>CM033470.1:265032429-265452611 GCA_019447015.1 Hymenochirus boettgeri | reverse complement strand
CTTTAAACCGTGTTAGAATTAGGTCACAGTTATCCTACAGAGTGGCATAGAATGGCCATCCCATCTGCACTATTGTAAAGAATTTACACAAATTTAGAAAGGCAAACCGGACTTCATTCCTGTCCACGTTCTTGCGATGCTTACTGCTGAGAGACTTACGTATGTGGGATCCTGATCAGTAAGACGTCCAGTTTATGCTCCATTTAATAGGCGTTAAATTTCGTGCTAAAAGGTAGCGGAAAACTTAACTATACCTAACTAAACCCAACCTACGGTATATTGAATGGGTACACCACGCTATTTCATAAAAAGTTTGGTGCGGCCAGTGCAAAATTAGTTAAAAACCCACGCTAACCTGAAAGTACATTGGGTTGGTGGATTTTGCACTAATTTGGCCCTATAGTAGCTCGACACGATATGGCTTTATTCAATAAGAGGTGCAAAAGTTTGCCTGTGCTAATAATCTGCAGAAATCAGTCAGATGTTATCTTATTGCATTGACATGAATAAACTAACATCGGATTTGTTGCTGCATATTATTAGCACAGAAAAACTTTTGCACCTCTTGCAACCCTATACACTTTTGTTTATCCAATCATTTTTTACTTACTGTTACTTTCATTCAGACTCACACATTAGTTGTTATTTCTGTTTGCGTTTGCATTTCCTTCCACAGTATAGTCCCAAAAACATTACCGTATGAATGTGTGTGCAATTAGACTGTAAGCTTTTTGAGACAGAACCTCATATAAATTGCTAAACTAATTGTAAAGTGCTGCTGAGTATGATCATGATGTTTTGTAAACACACACAGGCTATAAATACAGATGCACACACTTATGGACAAGCTTTTGTACATACAAAGACAAGACACTCGTGCAAACACTCACATGTTAACCTCTTGCTATCTAGACAGACTGTTTTTTGGTTTTTTTTGCAGGGGCTCTAATTAGGGGCAATACAAAGAACAAGGGATTATGTGGTATAAGTGAAAAAATTATCCTCATTTATAATTTACCAGAAAAGCCCCAATTCCTTATAGAATCGACAACCTCCCTGACACACAAACATACCGGCGCATACCCCCACCCCAAGACATTATTACACACACCCCTCCCACGCATTCCCCCTATCCTGCTCCCGTGCACCCCTCCCCCCCTGCACGAACTTCCGGTTTATGCACCACCTGGTGACTGACTTGCGGTAGTGCAGTGTGTCTGTTGCATCCGTAACCGCGGGTTAGTATTTAAGCTAGGCCTAGTGCATTTTTGGTACCCAGGCTTCACTTTTTTTTTTTAACCAAAGATACCCACTTAAACTTCCCATCAGCAATGAATGCCTTCTTCCCTAGCTCGTTGAGATCAAACACGCTCAGTGTGAGAGGAATTCTCCTTATGCTAAGGAACAGTGGGAATTAAGTAATTGCAGAGCTTAGAACATCAGTTTTGGAAAATGTGTTTTGGGGGTAGATATATACTTAAATAGGGAATTTGTGATCTCCTTTTAGGATTACACTTGATTGCAAAACAAAAGCTGATTGTAAAAGCGGAAACTAGATTCTTCACATGAAAAGGGGGTGGGCATTTCTCAGTGGTTGTTTATAAACAGGTGTTCCCTGTGTTACTTGAATCAGATAACTGGGATAACTTTCAGACCAATATTCAAACCTAAAGATCTACCTATAGATTAGTCTGTTAGGAATTAAAGGGCACTACAACCTCAAAACAAAAAATGAACTGAGACATCGCGTCTCAGGCTATCACAAACACCAGACCCATCTGCAGCTTCCGTGCACGGAAAAGGCACGGAAGCTAGGCAGAAGGCAGCTGAGGGAACATCTGTTTATAAACAGATGACAAACACTTTTAATTTAATTAGTTTTGTAGTGCTTGTAGCTTTCAGTCTCCCTGCCGGGAATCAGGCAGTGAAATGTTTAACCTGTATCTGTAATAATGTTTTTTATTTAATTTAACTCTGAAAAACTCAATGCTGTGAGCACTAAGGAATACTTGCTCGTTGCTCCTACCTCCTATAAATACTTAAGTAAGTCACGGCTTATCCCTACCAATTTGGCTAGCTGGCCTAAGCTCACCAGTTCATTTGTTTGACTAAAGCTTTTTTTATTAATGAAAAGATTTCCTTTAGGGCCAAGCCCTACTAAAAATATAATTTTTTTTCGGAACAAACATTTTATCGTAGAAACCTGCCCACTCTGTTCTTTCTGTCACTTTTTAATTTTAAAGATATGATTACAAAAACACACAGGAAAATTTATCAAAAACGCCAGATGAAGCCTAAACTCTATTGTGGCCATGCAAATGAATTGCTATGGTTTTATTCACTTTAAAAAAAAATATGTATCTTGACAAACTGGTAGTTCAGGTAATCAGGAAAGTAATCTCTGGGTGGAGTAGCAGACTAAATGTATGGTATGAGTCATGATCAAAAGTGTCATTAAAGGGCATCTATAGTGGGAAAATGAACTTTTATTTCTTTCTTTCCATGAGTTCTAATTCCCCACAACCCCCAGAGTGTCTTCACTTTTTTCAGATTCCCTCTCTGTCCTGAGATACACCAGTTAGAAAAATACTGATTGCATTCCTCTACTCCTACTTGGACTGTCAATCAAATCCCTGTGACTTGATCCCCCCTCCCTGCTCTGTAATAAACATAGAGATAAGAGCATTAGCACTTGACCCCCCTCCTTAATAGCTTTCACTGATTGATGATGGGTCACAAAGTGAGAGATCGTAAACTTTACTGTTGTCCTTCTTCTTTCTAGTCTCCAGGACAGCTAGCTTTCTATTTGCCACTGTGCCTGGGTGTGTTTTTCAGGATGTCGAACTTTTAACTCCTACTGCACATGATAAGCTTGTCGGTTAGCCGGAGTTGAGACATGGAGGAGGTAACAGAGGGGAGGGGGAAGGGGAGAGTGCTGCACAGAGATCTGACACCATGGTTAAACAGAGTCACTGACTGAGATAGGATTAAGGCAGCACAGAGAACACGAATTTAACTTTGCAAAGGGGAAATGTGTTTTTTTCACTAGAGATGCCCTTTAAGAGAAAGCTGAAAACAGGCGTACGATTTTGACACAGACCCCCGACGCACTTCTGTGACGAACGGGCATTTTGGGCGATTCATTGATCCCCAACCAAACACATACACACGTGCGACTATCAGCTTAAACACCCTTAAGTTGCTCAGGTGGATGCGCTCGGGGGGTCTGTGTCAAAATCATACGTCTGTATGAAGCTTAAAGGTGTGAGGTAGTTAGGGAAGTTTCTGGTACTTATATGAAATGCCTTTTTGGATTTGAATGAGGACTATATATAGTATAGTATAGGACAGAGAAGGTAGAATACTTTTGAATACTTTGGTGGCATGTCCATCCCCAAAACTAAAATTTGACCCAGTGCTGGTCCCACTGTGTATTGTAAAAAAAATCCTTATCTTACTCCTCAGCTCCTTGTGGTTCTCCTGCAGTGTCTTTCCAAAGTCCAGGAAACTAAAGAGTAGGAGGTGTCTGTGTGTCATCTGGTCCCTGCTTATTTCCTAGTCCTCACTGAGGATTCTGACATGCACAGGGGAGCACCCCCACCCCTAACTCCCACCCACCCTCCGGATCCCTAAATGGCTGCCTCAGCACCTACCTTTAAATGCAGATTCTGCAGTGTAGGGCACCCCTGCCCGCACCAAGTTAGATTTGTAAAAAAAACAAACAAAAAACTGCAGAAATGTACTTACGCTCCTTTCTTCCCTCTGCTGTCTGCATAGCCAGCAGCCGTATCTGTGATTGGCTGCCTCTCAGCCAATCACAGACGCGGCTGACGGTCTGGCCCCTGTTTGCAGATTCCGGCAAGCAGAGGGCTGGGAGCAGACAGCTAAGAGAACAAAGGAGCATAAGTACATTTTTGCAGCTTTTTTTACAAATGTAACTTGGCATATCCAGATATCATTTGACTGGTAGTGATGCATGTATGGCCTCCTTAATTCAGTGGGAGGTATTAGTGAGTATTCCTACCTTCAAGAACAGTGATGCAGAAAGTAAAAATTCCTGGGACACAGGGATATTTTATACAGTTATTCAAACAGGCTCCAAGTGTCATATAACATAAACCCACAATAATCTATTGTGTGAAGTGTATGAAACAGAGATTATGCGCCTTATGATTGTGATTGTTTTTGCTGGTCAGCCTGCCTCTCTCAGGTACCAAGGCCTGAGACAAATGTTTCACCTTGCATTATTAGACTGTGTAGAGTAGGCCTATGCACTCCAACCCAATGCATTCACATGCTGGGTTCCAGTCACTGTAGCCAACAGTCCATATATGCATATAGATAATCACCGGGCACACCTTATGATTTTGGGATCATATGCAGTCCCTTCTTCATGTTTGTCTGAAGAAGAGACCGTATATGATCCCGAAACGTCACAAATAAATTTGGTTTTGCACCTAAGACTGGTGTGCCCGGTGATTATCTATTTGCATTATTAGACACACACCCCTGCCTGTAAGAGCTTCCTATTGCCAACTCTCCAAACCCATTTCCCAAAAAAAGTAAATATAAATGATATATACAATACCCTGCATGCAATGCGATCTGAAAATGTATTGTCATATGTATTGCTCATATTTCCAACGTATTCCAATGGAATCTGTCAATGTACATGCAATGGTAATTGCATGTGTATGGCCACCTTAAGTTGAGGTGAATATTGATTGTTTGGGGTGGACATGCACTTTAAAGTATCACTAATTTTTTGAGGAAAATAAAGTTATTACTCTTTTCATTTTAAGTTTATTTAAATATATGCAATGTTATGTTAATCTACTCCAAATTCTTTTAAACATTCTCTGTAAACTGTAAAAATTCTATATGTTTCATGAGAGTTGGGGCCCCTTCTTGGCCAAGGGCCCTGGTGCGGTCGCATCCACTGCACCCCTGGTAGCTACGCCCCAGCAGCAACTCCATCTCTTGCTGCATAATCTTAAACTGAAATCTGCTAAAGTTTGATTATGCTGAGAAGTATATAGTTTGATAGTACTGTGGCTGTAGCTATTTGACAGTGTAAGGACTGCCTTAGTTTCTTCTAAAGCTGTCTGAACACAATTATAATTTCCCCCATGGTATGCCTGATTATGAAAACAGATCAATTTTTCTGGTTTGATATTTTTTTCCAGACACCCCACACAAATCGGTTGTCTGAAAATATCACTATGTGTATGGCATTCATAAGGCTGAAAAAGGGAACAGAAACATTTTCAGGTCACAATCATTGGTTGACTTTCCCATTACCATATAAGGGAATTTTAGCAGAATATGTAGAGAAAAGTTGTGTCTAAACATTTAGGTGGTTATGTTGTTATGTTATATCAGTAGAATTATATCTACATCTGAGGAGAATGCTGAGGAGCCCTTTCTGAATTCATACCGCACAGATCTGATGAAGAGAAAGTGTAAAAAAAAAGCTTTTCTTTGAAATGTGTTGTTAATGCAAATAAAGAGGATAAAACTACTTTTCCACTGTCAGCAGCAATCTGTTTTCAGTATCTTTCTATAACCTATGAAATGTTTTGGTGGTGATTATTATTGATATTGTACATTAGAGAGAATTATTGCATGTGCAGTGTAATCTGCAAATGCAGATTTTCAGATTTCCCAAGCTAAATATGGAAATAATAGTGCATGTCTTTTTCACATGGTGCAGGAAACAAATGTCTGAGTGGTGGATATAATGCAGGAAAATAAAATCTGTCAATGTGTTTCATGTACAAATGTATATTGTGAAACCTACTGAAACCTTCACTGATTTGAAGAATGAAGGGCCTTGGTTTGCTAGAAGTAGTTTTATAGTTAATGAGAGAAACATCAAGCCTCCACCTTTGCTTTTATGGGAAGAATATTTCTGTTCAGGAATCTTAAATTCCCTTTATAACCTACCCCTGTAGTGGATTTCTATGGGAGGAACTGTAAGATTATAGCCTCCTTCTTCCAGAAGGAGAAGAAAAGCAGAAGCCACAAAGGGGTAGGTTATAATAAATAATGCACCCCCAACTGTTAATTAAAGGGATATTAGAAGTCACCTTGAAATTCCATGCCCTGTAAAAAAAGAAACTTGGCCTGCGGCCTCGTGCTTTTATATGGTCACATAACTCCTCGGTGACCTCTAATATCCTTATAATTTACAGTTGGGGGTGGAATTATCCACTATATAGTGCACAAATACTGGTTCTTCTCATTAAACCCTTTAAACCATTTTGATTCCTAACTATTCTTGTGGGAATAACAAGCCATTTTAATCAGATAACTCTACCACAGTGTATTGTCCATCAGTCAAGTTGAATTCTCTCTCGATAATTTGCATACTATTTCTGTATAGAATTCTATGTGCAAAGACCACTTCAAATTTCTCTGAAATTCCTCTTAAATAAGTTTATATAGCTTGGCACACTCCATGGGCTTGTTGAGAATAAATAGCAATGGCATCCTGATCACTAGGGTTTTCTTTAAGCTGTGCGCACACACACAACTCTGCAGGCCTGTGCATACAGGTTAAAGTGCTGCGCACACAAAAATCTGATGGAACACAAGTGCTGTGGTGTGTAGCGCACAAAATTTCATTTTGGATGCGCACAGAAGATATAATTCTACGCACACGATTTTAAGTTTTAAGATTTTAAGGGAACATTACTGATCAGCCACCAAACACACGTTATTATGATTGAATAAAGATGTGTTTACCCTACTTCTATTGTGTTCTATACCCTTATTCAAACCTAAGATGTAATCCAAAGGAATGCAAATAGCCCAACCTAAACCCTAGAAAAGGAAAACAACTTCTTCCTTGACATTTGACATTTGGTAATCCATTTAAAGTGGAACTGTATGTATTAGTAAAGTTTTAATTTTTCAAAAATTTTAAAAAGACATCCCAATTAATTTTTTTTATAAACCTTTGATTGTAGCTTTCCTCTGAAGAGAGATTAACAGCTTCCTTTAAGGCTAGGCCCCACTTACACATTTTTTGCACGTTTGCGCGTGCGATTTGGTTATAATGGAAATCGCGGGAACGCAAAAATCACAGCAATTTCGTATGTGTGTGCGATTGCGTGTCTGTTTGCGTTTTGGTAACGCATACGTTCACCATTTTTAAGTGCATTAACGCATACGTTGTCATAACGGAAAACGCCATAATCGCATAGGCTAAAACGATTGCGCAAACGAAAATGCACAAGAATCGCAAACACGTGCGCTAATGCTTGCGGTTGCGTGCGCGCGATTTAGTGCGTTCTAGTGGGACCATGCCCTCAAAAAAAACTATTGTATACCTAATGAAGAAAGCTTCTTGTTTAAAAAAAAGTGCAAAGGTTTGCCCATGCTATTCATCTGCAGCAACCAATCAGATGTTATCTAACTTTCTCCACTCATTAAAAGCTAGCATCGGATTGGTTGCTAAAACCTTAAGAAATCAGTAAAGATGCCCTTCAAGGTTCTCCTCTTTAATGTGCATATCCCCTTAGCTAGCGTGTCTTAATGACTGAGTTTGTCAATTTCCCTTATAATGTACTTTCTGTTCTGTGGCCTTCTTCATTTCAGTCAGGTTCTATTTTTAAACTAGATCTTTAGAGGAACAATTCTATTCTTCTGCATTGAGTCTATATCCCTTTAAAACTGGCAAGAACAAGCTGACTGCAGATTGGAATTATTTTAAGCAGTGGCATAACCCCATATGGTAAAGTGAGCTGCCCGTTTTAGGAGGAAATATATGCGTGGAAAAATGCAGTAATATAGGTGGCCGTTCTACACCTAGAACTGCCCCTGTTAAACAAGTCTAGGGGGCATATTTATGAAGGAGCATTATTTCCGCCATTGCATTAATGTCTGACTTTTCATGCATTTTCTATGCATTTCTAAAACTGATTTTCAGCATGACGGTAATATGGTCATATTGATTGCCTCTAAAAAAGCCTGTGGTGCTGTTCACTGCTCCTCCCTCTTTCCCACTATGTCCAATGGAGTCCTGCATATGTACTACATTTGAGTAGGAGGAAGAGAAGCCAGCAGGGGTAGGAGTGGTGAACTGTCAGCTGCTGCTTTTCTCGCTGGGGGGCTTAGGGACGAATCTTGAGGTAGGCGTGTAATATGTGTAATATGCAGTAATATCTGGAGGACTCCGTGTGGTTAGTATAATTTTCATTTAAATAAAAACACCCTTTAAAAGGTTATTTACCTGATGTAAGTTTTTAAGGGGTTGTTAGCTAACTAGTTCCTGTTGGTTTATTTTGCAAGCTTTAAAATAAATCCTTAAAAGAATAAAAAATGAAAATTTGATGTGAAGTACACATCCTAAAAATTACGGCACTTACCCAGTGTTCTCCCTAGGGTCTTTTAGACGGGCGGCCCACTCGGCTACTTTTTCATGCCACCCGGCTGTAAAAAAATTCTTGAGAGAACACTTGTGATTTAATAAAGAATTTAGATGTATATTTAATAACTGTGCCAACAGGTCAGTAAAAACTCCCGCAAAAACTGCCTAGTCAAGACCCCCTTTTTACACTTGTTTTAGCATGTGTTAACTAGCTTTTCCAAGATCCCCAATGCAGCAAAAGGGTGGCACAGCAAACCTGCAACGCACTCTGTATGTGGTACACATGTTCTTGTGCTGCCATGTTACATCTGGGTTACCTTCAGATGTTTTATAACTACAATTCCCTGCATTCTGCAAACAAGGAATGCTGGGAGGCATAGTTTTCAAACATCTAGTGGGACAAAAATTAGGCATCCCTGACCTATATAATGAGCGTGATGCAAGGCTGGTCAGTATTCCCATTAGAATATGAAGAAAGCTGTATTTGTTTCAATAAAGTCTTATTATCTCTCTAGTCTTATAATGTCTCTAATTTAAAGGACATGTCAAACCGTAAAAGAAATTGAAAATAATTAATAATAATTAACTAGTAAAAATAGTGCACATTTAATTTTCCCCATCCCGTCCCACCCAGCTACTTTTTCATGCCACCCCGCTGGAAAAAAATTCTGGGGAGAATACTGCTTATCCATGTAACAAACCTAATATTGATTTGATTGTAGTTTCTGCTCCTCCTCTTCAATTTGCACTAACCAGTTAGACTTGAATGGGACTGACATTACTGGCTGCCGAGGACCTTGGGAAACAGAAAGAGAAGCAACATCAATGACTGTATTGAACGTCTTAACATTTTTTTGAGGTAAAGTCCTTATTACATGGGGAATCACTTGTACAAAATTTGTTATTTCATTTAAGTTCTCTTAAAATATCTAATAGTAGTTTTATGGGTGGCTACAAGGAAAATGAATAATATAGATGGCTCTAAGTGTGTTCTTATAACTAGGCATCCTAATAATATACGTTGATCTATAATTAGTGGTTCACTAATTTCTCATGGGAGTTCCCATGAGAACTAATGTCTGGGAATAGTTTTTATGTAAGAACTATAGCTGTAACAGGAGTAATAAATCAGAATTATTTGCCCAGTTCTAACTTTCAATCTGCAAAATATTTCAGTTGTGTCTACCAAAAGGACAAGGGCTCAGATCTATGTCAATTCTTTTTAAAAATTGGAGCTCCTGTTGACAACAGCGTTAACTCAGTAATTTTACGTAAATACATTTCAATATAATTACTCACATTTGAGGTTTATAACCATTTAAAATGTGGGGTCTACTTTTTTCATAGTTGGTACTTTGTTGCATATTACCAGAGCTTTTAGTAAAGAAAGCATTTTGTGAAGAGCAGATACTTTATCATTTGTGGAATGCCTGGAGCCACATCTCTCTTGCTGGTGGGTGAACTAGTGTTTGTGTGGATTTTGCTGTGGTGACTTTACATACCCATTTTTGTGGAATTTATAGTAGAGCTGTACAGAAAGCATGGAAATTACCCAAAACTCTCCTTTCTAGAAGCTTGTTTAGTGTTTTGTATTAAATTGAGGGACACAGGATTGATTTATTTATTACATCATGTTTTGTTGTGTCTGAGACAGTCAAACACAGCCTAGACCTTGCCAGTGTTCCCCACCACACTTTCCTTCTGATTCGTACTCATCACCTGTGTTAGATGAGAGAAGAAACAAATAGGGAGGGAGGGAAAAAACACAGCAAGACAAAGTACTGGTCCCCCTCTTCCTGCTCACCTACCTTTATCTCCTATTAGCAAGCTAAGCTACGCCCCCTCTTGTTCCTGCCTTAGCCCCATAGAAGTGTTAAGTGGCCTTTGTTCCCTTTCCCCTACCCCCTCCTTGGGCTACTAGTGGGGGAAGGTATGGTCATTTCCTCCCTTAGGCCTTACGTGCCTCCATTTTAAAATTTCTTTGTTACACATAATATGATTATCAATAAGTACATATCAAAACGTAAAAAGATTTTGGTGGTATTATTTCATTACTAACTATATTATGTATAATCTGTCATTCTATTTTAAATGTGAGTGACATGTAACAACTAATGCTGGCCCTGCAGCTCCCAGACATTGTTAAATATTCCAGCAGGATGGATCGCTTAGCATTGCCAAGGAAGGCATCCACACACCTTAGATTGGAAAAGAAAGTGTATGTTTTTGACTGCTTCGGCCTACCTTTATCTAACTTGTGTAGCTTTAGGGTCTACTACTACTAGGTCCTACTAGTGCATGTCGAAGTATGATTTGCACTCCGTTCATGCTTGCCAATACAATGCTACTGACCAGTTCCCACTATGTGCTCTACGTTTCTGTCTGTTATTAATTGGCATGCATGCTCATCTTTTCATGTGGATCGTATGCGAGCCAATAACATTGATATGGCCTGGAATGCAGCACACATAGAGCATCACGCACAGCAGTGCATTGCAAAAATTCTGCTGTGCGTGAAAGTGGGGCCTAACATGCAGAAGGTGCACCACTTAAAGTACACCACAACCTTAATGACAAAATTGACAGCTCTGTAGGAAAAAATAGGACAATAGAGCCTTAAGAAATCAATGAAAGAGTGGACTACTACCTTTACTTTAATGCAAGTACATGGTTTGTGTGCTTTCTCCAACAAACAGATACATATCTCTCTTTATACATATCTCTCTGCCTATTATTAGCATTGCTATACACGCTGTCAATTCATATCTGTAAAGGGTAACATTTATCTTGGATTCTCAGTGTGTATTACTTTCTGAGGCTTAATTCACTACTACCCATTTCTTAAAATAAAATAGTCTCTATCATTGCATGTTTGTTCATATAAGAGAAACTGACAGTATTCATTTTTTCCCTATCATCAGAGATTAACTGTTCTTTTTTTGCCTCTATAATGCTCCTTGAATTGTAGAAGAGATATAATTTGTCTTATCAGTATCATCAGAGGTTCTCACATTTTTGGTTGCTGCTCATGGTGGAATTTATGTTATGGTTCATGTCATTCAATTAAAAATCTTGTACTACCAAATCACTAATGATGGCCATAGACATAGCAATATTATTGGATGATTAATGGTCAATTCAATAAAACTTCGGCCATTGGCACCTCATCTTTGCTGAGGGCCCTATTTAACTTTAAACCGGCCCTGATAATGGTGATGTGCATTGTAATTGAAATTGAGATGTGGATTACAATATGCCCCCAAACCCCAATATGGTACCTTCCAATAGTGGGACATAGCCCTTACTCTTTATCCTCCCCAATCCACCATATGGCACCTCCCATTGGCTGGACGTAGCCATTACCCACTATTGTACAAAGAAAATAGGAAATACCTTACACACAATGGCAGTAGTGTCCCACACTCCTCATTTAGCATCCATCCACAAATGCATGTAAGTAAATCAAAATATCACAGTAGAGGAAGGAACCATGGCAAACACAGGATATGCTGCAAAAAGGCTGGTTTTATATCTCCCACAACATGTTTCGGACACACCGTCCATTTATCAAGTGTCCTTTTGGCAGCATATCCTGTGTATGCCATGGTTCCTTCCTCTACTGTGATAATTTGACCATTACCCATTATCCCCCTCCAACCCACCACATGGTACCTACCATTAATGGGGCATATCCCTTATACTTTTTCACCCACAATCCACTATATGGTGAGTCCCACTAGTGGGGCATAGCCCTTACCCTTAATCCCACTCCAACCCCCCCATATGATACCACTCATCAGTGGGGCCTAGCCCCCAACCCATCATATGGTACCTCCCATTATACCCCTTAATATTTATCCCCCTCCAACCTCCCAGATGGTAACTACCATTGATGTGGTGTAGCCCTTATACTTGATTACCCACAGTACATTATATGGTACATCCCACCAGTGGAGCCTGTCCCTTATCCTTTATTCCCTCAATCTACCATATGATACCTTCCATTGTGGGACTTAACCCTTATCCTTTATCACCCCCAATCTACCGGAATGCACCTCCCATCAGTGGGACTTAGTCCTTATCCTTTATCCCCCCCCCCCATCTACCATATGGTACCTTCCATCAGTGGGGCTTAACCCTTATCCTTTATTCCCTCAATCTACCATATGGTACCTTCCATTGTGGGACCAAGTCCTTATCCTTTATCACCCCCAATCTTCCATATGGTACTTCCCATCAGTGGGGCCTAGTCCTTATCTTTTATCATCCCCAATCCACCATATTGTCCCTCCAAATACATGGAGTCAAACAAGAATTTATTGATCAATATTTTGTTTATCAAGAGGATTTTGAAAGTACAGAAAGCAAATTACAGTTTAAATAAATGTAAAATTAAAAAAATAGGTAATATTTAAGTAATTTATTACAAAGAAATAAATAGTAACAAAAAATACAATAAATAATCACATCAGGTCCAGCCCCAAACAGCTTAAAAAAAAAAGATGTAGGACAAAGCCCATAGGGCACTCAAACCCATGTGGCCATAATTATAAACGCTGATCCAACAGACCCCTTACAGTATATAACATTTTATAAAACAGCAAATTAGTCATATATATCAACATTACAAACAGTAAACCAAACCAATAAAAATTGTGTGTCCCTGATATAAGCCGAATCTCATAAAAGTCCTGGTATCAACATAAGGTCACCCAAATAGGTAATAAAAATATATGTTGTTCCAATAATTGTGGTGTTCCAACAATTCAACAGAAGAGTCCGTATGTAGAAAGAAAACAATGTAGAGGGTCGCACTCCAAATAATAATATATTTATTAGTGACCACACATCATATCACAACATTTCGGGGGGGGAAATAATGTGCCCCCTTCCTCAAGTGATAGAAGGGGGCATGTTATTCCCCCCCCCCCCCCCCAACCGTGGTGCTTTGGTGTGGGGTCGGTAATAAATATATAATTTTTTTTAGTGCGGCCCTCTACGTTGTTTTCTTCTGATGTATTTTATCCACCAAGGGTTGGATTTTTGAGGAAAAAGCACCCATACTTGGAAAGAGTACAGAGTACTGTGTATCTTTTGGAGTCCATATGTAGGTACATCCATAGCGATAGAGATCCACCAATGTCCCATACAGTAGTCTCAGACAGTATATTGATATTAGAGTCCTGTGATAGCACACCGAACTAACATCATGCTCACAAGTAAACCGAGACTTCAGAAAGTCAAAGTGTCTCTATGTCAGTACAAAGGAGTTAAAGGGCAACTATAGCGAGAAAATTGTTTTTTTTTAATTTCTTCTAATGTATCCTATAAGTCATCCCATCCACCAGGGTACCTTTAGTTTCTTTAAATTCTACATAGTCCCCGAGATATAAGCCTTTGAATATGCTGTGATTTGTAGGAGCTGCTACACCTCATCTGTCACTCAAAGGCACACACCCACACAATCCAAAGCTCCCATGCAGTACTGTCACACACTCTCTCACCCACACTATATGTACCATGTGCAACATATAGTCAAATGCTGTAGTGCTAAACACAATCAATAAACCATTAACCCAGCAATATGAGCATAACACACTATAAATCAGCCCCTCCCCCCCAAAAAAATCTTATATACATACAAAACCAGTGACTCAAATGGAAAACTAATACAGTATATATAATACAGTAATACAGACTATATACCAAACAAGACACACAGAGCAATCTATGGAATATATAGACTAAAGCAACTGAAATGTAACAGGACAACAAGCAGTGTCACTGTGTTTGTGAAGGTCTCACTACAAGCTGCTGTTACACTGACTCTCTCTTCAGTGATTATGATCTCAGCTAAGCAGGGGGAGAGATATGAACTTTAGGTAAAAAGTAAATAACAATTAGCAAAGTTAGAGAACAGGGAGAGTTCAGTAACTTACTTGTAAAGAATCTCAGCACCACTTGTCCTCCTCTCTCCCCCTCTGCCCCTCCCTTCAGTATATTGCTACTTTCTCTACTGCTTGCAGTCTAGCTCTGGAAGGGAGGGGTCAACAGGATGTCAGCACTTCATTTAAAGTCCTTTCAACTGACAATGCTCGGACTCTGTATACAGCCCGTCACTGCTTGAGGGGGAGTAGACAGAGAGGGGAGGGGGACTACACAGCTTGGTACAAACTTCTGCCAGTGTGAAGAAAACAGTGCAATCTATGAAATATATAGACTAAAGCAACTGAAATGTAACAGGACAACAAGCAGTGTCACTGTGTTTGTGAAGGTCTCACTACAAGCTGCTGTTACACTGACTCTCTCTTCAGTGATTATGATCTCAGCTAAGCAGGGGGAGAGATATGAACTTTAGGTAAAAAGTAAATAACAATTAGCAAAGTTAGAGAACAGGGAGAGTTCAGTAACTTACTTGTAAAGAATCTCAGCACCACTTGTCCTCCTCTCTCCCCCTCTGCCCCTCCCTTCAGTATATTGCTACTTTCTCTACTGCTTGCAGTCTAGCTCTGGAAGGGAGGGGTCAACAGGATGTCAGCACTTCATTTAAAGTCCTTTCAACTGACAATGCTCGGACTCTGTATACAGCCCGTCACTGCTTGAGGGGGAGTAGACAGAGAGGGGAGGGGGACTACACAGCTTGGTACAAACTTCTGCCAGTGTGAAGAAACGAAGCCACACAGAAACATGAAAGTAAGGCAGCTTATACTAAGTGATCTATACATTGTATACAGACAAAGTTTTTTTTTCACTATAGTTGCCCTTTAAGAATACAAGTGTGCCTCGAGAAAAATTTGCATTGCCAAGTGCGCCATAATCTGAAAAAGTTTGAGAACCACTGCTTTGAGTGAGAAGCAGCATTTGTTTGTTTCAAAAATGTATCCAGTCTGCCCTGTGATTGACAGCAGCATAGAGTACTGTATCAACATTTACCCTGCAGCTCGCTGAGGTGATTGCAGAGACTGGATTTAGATACAGTACCTTTGCTGTATTTAATCAGAGCCGGTTCTGACAATTTTGGTGCCCTAAGCAAATCTCCCCTGGTGCCCCCTTCCCAAAAACTTTCCCCAACCACCTCTTGGATTATAAAGGCCAAGATGTTGCATTATGGCTGATAAGGATCCCAGTCTTCTAAAAGAAAAAACTTTGAATGGTGCACTAGCTGTTCGCCTAGGTTCGCCTAGAAACGGCCCTGTATTTAATTAACAGTGATGGAGCTTATTGAGCAGGAAGAGGGACACTGAGATATCTTGGTGGTCGTATATCTGACTGTCAACATTGTATTATATTATATATATAATATACACACTGGGGCAATGGTTCTGAATATTGTTTTATACAGAGCAATCATTCAATGTGGCTATACATGGTCCAATTTTGTCGGTTCGCTCTACTGTAGTAAAGGGAACCGCTAATGAAAATTTTCAGAAGCTGAAAGGCCGCCAAAGACGTCTACGAACCATTGATGTAGAATACTGGAACCCGACAGAATAAAAGCATTCACTTCTTGTTCTCTGTCTGTGGAGGTGGGTTGTACTGTCTCTGGAAATTCAAATGCCCTATGGAACATGGAGGAAAATTTGAAATTGACCCTCACCTATACCTTTGTCTAAAGGAGTTTGGTATATGTAGAAAAGTATGTATGTGTCTGTGTGGGCACAATTGCACATACTGTATATGTACATGTATACACCAATGTATAATCTATATTTCTCATTGGTTGCTATTTACATTATCTCCGCAACAACAGGAAATAACTGTAAGGAAGGGTTGGAATAGTGTTAGTTCCAGCTGCATTCATCACATATAGTATACAACCTCATATATTTGTGGAGAGCGCTGATCTAAAGGGGGACTGGAGGTAATAAATAGCTGGGAATCACCCCTTGTCTGCTGATAAGTTCAGGTATTTCCTCAGATGTGAAACTACACATAAGGAAGGATCTTTAGTATCCTCTGGTAGGTCAAGTTCTATTAGTTGTGGGGATAGGTGTATGTTTTTTGTCTTTCCCTTAAGGATTATGTGAGCGCCTCCAGGGGTAAAGTTTAACCACGGTTCATGGATGTATATTAGGATGAGCTCTGTCGACCTGGCTGCGAAGGCTAAGGCCAACAAACATGTTAGTTTAACCCATAGGGCAGTGGGAGAGATGATAGGTCCCAGGCACCCAGGGATTTTAGGAGAATAACTATGTTCCATGTAAAATTGTACCTGGGGACTGGAGGCCATGATAATGATGTTGTCTTTAACATTCAGATATAAAGGGGGTTAATGGATACATTTGGAATTATCAGTCTCAGTGCAGAGCTGTATGATTGTAAAATGGAGGTAGATTAGCCTGAATGGAATTTATGGGACAGGAATTCTAGTGCTCCCCAAATAGTGACTCTTTGTTTCCGAACCATAGTATAGAAATGACAAGATCAAGTTCTTGTATCTCATAATTGCCCTCTGATGTAAGGAGGAATTGAATAGGTTGTTGGACCTGAGCTGCGGTCCACATTTACTGTCAGCCTGGATAACAGGTCCTTGGAGCCCTGAAAGCAGAATGTTGTCATTCCTACCAGCAATTTCTATCCTACTATCAGGGGGTGGATCTTGGGGAACCATGGTGTGTATGGAACGGTGGCATCAGAGTTGGGGGGGAAGGCATATAGGTGAAGTAGAATTGTCCATGAAAAGGATAAGGTATCTGTCTTCAAGAATTTCTGAAACACACTTCTGTGTTTGTGAGGACGGTTCTGATGCAAATAGGTCTATTTGCTTCCCACAATGATTTGGGTTATCCTTGCAAACAGTGTAGGTTTAAGGTGCACTATAGAAAGCATCATTTGGTGTCTGGAAAGGGCATTTGCAAATTCCTTTGACTTTGGACATAATGGGCTTTTAGGCTTATGTTGAATAACAGAGCTGTTTTCCAAATGTGTAAAGCTTCTAGTCATAGGGGTCTGGATATCGTACCCCCATCCTGTTGATGTAGGAAACAGCTGTGCGGTTGTCCAATTGTATCAATACAGTCTTGCTGCAAAGTGTCTCTGACAGTAGCTTTTGTAAGACCAGCTTCATTGCCCTTAGCTCTAGGAGATTTATGTGTAACCTGGACTTCTGGCAAGATTACAGACCAGAACTGAAATGGAATCTAGATGCAAATTCCCTCGAGATCTCAGATCTTAAAAACTTTGCGACTGCGTAGGGATCTGCATTCGTTTATCGATGATTCGGGATTCAGCTGACTATGCCCACTAGTTGTTGCTAGGTGACTGCCTCCCATGGGATAAAGAACCAGCTCGTAGCTTTAAAACGGTCTACTTGCCAAGATTGACAGTGCCTCTCAGTTAACAGTCTGTGGGAGCCTTGCAAAGTCCCATTTTCCCATTCATTCTGTAACTGAGCTTTCCTCCTGCCAAAGTGCACTGACTCACACAAATGTCGTGGGCGAGGAGATCCCATGTGAGATTGTTAATAAACCGCACATACAATCTGGGGTAAATGAAATACAGTTAGAGTGGGGGAAACGCAGTATTCTGTAATGTACGAATTACTTTGGCTTCTGTATTTGGACATTCCCATTACAAAAAGGCCACTTATGTACTGCAGAAAACGGTATATAACTGGTTATAGCAAACAGGAATACAGTTCACTGCATTTCAAAAGATAACACAAATAAAGGTATAAATGACTGTGTGAAATAGCTTAACCCATCCCCAGTCTAACATTCTTTCTGAAGCTGCTAACAAATTATAATCCCAGGCCAACAAAGAATTTCCCAAGACTTTTTATACTTGGAGCAGCTCCCTGTGTTTCCAGCTGTTCACTGTACATATTTAACCCTGGCTGCCGCTCAGCACTAAAGGAGGCTGCTATGGGGAATCAATTTCATTATGCCTATGCTACAAAGGAACCACTTAATAGGTTAATGAAAAATGATTACAAAAAATCTAAACTAAGGCTCAAAAAAACCTACACATTATTTCCAGAGGCCTGCTTAGAATTAGAAGCACAGGTGTATGGTTGTACAGGGCTACTCTCAGGGTCCCTGTTCATGTTGTTGAGAAGAGCACTGTAATGATTTGCACCTGCCAGTTTTTGAAAATCACAGATGATGGACTTGTGCACCCTGAACAATCAGCTACTAACAGGACACTGGCAAAACACCCAGTCAGATTATTTATTATTTATATATCATGGGTTGAGAACATCACTTTCAAAATTCTATCCCTCCTTCACACACACATGAATTTCCTTGGTCAGACATTCCAAAGGCTGTCACTTTTACCATAGGATTTTATTTTGTATAGGAGTTTTTTTCCCCCACTTTAATTATTCCAAGTGGCAGTGTCTGGCCATGGCCACATTTCTTAAAAACTGGGCAAACAATGAGATACACTCAGTTGATAATATTTTCTGTGTGCCCTAAGAGGTTACAAAGCTCCCCAACCATTCTCCTTTGCTCTGTTAATATGACTGAAAGCTACAGTTCAAGCAAAACACTTTCAGGGAAATAGTTCCTGTCTGAATATTGAATTATACCCAGTACTGTTTTTCACATTTATGGGTCTAAGTACACAAGGGGATTGGCTCAGTGTACTAGTAAGACAACCTAACCTTACTCTAGATCTGTGTTCTTGGTGTGTGTAGATGTTTGGTATTGACTTCAGTGAGTCACAAATGAATAAGAAATATTTAGAATCATCCATCTGGCCATCTCCAAAAAATAAACAAGTCTGATTGAATTGACATTATATGAGATACAATAATCTGTATGGCTGGCATCCTTCAAAGACATTAATTTTATAAAAATTTGAATGGATGTTCTTTCCTTTCTAAAAAATAATGTTAACTGTTTAATTATTTTTTTAAACTATTTACTATTTACTATTTACTAAGTAATTAATTATGGTTTGCTGGAATGTGCGCCATTTTCTCATTCAATTTGTAAGATGCGAAGGACAAGGGCCATTGGTCTGTTGTCCAAAAATAATATACTAAAAACCTAGTTATACCCACGTAAATTAAATAAATACTGAGTATGGTCCAAATTTCTTTTACAGGCCCAGTATCGAGTTCCAAGACAAGCTTTCTACTCCCAGAGAAGAGTAAGTGTGATACTAATAAACTGACTAACATTTTTAAATTATATTTTAAGAATCTGCAAAATTGTATTCAGTATACATATTGCATTACTGTGCTATGGATAGTTTGGTGGCTATCTTTTATATTTGTGGAGTGCTAACTAGTAAATAAGCTGTGTGTAACTCAATATCTATTTGGACTGAGTCAACTAAACACTCTGAATAGATTAAACCTAAAAGCTATTTTAATGATTTTCATTAATTGCATGGACAACTGATGAGTGACATCATCAGTGCCTGCCCTCCCAAATTACTGCCAGCAGGAATATTTATAGTACTTCGGACAGGCTACAGTTAGAAGTCTGATCCAAAGCTCGTTTTAAAGGTAAGACTTCAGGCTTTTATTTAACTTTAACTTGTTGGAAGACCACAGTTACTCTTTAAATGGTACTAAAAGGATTCTATATTTCTTTTTAAGGAAATAAAACCACAAGTTGCTGAATTCACTGTGCAGTCCACTATTATGTCACGTTATGCTTTCACTGCTGTGTCTTGCACTATGGTAAATCGGGCATCTGAGGCCAAGGAAGCCATTTTCCAGATTCTGATTCCAGCTGCTGCATTTGTTTCCAACTTTACCATGTATGTACTGATATGGGGTGATCCATATACCCTGATAATTGTTTATTGATTGAAAGGGAGAGAAATGGAAATGCCACATTCTCCTAATCATAATTGTAGGTGCTTGAAACAAAACACATTTCAGTATGTGACCAAAAAGTCAAACGTACAACATACATATTTATATATAAAGTATCAATGATTCATTTTATAAATTAGTTTAAATAAAATCCAATGCAGAATCTGCAGGAAAATGAACAGTATTTCTAATCAACTGTAGGATTGTTGGAGGCAAAACATACCATAGTGAAGTAACATGGAGAAAACAAATGGCTACAAGAGGCAATGAACTTGGGACTGACAAGATACTTGGGAATGGAGAAAGTGGGTAAGCAAAACATTAAACATATATGTCAAATAATCTGTTGTATTTATTATATAAAACATTGGGAAAGATTCTCTATATTGTTCTCTAAAGCTCCTTATTCCTATGCACCGATGCACAGACAATTCATTCCCAACCATGGACACTGTTTAATGTTTTCCTTATGGAACATCAATGCTGTAACAGACCCATCTGAAAGTGTTGGAGGTAATGTTTCCTCGTTTGATAATTGGATATAGTTGACACTTATCATAGGGACATACTGTATTTATAAATGAGTGCTATTTTTGCCAATTCCCCTTTGCCATATTTAAAAAAGCCAATCCTTTTCGCAGCGTAAAATTTTGCGGTGATGTGCAGCGGTAGTATTATCTTTTTCGCAGCAATACCGGACTGAATACAGCAATGTCACCGGTGCACATTGTGTATTCATTGTATTAAGTCGTGTATCACGGCAAAAAGAGAAAATGGTAATCAAATATCAAAAGTATAAGTAGTCCACAACCCAGGTAATGGCTGGTATGGTTACCTCTATTTATGCATCCATCCACCTATGCATGAAAATAGCTCAAAAATAAAAACAGATAGAGGTAACACACAGGCAACAGGCTGTATAACTGCTAATGGCAACTTTATTACATGTGTATACACAAGTTTCACTTGAGAAAGAGCACTTGTTGCTCGAAACATGTTGTGTATACACATGTAATAAAGTTGCCATTAGCAGTTATACTGCCTGTCACCCGTGTGTTACCTCTATCACTTTTTATTTTTGAGAAAATGGTGATTTGGTCAAAACAGAAATCGCCAATCGTATTAGAGTAAATGCTGGAAAATAGTCTAATACCAACCCATGGCCCTTATTAGTATTGAGAAACGCTCCACAATGTACTAACACCTTCCAAGGACCCACTGACAGACTAGATATATGGGCACTTATGCGTTTTCACGTTCTTAAACATGATGAACTTAAAGCGCAACTGTGGTCTCCAAACATACATAGCTCTGACAATACTAAAACTTACAATGTGTTCCATTTCCTGAAAAGGATGTAAGTAATAATTTCTACACATCTTTCCTCAATTGTGATAATGTTTTCTGTGCTGGGTTTGCTATGTGATCCACAATCTGATGATGAAAATTGTTGTGCACTGTTTTCTTGGCAATATTTCTTCCAAATTAATACAGCCAGGGGCACAACTACCAGGAAGCAGGGGGAGCAACCGCAGGGGGGGGCATCTTCTTATTTTTCCTATGACAGGGTTATTCAATAAAAGTTCTTATGCAGTGGATATTATGTCAAATAGCTATACAAGTAATAGAAAATGCTATGCTGTATTTTAGTGGTATAACTAGGAATCACTAGACCGCCTGGTTTTCTGGGAGGAGACTATCAGGGCTATTCAATAAAAGTTCTTAACATTTAAAATTGTGCTAATTTTGCCCCAACCAATCAGATCTTATTTAACATTTGAAAGCTGATATCTGATTGGTTGGGGCAAAATTAGCACCATTTTAAATGATAAGAACTTCTATTGAATAACCTTGATAGTCTCCTCCCAGAAAACCACTGTGGATGACAGATGGATAGGGGCCTCATCATAGTTTTGCAGGGGGCCTAGTGATTCCTAGTTATACCACTAAAATACAGCATAACATTTTCTATTACTTGTATAGCTATTTGACATAAAATCCACTGAAAACTTACCTTGCAATGTTCCCCAAACCACCAGGCCCAATCACTTTTCAAGCAACGTTACTATCGTAACTTTTTTTGCGAAGCATTTTCTACCTGGGAGCGTTGTGGGACCGTTGTGGTTATGTTGCAAGGAAAGAACTGCTGCTGCATACAGCCTATTTGACCTTCATGTTAAATCAAATGTCTTATTGGTGTAACATCAGATAGATGTATAGCTAGCATAAGTCATTGTGAACTAATAGATTGACAATCTTATATGCAATCAGTGCCCCTCTTATAGGATATTTGGTTTCAGAAATGTATTATACATCCTATAAAAAGGATTTATAAGAGGTTGCTGGATTTTTAGAAGAGAGGAACTGACCTCCTTACCAGAAAAAAGTGCAGGCCACAGAATAGAAAAAGAGACTTGGACTATAAAGCCGATAATTATCGATAATGACCAATAGGTGTCCTTTATGATGGTAAAAAAAAAGTACCTCTGGTATCTATATTGTTTAAATTGGACATTTGCACCACAGCGGTATATTTTCGACCATGATAAAGGACATCTATAAATACCAGCCCAAGTTCCCAATGACAGATTTCATGTATGAAACAAAAAGTCAAATACATAATTACATTTCTTTGAATGCATGAAATAGGTGCTTGAATAGCATGTCCATCCTTTTAACAAAAACTGATGACTGTTCCCTCCTGGCATAGGTATCTGCCTCCTCCCTCTGCTCATTGAGCTTTTTATAAGAATGTGCAGTGGAGGCAGAAGGGGAAACAGTAGTCAATGATTATTTGTCATGTCAGTTGTCACAGCCATGGAGGGAGGGGTCAGCTTATGCTGCCAGAATGGGTACACTTATTATCCTTAAATATCTGGTTAGTAATACAGGTAATAAAGTGCAAAATATATCAGCTGGGGTTAGGGGCAGGTAACTGACAATTGGACACATTTTAATTTTAAGGGTGGACACATCTATGTATAATGTTATCATATACAGGATAGAAGTATATAATAATAAGTTCAGCTATAAAAAGAAATGTAGGAGTAGAAGTAAAAGCAAAATTTAAATGCCTATAAGTTTACAATTAACTCAAGACTTTATTTTTATAGAGAAAACGGGAAGGAAACATTTAAAGCTTCAGCAACTATCCCTGGGCATAACAAGGCTATCTTTCTGTTAATGTATGAGGAACTTCTTCAGCGTCGCCTTGGACTATATGAATATACTATAAGCATCAGGCCACAACAGTTAGTAGGACACCTATTTGTAGAAGTGAACATTCATGAGAACTCAGAAATAACTACTATAGAAGTCCTTCCTCTGCAGAACAAGTACAGAAACAGAAATTATGGTAAGCAAAGCAAATATTTCAATAAGCAACTTTTAATGGCCTACATGCATGTGTACGGTATATCCTGCAGCAATCATCCATTGAGTTACAAACATAACTAGATTTAAATAATTCACATCTGAGTTTTTATAAAATAGTCTGGCACTGAAAGATAATGAGTGACATTACACTAAAGCATTTACAATAAAGATTGAATGGATTCTTTAAGTATTCTGTTTATAGCATCAAATTTAATGGTTAATTAGAGCACAAATAACAGCAATGACAGGAAGAACAAATGTAATTATTTCCAGAATGTTTCAGTTCTTCATTTGTTGTAGTAGCTGTACGCTAGTGTTAAGTGAAAGAATGGTAGATGTGACAGTTATAATGCACAGGAGAGTATATGAAGATACCAAAACATTAGCTGTAATTTAAAGGGCAATTATAGTGAGAAAATTGTTTTTTTAAATTCCTTCTAATATATCCCATAAGTCATCCCAACCACCAGGGTACCTTTAGTTTCTTTAAATTCTTCATAGTCCCAGAGATATAAGCATTTGAATATGCCGTGATTTGTATGAGCTGCTACACCTCATCTGTCACTCAAAGGCACACACCCACGCATAACACACTATAAAACAGCCCCTCCCCCCAAAAAAAAATCTTATATACATACAAAACCAGTGACTCAAATGGAACACTAATACAGTAATACAGACTATATACCAAACAAGACACACAGTGCAAAGTATGGAATATAAAGACTAAAGCAAATGAAATGTATCAGGATAACAAGCAGTGTCACTGTGTTTGTAAAAGTTCTCACTATAGCTGCTGTTACACTGACTTGTCTTCAGTGATTATGATCTCAGCTAAGCAGGGGAGAGATATGAACTTTAGGTAAAAAATAAATAACAATTAGCAAACTTAGAGAACAGGCAGAGGCAGAGTTCAGTAACTTACTTGTAAAGAATCTCAACAATACTTGTCCTCTCTCCCCCTCTGCCCCTCCCTTCAGCATATTGCTACTTTATCCCACATTTTGATTGCTTGCAGTCTAGCTCTGGAAGGGAGGGGTCAACAGGATGTCAGCACTTCATTTAAAGTCCTTTCAACTGACCATGCTCGGACTCTGTATACAGCCCTTCACTGCTTGAGGGGGAGTAGACAGAGAGGGGAGAGGGACTACACAGCTTGTTACAAACTTCTGCCAGTGTGAAGAAACGAAGCCACACAGCAACATGAAAGTAAGGCAGCTTATACTAAGTGATCTATACATTGTATAGAGACAAAGTTTTTTTTTCACTATAGTTGCCCTTTAATGATTATTTGCCTTCACATGCATCCAACACTTAACATTTATAGGGTAAGCAATGATGACAGTAATGCATTGCACATTACTCTATTAAAGAGAAAGACACCAAATAAAAAAATATTGCTAGTGCATTATTCTCTTTTTAATAATTTTGTTCCATTGGTCAAGCCTGTCTCTAAACTAATACTCTCAATTAATTTAAAAAGTAAGACAAATGGCAAAGTGTCTTACAGGGGACTGTGGGGGAGATTTACCCAGAGCCGCTCCTGTACGGGATTCAATATCGCTTGTGCACCTCCTGGTGTATACAAAAATGATATTTTCACTTGCATGATTTTTAACACAGCTGCTGTTAGCTGGCGTTAAAAGTTGCAAAAAAAAGTCACACACATAATATTGAATATGGTATCTTTTGCAATACCCTCACAGCCGGCACAATGAAGGAGTTAAAGTCAGCCTGGATGAATGAGCCTGTTACCATTAAACATTTTAGGAAGAAAGCATAAGACCATGACTTAGGTTAAGAATGTAAGTAAGCCTTAACAATATTTCCATATTTCTTGGTGAGGTTAATATACACTGTATATGGGTGGAGCATCTTGAAACGGAATTCAAGTCATGTGGGGTATATTGTCATGGTCTTATGTTCATACTGACCTGCACCTTAACTCTTTGACTAATTTTCTGTGATGCACTGTATGAAAAAAACCCATGCCTTTACATTTGCATGCGTTTGAAACATATTTTATACTGTACAGACCCACCAAAGCTCCTACTTTACAAAAGGAAAAGGCATAAAGCTAAAAATAGCTGATTGTTTTGTCACGGCTGACATTTCCCATGACCGAGTGTGCAGTCCATAGATGACCGGACGATTGGCTGTGGTTTTTCAGCATCTTCAATCACCCATTCATCCGGTCGTCCCAATCAACCAATATACTGAAATGTCGGTTTGTCGGTCCTAAATATTGGATGCTGTGTACCCATGCTTAGAGTGTTAGATGATGCATCTACTTCCAGATGCCACCTCAAAAGAAGTCTCAGTATGCAGTGGTGTCTAGGTCAAAGGATATCTTAAACACATTCCAAAAATTCTATGGAAAATTATACTTCGTCAAGCCCTCGCTAAAACCTACCAAGTATTCATACTAGGAAAAGAGGCCAGGGACCAGGCACAACTACTAGAGGAGCAGTGGGAGAAATCGCACAGAATGCTACCAAAATTCTAGTTTTTGTCCTTTTTTTTCCCTTAAAAACTCGAATGCGGCTCGAAAATAGAACAAACTCAAAAAACAGTGCGATCATGGGGAAAGTTCTGGATATATGTACGTGTTCCCCAGACCATTCCCAAGGTTCCAGAGCCATGTACAGTAAGTTACCATTGCTATATTACCTTATACTTAGGCGGATATGTGCATATTTTTTTCCTCCCATTGACTTTAATGGGTGTTTCTGTGAATTTTCGAATTTTTTCGAAAATCCGCGAATCCACAGGCGGAACGGATTTTAGCAGTTTCACCCATCTCAAATGCTAAATAATTAAGTTTTAAGAAAAAAAGAATCATTCACATCTCTACTAGTACAAGAGGTCTCCATTGAAATGTAACATCAAAGTCAGAATTATAATAGCTGTAATTTCCTGTTAGTCAAAGCAAAACCTATTTATAGAGTTCTGGAAAATAAAAAGAAATCATATACTGTATTTCATTGCATGTAGCAACAATACAATAGCGAAGTTTATAAAACTTATTAATAAACATTCCTTTGGGTTTTTTATTTTAGGTCCAATTTCAGGTATCAGGGACCTTAGAATAATCACAAAACCCTATTTCCAAATTTAAACAGGGTGATATATTCACAGTCTGCAGTTATTAAGAGGAAATAAATCTTCTTGATACCGTATGGTAACATTTCTACAATGCCTTGTTATTTTGCAGCTTATCAGTCTAAACAGTGCAAAGTAAAGAAGAGACAGGAAACTGTCCCGCCAAACATTTCTATTCCTAGTCCAAGGTCTTTATTTTTTATGTTAGTTACAGAAAATAACACAGCTGTACTGTTGGCTTCCGTGATTACCTGTTTTAATTTATGAATATAATAAATATAATGCACCAATACAACATTGCACAGTGTGGATATTAGTTAATTTCTTTCTCACAAAAAGGAGGTTAATGCACATGGAACTTAAAGGACAACAATATAAAAAACAAAAACATCACCCCCATTACATGTCCACACTTCCAGCATCTGAAATCACTGACTCACATTTACAGCCGTGCTGCCCTCCTTTAGATATCACACAGCAAAGATGAGTGCTAAAAGCCCACCTCCTAGAGGGCCCAGGGCCTTGATTAACATAACACTTGTTATTGGCTGGTGGGAATGTCTGTTACAACCTCTCTCCTCCTCCTCTGCCAGTTAAACAAAATTGAAATGTCCTGTTGCTAGGATACAGCCTACATAATCAAGCTAATAAAGGATGGGTGGAGGAATGTTTTCTTGAATGCTAGCTCTAAGTGACAGTTAGAGGCAGACAGAATTGTTACACCCCCCTTCACAGCATGACTAATTGAAGGCAGAGAGAGGCTCAAAATCAGGGAAAAATGTATGGGGAGGGCTGCATACCTTTACTCTTTTTAATGCAATTAAAAAAATGCATTGAGGTAATACAGTTATCTTTTAATTTTTATGTATCTGACACAACCAAATCAAAGCTTAGCACCACATTAACTTCATATTTATTAGTAAAGATGTGCTGCCTACTAGCAAAGGGGGTCCGACCGGCAGCCATGTCTGTGATTGGATGATTGGCTTGGTACATGCAAATCCTTATATTGTGCATGTACCAAGCTTGCTTTGTGCTCGTTTAAATTCCAATTAGGTGCTAAAAGATATAATTGCAAAACTCTGAAGTGCAAGTGCTCCAGACTTTAGCCCCTGTTGTTTACTGATATATGAAGTTTGAATTCCACAACAACCAGCAAATGCTATACATGAAAGAACCAAGCATACTAGAGGCTCATATGGAAGTAAACTATTCTTTATCCCTGAACTAGCAGTATTGGCCCCTGTGGGCATTTTGGAAATGATTAGTAATGAAGCAATTTACAGCATGAATACATCCAGCTGTATTATTAAAAATGCTAATTCTCAGTGGAAAAAAATGATTCACTAGAAAGTCCATCTGCACTTATAACCTCATGCTGTACAGCCGGCTGATTCTTCTTTTTCATGCACAATGATTCCTTCTATGCCAACAGTTACAGCTTTCTAAACATCAGGATAACAGCTGTCATTTGTTCATGTAGCTTTTAGAAAGACCACTATCCCTTTTATTTTATATTTTATATGGCTAATGGTAATAATTCATAAAATAACATGACTGGTTGTGCAACATTTTTAAACTAGTCCAACCTACTCAGCAATACCACTTTTCCTGCCTAACAGTTGATCCAGAAGAAGGGGGGAAAAAACAGAATAAAGTGGCATTTAGAAATTGTTGGATCAACTCCAACTCTATGTATCAACACCAGTAACATGCAACATTCTTTGTTTTTAAAAACGTATCCAGCTTTTTTTGACACTATCCAATGAACCTGCCATCACCACATCCAATGGACAGTCCCATAGTTTTACTGTTATCACAGTGAAAAACCCTTTCCAAACTTGAAGACTAAACTTCTTTTCTTCCAGCCTTAAAGGATGCCCATGTGTTATTTAGGTGAACAATGCCCCAGATAGTTTATTGTATAGCCCATTAATATATTTATACACAGTGATCATGTCCCCACACAAGCGCTTTTTCTCTAGTGTACATAATTGTAACTTATCCAATCTGTCTGTATATTTTTTTTTTTTGTTCAATAGATTTTTATTGAGCGATAACATCAAAATAAACATATCACAGTTTCTTGTTCTTTTCAAACATTTTGTTTACATAAATCATCTTTTAGATAGTGAAACAAAACATAGGGTATGTTATCACTTGTTTTTCTTTTTTGTTCAATTTTGTAACAGAAATATTAAAGTAGACGTCAACATAAGACAACCCAACAGTGACGATGGTGCAGTTTATTACCTTAATGCATAGTTGCATTGTCATCTGCCGCTGCCCATTTCCATAAGATTTGTAAACTTATTTCAATCTGATTCCTCTTTCCCCTTCCCTCCCCAATACATTTTGTTAATTAGAATGTTAGAGAAAGATAAATTACATTCCTTACATAGAAAGAAAGAAAAAATAAAAAAGAGGAAGAAGAAAGGAAGAAGAGAGAAAAAAGAATGAAATCCTCTCCTCCCTCCTCCTCCCCTTAACATTAAACAGAGGTTCATTTAACAGTGCTGCAGTTTTGACTCTAAATATTATTATGAAATAAACGAGTTTATAATACCGTCATATAATTAGAGACATTAGTATGAAATATTCATACTTGTCGTTTAGTGGCATAGGAAATAATTGCGTATCTCGGGCCTGGACTCCCCGGGCCCCCGGGACTTTCGCTTCGACAATCATATAAGCTCATAGTGAAGATGGTATGTGCATCTTTATATCCCAGATATCCTAGGTTTCAGACCACCGTCTCAGTGAGTTTTGTAGGGTAAGTCCTAGGTATTCGTTGGATTTTATCTGACCAATTCTAGATATTAATTGGCATCTGGTAGGGGAAGGACCCTTCCATGTGGAGGCTAATAGACTTTTCGCTGCGGTGCAGATATGTATAATAAGTCTTTGTGCTGTTTTCTTAAATCCCTGTGTGGGTAGATTAAACAGTGCTGTGTAAGGGGACAGTTTAAAATTAGATCCTATAATTTCCTGGATTATTTTTTCGGTTATCCCCCAAAATTTTTGTACTTCATGGCACTCCCACCAGCAGTGGAGTTGTGAGGCCGGGTTGTTGCAGTTTCGAAAACAGTGATTAGGGAATGCGGGATTGATCTTATGAAAGAATTCTGGTGTATTGTACCAATCATACAGTATTTTAAATGTTCTTTCCTTTGTGGCTATATTTAAAGGAGCTTCTATGTGAGTATTGGTATCTCTGGACCCATTGCTGATCAGTGAGTTCTCGGTTAAGCCTGGTTTCCCATTTTATGACGTTTTTTGATTTGGTAGGGAGAGTGTCGTACCATAGTAAAGAATATATTATCTATATTCTTTTATGCATGCCGTCGGAGTTAGTAATATATTTTTCTAAGGTTGTTAATTGTTGATTGGGTGCTTTTTCTAAAATGGATTTAGCAAAGTGTCTGATTTTGATAAATGTGAATCATTTGGTCCTTGGTAATTGATATCTTAAGGAGGCCTCCTCCCAAGACATTAAAGCACCGTTTTCCTGAATAAGATCTTTTATGGTGTTTATTCCTATTTTATTCCAGTAGCGGTTTTCTATTTCTGTGAGTCCCACTGGTGACTCTGGTGAGTATAGTATAGGGGTTAGTTTTGAATATTGAGGGAGAAATGAGTATTGTCTGTTGATTCTGTTCCATAGTGTTAAGGAGGTTTGAATGATTGGGGTATAATTTTCGGAGTAGGGTTTGTATTGTTCAGTTGACAACCATAAGATTGTCGATGAGTGTAGAGGGGATAATAGCTCGTTGTCTAGATCTACCCATGCAATTTTCTCCGAGCCGTGAACCTATTGGGTTATTTGAGCTATTTGTGCTGCTTTGAAGTATTGAAATAGTTGTTCTTGTGTCTTGCAAGATGGTCTTGTTTTATTCTAGCTCTTTTCCCGCTCCATATGAATTTACCTATTTCAGATTGTAATTTCTTAAGTAGTTGGTGGTTTACTTGTATAGGTAGGGCTCTAAAAAGATATAATATTTTGGGTAGTGTTGTCATCTTGACAGCTGCTATTCTGCCTGCTAGTGAGTGAGGGTATGGGGTCCATTTTTTGAGTTGGGTTATCAGTTTAGGGATGAGTTTATTATAGTTATGTTTGTGGAGAGTATCCATATTGTGGCTTAGTTGGATACCTAGGTATTTAAAGGAGTCTGTGGACCATTTGAATGGGAAGTTTTGTTGTAATAAGGTGTTGCGATGGTCTGGTAAATGTATGGGGTATGCTACTGATTTTGAGTGGTTGACTTTAAGGCCTGATAGGCTCCCATAATCCTTTAGGGTTTTATATAGTACTGGTAGTGATATATGGGGTTGAGAGAGATAAAGTGTCATCTGCAAAAAGTGATATTTTTGAGTGGATCTTACCGATGGTGATTCCAGTGATATCAGGGGATTGTCTAATTTTTTTTGCAAGGGGTTCAATTGATAAGGCGAATAGGAGTGGGGACAGGGGGCATCCCTGCCTCGTGCCGTTTTTTATAAATATGGTATTTGAGGGGAAGCCCATATTTCTGACTATCGCGGTGGGGTTGCCATATAGGCTGAAAATTCCAGATATAAAGCTGTTGGGGAAATCATATTGGCAAAGGATGGCTTTTAGAAAAGTCCAGTCCACCCTGTCGAACGCCTTTTCAATATCAAGGGAGAGTATTATTGATGATATTTTGTTAAAATTTGCATATTGCATTAGCATTATTGCTTTTCTGATGTTATCAGTAGTCTGTCTTCCCATAACGAAACCAGTTTGATCGTAGTGGATCAATTTTGGTAGTATCGGGTTCAGTCGGTTTGCGAATATCTTTGCAATGATTTTAACATCAGTGTTTATACGAGATATAGGGCGGTAGTTAGATGTTTGGGTTGTGTCTTTATCTGGTTTAGGTATGACTGTGATATGTGCTTCGAGCATTTCAGGTGTCAGCGTAGAATTGCCCATTGTTAGGTCATTACAGAGTTTTTGTATGTACGGGGAAAGGGTGGACTGGAATCTCTTGTAGTATAGTGCGGTGAACCCATCAGGGCCTGGGGCTTTCCTGATCTTGAACTGTTTTATGACTTCTTGTATTTCAGGGATTGATATTTCTCTTTGTAATATATTTTTTTGTTCTTGTGTGAGTTTGGGGAGGTTTATTTCCGTTAAGTATTTGTTGATTTTAGTTTCTGTATTTACATCTTTTTTCACTGTTTCGCCATTATATAGAGTTTGGTAGTTTGGGTCATGATGGAGATGACCTTTGTGGTCTCGTAGCGGGAGAAATCAGTTGAGTCTGGTGAGTTTTTGATTTAATTTATTTACTAACATAGTATTGGGCCTGTTGCTTTTGTAGTAGTATCTTTGATTGGTGAAACGTAAGGCTCTTTCCGCTCTGGATGATAGGAGTTGGCTGAGTTCAGTTCTAGCGTTTTGTATTTCGACTGCTTTATTTTCATTAAGGGTCTTGGCTAATGTTTTGTCTCCTATTTTGATTGTGTTAATAAGTTTGTTTATCTGTTTTTCTCTTTGTTTTTTTAGTCTAGCTGCTAATTGGATTAGGTGTCCTCGAATCACCGGTTTGTGAGCTGCCCATAGAATCGGGATCTTTATATCCTCAGTGTTGTTTTCTGTGAAATAGTTTATTATGTGTTTATTTAAGGTTTGTACATGTTCTTCATGTGCTAGGAGGGACTCTTTGAGTCTCCAAGTGGGTTGTGGGTTGGTTTTTATTATGTCATTGATGGTCATTGATACAAATGCATGATCAGACCATGCTATTTCAGAGATGTATGTATTTTGGACTTGGGTTATAAATTGAGGGGATGTGAAGATGTAGTCTAGTCTAGTGTAAATTTTGTGCACTGGGGAGTAAAATGTATACTCTCTTTTTGTGGGGTTTGCTAATCTCCAGGTATCTAATAAATTATTTTCCTTTATAAAGTTTTGGAGATATTTATATGATGGGGTGCCGGTCATGGATTTGAGGGGTTTGGATCGGTCAAATTTCGGGTTAATTGTTACATTGAAATCACCTGCCATAATAATAGGGCCAAATGCATGGAGTGTGAGTTTGTTTTTTAGTTCTTGAAAAAAAAATTTGTGTTGATTGTTGGGAGCGTATACGTTTACTATGGTTACTCTAGTTGTCTGTAGTAGTATATTTAGAATTATAAATCTGCCCTGAGGGTCTCTGTAGCAAGAGTTTTCTGTATAGATTAGATTTCTATTTAATAGAATCATAACTCCTCCTTTGCCTGTGACGGAGGAAGCAGTGGAATATGATTTAAATTTTGGGCCCCAGTATTTCGGTTCTTTCCCACGTTTGAAGTGTGTTTCCTGTATTAGTAGAATATCCCCCTTATGTTTGTTGTAATATTGTGTTGCTAACTTCCTTTTGGCTGGGCTGTTTAGTCCTTTTGCATTGTGTGTTAGTACCTTAATTTTGGGTTCCATTTAGACGGTGGTCTGTTTCTTATGCTGGGTAGTCAGAAGAGTTGTAAGATGCATTTTAGGTTGGGCATATATGAGCGTTGTCCCGAGGGGCTCAGGGTCGCCCCACACCCGGAATAGGTCTCAGACTGAAATACAGGGTGTCCATGGCTTTTGGATGAACCTAACAAAAAACACAAATAACACAAATAAATTGTATACAGTAAAGGAGTTGATCCAATGGGGTTGGGTAAGGCTCCTTTCATCCTTACAAATTGTAAACAAGAAAAACCCAAATTAAGCTTATAGCCTAATTATTTTTGGGAGGGAGTTGGGGGGTATGCCTGTAGACTTCTCAAGTAAAGTGGGGGGTACTCGTCTTTCACTTAATCTCCTTGCGGTCCTTTTTTATCAGTTATAGGGTAAGTTATGTAGCTGTGTGTCTCCATTAGTAGCTATTTACAGCTTAATTAGTTAGGGTGGAAGGTCTGGGGGGAGACCCGCCTAGTCGGGAGAGTGGGGAGAGGGAAGGAGACAGGGGTCAGTATTGCAGTATGCCTTCATTAGTGCATATCAGTATTCCCCATATTATGGACCCTTATGGGAGTGAGGTTTCAGTAAGTTTTTTTATATTTGGCTTAGTGTGGTGGGTCCTGTAATGTTGTACTATGGTGGGTGTTTGTGGGGGGGATGTGAGTTTTGCTCAGGGGTGGCGTAAATAGATCTCAGTTCTTAGATTTATCCTGTGGTGAGGTAAATCTCGGGTGTCATCATTGATCTTATATTCGCACGTGAGCAGGATTTGGTTAACCATCACAGTAATATTCCAAATTATGCTAATCGGTATCATTATGATGGTGTTGTTCGTGTTATATCATAAGGGGTATTGGGCTGGGAGGTAGACATATATTGAGGGTTTCAGATGCGATCTGCTATTTCATGTCATTTAATTTTGGGAGGAGTAAGACCGTCTCCTCTAGTAGGATGGTCGGTTCAGCCTGGCTGGCTCAATGGTTAACAGTCTTCTGGGGCACCATCCCTTCGCCGTTAAGGGGTAATTTTCCCCTGGGGAAACATCTGCCAGTACTATCTATTATGTTTCTGTTGCATTAGTTGCATGATTACCAGACCATAGGGTATCGTGGATCTGTAGGTTTTTGGCTATTTATATTTTTTGGTGGGGCCAGGGTTGGGAGAGGATAGTGCACCATTTTCAGACATTTACATTTTTATGTTAGTACCAATATGCGCTTAACATTTTAAGTATTATAAATGCCTTTTCACTTGTTAGTTATAGGATTTACCCAAGCCTGAGGTATGGGTTATCACTTCTCAGTATATCAGATCATTCATTAGGATTAAATTCTATGAGAACTAACATAACTGTGTCCATTTTTCCTCTCTTTTCCCATTTTATGTCAGATTTTTTCCCATCTTTCACCCACATTGGTGTTCTCACATTTTTTGTTTTTGGGTGTTTCCGTTCTTTTTCTTCCCCCTCCCCCCCTTCACCATACATTAACTTATGAGCTTTTCGCTGGTCACTTTCTCATAATTGTCAATCGATATTGGGTAGTTAGTGTACTTGAGTTCCTGAGTTTATCGATATCTGGTTCTTAAATATTCTCAGACTGTTATCCCTCTCCTCCCAGCCCCACCCCCCACATCCCCCGCTCCAAACCTGGGGTAAAATAAGTTTATTTGGGGTCCTTGAAACTGGACCATTTGTTTAGCATTTTTGCTCGAACGTCTCTTGTTAGTTTAAGGGGGTTGAGTCCGCGTCTAATACCGCTACCTCTCTTGGTGTCGATCTCAGGTGTGATTGGGGCTCCGTTGTGGGTTGGAGGTGATTTGGTTCCACATCGGTTTCGGGGGAGTAATCCTCTGTTCTTTGTCGCTGTTTTTGCGATGGTCTGATTTTTGGTATATATCCAGTCTCTTTAGGAACTCCTCCGAGTCGTCTATTGTGTTGATAGATATGGGTCTCCCATTTTTCATGACTGTTAATTTGAACGGGAAACCCCATCTATATTTTAGGTTATGTTGGTGTAAAACCTCTATCAGGGGTTTGAATTCCCGTCTTTTTGAGAGTGTTGTTGGGGAGAGGTCTTGGAATAAACTGAATTTAGTTCCATCGTATTCCAGGGTTCCTTTTTCCCTAGCTGCCTTCATAACTGCTTCTTTCACTTGGAAGTAATGGAATTTACAGATAATGTCCCGTGGTGGTTCATTGGGTTGCGGTTTGGCTCTCAGGGCTCTGTGTGATCTGTCCATCTGGAGCCTTTCTACGGGTATATCAGGTGATATATATGTGAGGAGAGAGGGTAAGTAGGTAGATAAATTGGTTACCTCTTCAGGGATACCGCGTAATCTGATGTTTCCTCACCTTGCTCTGTTTTCCATGTCTTCCTGTTGCTCTTTCAGAAGGAAGATGTCATGGCGCAGTTCTTTGACCTCAATCTCATTTTGTTGGCAATAGCTGGATAGATGGTCGGTGTTTGTTTCGAGTGTGGCCACTCTGTCGCCTAACGCGGCGATTTCTTGGCGTACTTCTTTTATAATTTGGCTTTGGGAGGCCTGGATAACTTTTTCAAGATTGCTGTACAACTTACACAAGTCTGCTTTGGTGCATGGCGCGCTTTCTGCTGCGGGCCCGGCGCCATCTTGTGTGGATTTGGTGGAGTCCGAACGGAGCCATTCTTCCATATCCCCCTTAGTCTGGTTTTTCCTTGGAGGCATCGGAGGCATATTTTATATGTTTACCCTGGTTGGTGGTTTTTTTTTTTGCTTGTTTAGCTTTAGCCTAGCTTGTCCCCGAAGTAGATATTTAGGCCGTTTAGCAGGAGCTGTTCAAGCGTACGTCCGCTCACATACTCGGTCAGGCTCCGCCCCAATCTGTCTTTATATTTATTAATTTAGTTGCCCTTCTCTGAACCCTTTCAGTTTCCAAGATGTCTTTTGTACACAGGATTTCAAAACTGCGCTGCATATTCCAAATGCTTTGTAAAGAGGGAGAATCATATTTTTTTTTTCTCTTGAATCCATACGGCTCTTTATACAAGACAATACCATGCTGGCTCTGGCTGTTGCCACCTGGTACTTCTTGCTATATTTAGGTTTGTTATCCACCAAAACTCCAAGATTATTTTCTTGTCTTATTTTTTTCTTAACACAGAGCCATTTATAGTAAAAGCAGCATATGAATTTTTATACTCAAAATGCATAAACTTATAATTATTAACATTAAATCTTAGCTGTCACTTAGCACCCCAATGTGACAATCTATCTAGATCTGCCATAACAGTTGAGAACTGGTTTTATAAACTTGATCAGCTAAACTGTGCTTAAAAAATATATTTTTTTAAAATAGATCTGCTTATTATTAAGAATTTGTACATTAGAGATTTTGAAAATATCTAAATGTTTGTAAAAAAAAAATATGTTGGAAGATGTTTTCATTTATATATATATATATATATATATATATATATATATATAACATTGTATACAGACAAAGTTTTTTTTTCACTATAGTTGCCCTTTAAGAGTCCCACAGAATCTAACGGTAAGCGTTCGTATTAACACATGGGAGATTGCATCCAAAACAGCATGCTGTAGCTTTAATGACCTGGACCTTAAACAACGTGAGGAATACTGACCGGACCCCTCCTACAAAAATCTTCATCCAGTGTGCACACAGCTCCTAGTACTACAACTCTTCTAGGACACCCTGTCTGACCATAGCTACCAGCGACCAAAGAACCAAAAATAGTGACTGTGACTGGGGCAGAAACCAGAGTTCCCAGAGGAAACCCACTTACAAACTCATTGCAGATTACTATTGATTTATATAGCAGTCATACAAGTCATACATGTTATATACAAGGGTATTGCATACAATACAAAGTCATACATGTTATATACAATGGTAGTGTATATAATACATAATTTGGTATCACTTCTCTGCAGAATGATGTATTTTATATGTATAACAGTTGGCAGGGCAGCGGCATATGGTCCACCTGTAATTCAGTGGAAATTGCATTAAGAGCTGGTTCTGTATGGGGTAATAATATATAAATAGCCATTCTGTTTGGGCTGACATATTCACAGTCATAATCTAGGATATTTTGGCATCAGCTGTTTGAGGCTAAATAATAGAATCCTTACAACCCTGTGCTAATCATCTATTGGCCAGATTGCTGTGCTGGATTTCATTTTGCTGTACAACTTCTGGGATCATTGTTTTCTATTTATCTCTTTTGTTTATGGCTTCTTGGTTGCTTCTTTTTAACAGAAATCTGCTACATAGTCAAAATCTTTGAAATCTTTGTTATGTATTAGCGCTAAATATCTTCCAACAGGCTTAGATAGAGCATCCATTTTTCCTTTTTTTTCTGTGGTCGCACAAAGGGGGGGGGGGGGGGGATTCTTTAACAAATTTTTCCAATTCATTTCCTGTAAAACTTTTTACATTGTTTATGTGAACAGTTGTGTTATTTATTGTTAATACGTAACCAAAATAAAGTCAAAATCTACAGTAGGAACTTACCTTGAAGAACTTGTACCCTAATATGTCTTTCACTCCACTTTAACTGGTTCCAAGACGTGTGCCTAGATTTTTCTTTAGCAGCTAAAAAGTAGATAACACGAACCAAAGTAAGACCAAAGCACCATGACAAAGGATACAGTCACTGACAGTGGCATAACATCAGGGCCTGCAACTGCGTGGGGGCCGAGAGGTAAGAAAGCCCACAAGTCTTTCCCCAAATCATCCACGATCAGCTGTTTTTAAACAGCTGATTGCACGTATGAAGTAAAGATATGTGAGATCAACTGTTTAAAAGACAGGAACCAAACCCAGGGGCATAACTAGAGGGGAACTGGGGGAGCATCCGCAGATAGATATAGCCTCCTCCCAGAAAACCACTGTGGATGAAGCACACATAGGGTCCCCATCATAGTTTTGCTGGTGGGCCCAGTGATTTCTAGTTATGCCACTGACCAAACCAGAAGTTTGGTCCAATCTTTTAATCAGCTGATTGCTTGTATCTTTACTTCATATGTGATCAGTTGTTTAAAAATAAGGCTTTGCCTAATCTGGCCTGTAAAAGGATTGGCTAGAGGCTACTAGTGGGCTACTGATGACCAACTGTAAAAAATCTTAGGACTGAGCATTTGTAAAGATCACAATGGCCAGTGACCACACTCTGTGAGGAGCTCTTTTTTCTGTGGCTTTAATTGTCCTTTTATATGTTACTTTTCTATTAACACGCAATGGCAGCTTTACTAAGGGCTTTTCATGATTAAGTAAATTAAAATAAAGACATATGCAGAATTGCAGTATAATTTATACCAGTTATCGTATCAGTTTAGCATGCTAATGCTAACTTAGGCCAAGGCCACACTACAACTCACCAAATCGCGCACACAATCACTAGCGTTTTTGCATGCAATTGTGTGTGCGATTCTCGTGAGTTTTGGGCATGCAATTTTACCGGTTTCCACTATGGAAACGCATGCGTTAACGCACCAAGAATGGTGAACGGATGCGCAATCACATGCGAAGTGATGTCTGTAATTTTAAGATATCCGGAGATATCAATAAGGATGATGGTATAAAGATGATGGTAGTTCTTTCACTCTAAAAGAACTGTGGAGAGAGGAGTCCATCTTGTATTAATCATTGCACAACTCAGGGTCTTTAACAGCACAATCTGCAGAAAGCAAACCAAATCAAATTAAAATCAAGCAAAAGTATACATATTGTTGATAAAATTTGGGCTAGCTGTATGGCTCTTTCTGTGTTCCCTCAGGAGGGGCCAAATCAGGGCAAGAGGTACTTTAGTACTACACCTTGTTCAATGTTAGATGGAACATCGAGGGCAGTGACTTCTAGAATGCAATACAGAGCTGTACATCTTTCCTCTGAAGCCTTTATAATTTTCTGAATCTTTTTGATGCTTTTCTTATCCTGTGTCAATTTATACAGCTTGACAGCACCCTCTATCTTCTTCTCTTCCTTAGCGATTTCATTCCTAATGTTATCTGTTATTGGCTTCACATATAACCCTGAGCCTATATCAGGCCAAGTCTTTTATAGGAAAAATCTCACGGATCTCAGCAATGATGCTGTCTCTGAAGATCTACACAAAGAAAGAAAATACACTGTGATTAATGGTTAAAAAAGGGAAACAATGATAGAAACTCACATTCTGAACATTAAAATTGAACCCAGGATCTCTAAATAGTTTTATGCATTTGAAGAAATCAAGTCTATTTATTTGCGTTAAATGGTATGAGGCCAAAAGGAGACTACATGGCCATTCATTGCTCAAAGAAATCAAGGGCAAAATATACAATGTGTAGCAATGTTTATTTTTTTAGAAAATGAAATTCTTCATTCAAACAGGAATATAAAATTAATTATGTACCCAGTGTAGGATAAATTAGGATATATTGAAGGATATTAAAAGACACCAAGGAGTGTTCTGCGTTCTTTTAAGGGCAACTCAACCCCCCAATCTAAATTTTACTATTCTGTGATTAGCCAATCACAGGGACGGATGCCGGTCGAGCCCCTCCGGCTTGTTTTCCATACACGGAAAAGGCATGGGAGTTAAGCAGAAAGCAGCGGGGGGACGGAGGCTGGTAAGTACATTTGGGGACGGCAGTGAATGCTATAAAGCTCACGAGGTTTATAGCAATTCCCTGCAGGATAGAACAAATTTTCACATGCTTTTATTTTTAAATTGGAGGTACATTGTTGTCTATGATATACAAGTTTTAATTAGTCATTAATGACATAGCTACACATGGATTAGAGCTGATGATATGGTAAACCCTATTTGTAAGGATATCATTTACTTTATTAAGGCTGTTATCTATTATATATTAGTAACCTTACCTTTGTGTTGGTTCTGCTTCCAAAGCAGTTCCATTTGCTCGTAGAGCTACCCATCAACATTCCTAAATGATAACAAAATACAGTCAAGTATTTACACGAGCTCAGATAGATTGAAAAACAGTTAACTTTGACCCCCCCCATCCCCGCAAAGCCCCATACTAAATTCACGCTAACCCTTTCTAAACTTTAGTGAAATGTATTTTTTTTGTTTTTTCACCCAGGCCAGTTACAGTGTGGGTATAGATTAATATTACTGGAAAGTGTTTTTTTTATTTTATAAACAGGCATGTGAATCCCTAATGTATATTAAATATGTACTTGATAGATGAATCAAACAATCATTTAAAATAAAAAAAACTTACAGAGAGCAGTGACAGGTCCTTTACTCTAGAGTTAAAAAAGTGATTGAGCTCAAAACATTTGTCTAAAGCAAATAGGTCTTTGTGACATCATAAGTAAGTTTCCTCCCTTCATTCCTTGCTCCTGTCACATTAATTGAAGAACGGGAGGTAAAGGTAACATAGTTCCTTTACCTCCTTCAATTAATGCAAAAAAGGATAGGTTCACTTTTTGAGTGAACCTGTCCTTTAAGATCTGACCTACCAACAATCACCCTCAGCCAACTAAATTTCTGAAAATGTGGTCCACTTGGCCCTCATTACAAGTAATTAAAGGGTATTTTCCTGGTTTAACCCCTCTTGAAATCTTGTAAAGCTTTACTGTGTAGTGTTTATTTTATTACCAATGTTATGTACAGATAGATCCTGAACCTGTCTGCTCAATCTGTGTTAACAAATTTAAATGGGAAGAGTAGATCACCATCCATAAAAGTATCATACAAGAGTGGATTTTTGTACCCAGGTTTCCCTAGGTTATTGTTACACCTTACCTGTATGACGTTCTCTGTGTGCTGAATGGCACAACAGTAGTAATTTTTCCCTTTTTATTTGCTTCTTTCCTTTTGAAGTTGTTCTGCATATTGGACTGCATATTCCTCTATCTAGTTTGAATGGTTGAAATTGACCAACCCAATCAATGCAATTAAGTGCATTATATATTATCTGGTAAAATGTACCACTTGAACAATGGTTTTTAACTTTTGGTGGTGTTTTTTTGCTGTTGTTGTTGCAAAAATGGTTGGGAAAAGTTGTTAAAGTGCATAAATATTAGTGGTATTGTTTAAATTGTCTACCGACAGACTACTGATTATTCTATCAATCAGTAGTTTGACAGTTGGGAATATTGGCCTTGGGATGACCCACGTGTACCGGCTTAATTCTAACAAGAATTATTAGATATGAAGAGATGTATCACACTGTCTTTTTCTGTCAAGCTCTCTCTATTACAAGATCCATTACAACAGATATTCCTGACTATCCCCAATGTAAAACTGTTTTTCTTTCATCCCACAGAACACACATCTTAAGTTTATCGCCTAAAGAGGAACACCCTACAGATTATTACATGTAATTTTGGAGGATACAGAGGGGGCTCCTGAGACAGCTAGGGAAGCATGCTGATACGTATTGTGAGTTGCTGACCAAGACATACTTTTATGTTTTTCAGTCTTGCAGAGGGTCAAAGTCTATGCTTTGTGGTTTCCCTTGGAAGCAACTAAGGTAGAAGCAGTTTTCTATTAGAGATGTTCTGTTTGAGACATTGTTCACTTGCAATTTACAAAGTATTATATATTTATGGAAAGCCTGGGGAAATAGTGGCCCATGGTACAGCATACAGTCCTTAATGTGTCTTTTAAAACATGAATAAGATCCCATTAGGAAGAATGGGGATAGCTAAAAACAAAATAGCTACCACAACTGTACAGTGCCTTTTGTGCAGTGTAGGATTTTTTCAATTTTGAGGTGGAAATACCCTTTTAAAATCTATGTATGTATGCTGGAAATCAGCTTTTCACATGGTACTAGTGTTTGGCTGTGCTCTCCTTGTCAATTTAATTTTGGGCTGTACACTTTTTTACGCACATCAATGTCCATGTCCATGCTACATATTACAGTTAAAGACAATTGTCCACTAACTGGCACTAAGGAGTATGCTGTATATATTATGCTAATGTATGAGAGTAGAATGGAAATGTGTTTAAATAAGTTGGCACATGAATTAGTAAATCCACTTAAGGTAAAAGAAAATTCTGCAGAGAAAGAAGCCATCACTCCTGTTATAACATGCTATCCAAAGTTTTATACTTTAACTTTCCTCAATCTGTTTCACAAAAAAAAAAGCAATGCACTGTAACTTTTTTCTCCATAAAAAGGTCATTCTCAGCCATCAGTAAGATCCCATACATGCTGAACAATATTTTGGCCCAGTCGAATGTCTGACCCAAAATTTTGATTGCTTGGATTGAAATATCAGTGGAAGGATTTGACATCTTTGCCTTAAATTTTCATCCAAATCAACCAAAAATTAGACCTGACATGTTGGTAATGTCAAAATATTGTTGTGTTGCATTTTCTTTGACCAGCTGACGATCGGCTAATTGATTGGTAGTCTGTGTGGTCAGTGTTCCCTCTAAGCTGTGCACACACAGGGTAAAATATTGCACACACAAAATATGGGTGTGCAATAGGTGTAAACCGGGCCCAACTTATTTCAAGCTGTTGTGTTATCACAAAGTTAGATTTGGATGTATGTACATTTCTACTGTGAGCACAAACAAATTTCAGCAGAAAAAAATTGTATTTTTTAAATGGGGAATTAATATCCCATGTCCACCACATTTTGACTACATTTCTGCCCAGACAAATAGTTTGCTATCAGTCTTTAGTCTGGACAAAATATGTCATTACCATATTTTATGTTATATCGTTTTTCCACTATAATAGTGTAATTTTAGAGCTACAGTATATTAGTTTTGCCCTGCAAAATCTTTGTGGAGTTAAAAGGTAAATATAGATTACTTCATCTGCCATTTTCCATGTTGTCATTCTTTTCAGTCTGAAATAGTATTGCAATAAAGTAGCACTCAAATTTTCACTCAAGTAACATTTAAGAGCAAAGCTAAAGGAACATGCTAAATATAGGTTGCATTGGTTCCTCTTTTCTACAATAAGCTTTTTGGATGAGCTAAAGACATTAGCAAGATTGGGATTTTTATGTATACATAATAGTGTTGGGGGGTTTATGGCATTTCCATCACCAGCACTAAAATCTATTCTTACCTTTCCCATACCCCGACATCTTAATTACGGTACCTCCCTGTAGTCCAGGAGGCTCCTTATACTTATTTTTGCCACAATGGTGTCCCTGGTTCTTACACAGCTGCAGAGGAGATGTGCCATTATGCAGTCGTAAGTCATTGGCTTGATATCATTGGCTGTGACTGACACCCAGAAGGCAGCCAGGACCAAGGGAAGGGACCTTGGAAAAGAAAATAGGTATAAGGAGCTTCATTAACCTCAAAGGGAGGAAGTATAATTATATTGGGGTTTGGGGTGGTGGGGAAGATAAATATAGATTGTAGTGTGGGGGGTGGAAATGTCCTCTCCACTCTGCACAAAATAATATCAAAGATAAGGAAAACCCATATAGCCTAAGAAAGACGGCAATACTTAAAGGAGAACTAAAGTCTCCAGACAACATGGTCCCTATAGACAGAGCACATTCACAAACATATAGGTATCCCAACCCCTCCTGGATCTTCCGGGAGTCTCCCACACTTTGGGGTGGTCTCCCGTGAGACCACCCCAATCTCCCGCGATGGAGAGGAGTCCTGAATCTCCTCCCCGTGCCGCCCCCTTTTTGTGCACCATGCCCCCGGACTGCCCACGCCATGCCCACACCACACCCAAAACTCAGCCTCCTCCCACCTCCTTGGGTGCGTGCCCCGCCCATGACGTGATGTAAATGACATCACGCCGCATCGCCACATTTGCATAGCTTCACCGTTCCCACAGTGTAAAACCCTTTCTTAAGACTAAACTTCTTTTCTTAAGATATGTCCATGTCCCCTGACATGCTCTTTTGGTGAACAATGCCCCATTAATGTATTTATACACAGTGATAAAACCCCCATGTAAGCGTCCTTTCTTTGTTTCATGATATCATATGACATATATATCCTTAAAATTACTTTTCTTAGATCCATGTATATGTATCCAAAGTAAACAACTTGTCCAAAATTAAAGTTACAGAGCTGTCTTTTTACTAAAAATAGCAGCTGGTTGGAGAGTTGCATAAACAGCATGCCAGATGGAAATTCAAGGCCTTGGCAAAGACCTTAATGATTATTTCTCTGAAAGATTTAGGAAAATAAACTGTACAGATTATAAAGGGAAACAGTGCTCATTTGCTTTCCCTAATGTTCATTACAACAGATGTAGGTAATTCCAAATTGGAAACCTCGTTTAGTTTATTTGGCTATCTGATCTATTTATTGAAGGCATGGGGGGCTGCTGATTTTGCCATTATAAAATAGGAGAGAAGAACTAAAGCTAAAACATAAATGAACCATAATAGATTCCACATTCCTAACTAGTAGAGATGTCCGAACTTTGAAAAATCCGGTCCGCGCGAGGATCCGCGGATTTTCGAAAAAATCCAAAAATTCGAAAATCCGCGAGCGGACCCGTTAAAACGTATTAAAATGAAAGTTCGGCTAAATCCGCATTAAAAGTGGTCTAAATAGCCTTGGTAACGTACACTTAACCACTCAGGGACCTGGGTAATGGCCTTAGAAGCACGTATAAATGCCAACAATACCTAAAAAGTACAGTCCGCTAGCGTGACTTTTAAAAAACGTTATTTTTCGAAAATACGAGGATTCCCGTAAAAACGAAGATTTCCGTAAAAAAACGAGGCTTTCTGTAACTATGATAGCTGCCATTGGCTAATTTGGATCATGTGGCTTGCTCCGTCTTGAAAATTTACACGAATTACTCGTTTTTACGAGTATTCTCGTAATTACGAGAATACTCGTAATTACGTGAATCCTCGTAATTACGAGGATCTTCGGGTTTTCTGGATCCCGCAAGTATCGTAGATCCTCGTAATTACGTGAATCCTCGTAATTACGAGGATCTTCAGTTTTTCTGGATCCCGCAAGTATCGTAGATCCTCGTAATTACGGAGATACTCGTATTTTCGAAAATTTTCGTAAAAAAAAAAATCCGCAGTTCGGAAGCCCGGAAAGTCCGGAATAGGAGAAATCCGCGGCGGATCCGGGTTCGGGTCCGCGAACCGGCCATCTCTACTAACTAGTAGGTAGCTACAACCCTCACGTCTGGATCCTGCAGCCCATCTTCATAGTGAATAGTCATTCGCTTTCTGGCAAATTTAACCCACTACTGACCCCACTTTAAAATGTTAAAAATCCTTACCTTACTCCTCTGCTCCTTATAGTTCTCCTGCAGTTTCTGTTCAAAGTCCCAGAAAGTGTGTAGGAGCTGTCTGTGAGTCATCCGGTCCCTGCTTCTTTCTTGTCCTCTCTGAGGACTCCCACCCTCTGGATCCCTTTATGGCTGCCTCATCCCCTACCTATAAACCATTTTTTTGTAGTGTATGCTACCCCAGCCCACCCCAACCGCTTTGTTACTTTTGTTAAAACAAGCATCAGAAACAGATTTACCAGACCACATTCCCATGGCTCTCTGCATAGCCGGCAGCCATGTCTGTTATTGGCTGACTCTCAGCCATCACAGACACTACTGCCAGTCCGGCCCCTGTGTGTAACTTCCGGCAAGCCGGGAGCAGAGAGCTGAGGGAACAAATGGTGGTTAGTCTATTTCTGGGGTTTATTTTAAAAATAACGGCCTTTGGGGGAGATATCCTATAAAGCAGCTATCAGTAGACTTTTTTTATTTTAAAAGAACAACTCCAGTCGCCTTTTATGTTCCCCAGAAGAGAACTTCTCAATTTGCCTCATTAGAGTGGCACCCCTGCTTTAATTGCATCAGTCCCCTTATTTTCTAATTATATCTTCGAGTGGTATTCTTGGGGACACTTTGATGTCCCACCTAAAGCACCTGACAATTTCTATCTTTAAATCTATGAGGAAATGTGGGCTGCTTTTTATAGGAGAAAACTACAGTTTTCCTAAGAATCTATTGCAGTTGTATAAAGGTATTAGTACTGGTTATTTCAATTATCAAGGTCTTAGTCCACCAATCTTCTACAAACTTGTAAATACATTATTGTTATGGGGGAAAAAAACAATACTCTCATAGGCTCAGCTGTGATAATGTGTTTATTCACACTATACACAACATGTTTGGGGTGGCATGAACCCTTTATAAAGTGCACTTTAGATCAAGTTTAGTTCTTGAAAAAGTTTCACTAGTTATTGGACTGGCTTTCTCAATTCAAAATGACTTGTACATAACTAAAGGAGAAAACTCATTGGCCAGACATATTCTCACAGCAGCTAGGTGTCTAATACCCAAATACTGGAAAACCGTATATATCCCTACGCGATGGGAATTTCTAGTTAGAATTAAAGATGTCCAAAACATGGAATACTTAACTGCTAACCTTTATGGTACCTTAAAAAAATACAATTAAATCTGGGCATTGTGGGACACCTTCTCCCACTGTGAGTCGGACCCCTGTTAAATTACTAAATTACCATATAGCTATTACACAAATGTATAATATTATAATGTACCATATTTACTGTATTCTCTGGAAAATGATTGTTATTACAGTATGTCAAGTCCGACCTATTTTATGTTCCCTTTTTCTTCTCTCCTTCTATCTTTACTTTCACCTTCTTCTTGTTTGGTCTTATATTTACCTGACACATATAATGTATGGACACAAAGGTATATTATCAGCAACCCGCAGCCATATGGACTAATATCTCCCTTCATTTCTTCTTCCACTGCAATCTGGAAAAGATCACCACGAACTGTGAGGAGTATATTCTCACCAATTGGAATAGAATAGATTTTATTGAAATCTGATACCAAGTTGCCTATCTTATTTATATATGTGTCAACTGTTTATTATTGAAAAAGTTAAAAAATCTCAATAAAAATTACAATTTAAAAAAAAAAAAAAGGCTTGTACAGGAATATGTTGGAAATAAGTACCCTGGAATGTGTTCCAATCAGCATATAACATGAGGGTGTGAGGACCTCCTGAATGCAAGTTGTTGATTGCGTTGTGACTAAGGTGTTATGAAAACTATATGGCAGGCACTATTTATCTTTCCGCACTGTAATTTGCAGTGAACTGGGGGCTGACACAACAGTTTCTGGTGAACTGGACACCATTGGCTTTTGTTTATTATTGGATCTGGCCTTGTGTTTGAACAGCTAAAGGTGCACATAGATGCACCAATCGTGGTCCTATGTTATTTGGATATTCTAATATCGTACATCGGGTCATGTATGATCAATCGTCTGGCGATGGCCAATCTGATTGTATGATCTGTGGATCATATGCTTGCATTGTTACATTTATAGCTATCATCAGTAACTGCTTAGTTGGTATAATCTGTGTTATTGATAAAATAATATTTTACCCTATTCCAAAGGGACAGGTTTTGTGCCATCTCTACCTCTGGATTATCATTCAACTTCAATTGGCATGGCTGGTAATACTGTTTTATTGATATTACGTTCAAAATTAAAAGTACAGATGAAAGTCCATTTGCCAAACTTGTAGCATTCAATGAGTTACCAGATGAATTGAGGAATGGAGGACACCTTTAAACAATGTAACATTGTAGTTAGAGTATAACTAGGATTTAGTTAGAATTACCCTTTAATCAGTCAATGGTGTTTTGTAATTACTGTTATTTAAAGGCAAAGTCAATACTTTCATTTTAAAGGAATTAGACTGTCCTGAACATAGATGTAGAGACCCTCTTGTCAAAAACTCATAATGCTCCAATAGAGAATGGATTGTGTGCCTGTTTTATGAATGTGTTTGAAGTGTAAAATGCTCACAAATACACTAATCAGGTTTGCAAAACCCTCCAATCATCTGTCCATTGTCCACAGCCATTCTCCCACTTAAAGGACTAAAGGTGGGTACACACCGTACAATTCTTCCTCCTGGCAGACCAATCAAGGCTTCTGACCGGTCAGCCAGGTGGATAGACTGTCAGTCACGGCAAAAACAGCCGAATCGAACAGTAAGCAGCGACCGATCGTGCGCTCCTCTATGGTCAAGGTTTTCCGACCCGTCTGATCGTGCTTTCATCCGGTTTGGACACATGCACACACACAAAACAGTTATGGTCCCAGCACTCCCAGCCCCCAACAGCAAATTTTTGCAGATTAGACAACCACCTAAGTGAAATTCAGTGAAAATGAAGTGCACAATAACTTACTTAGAAGGCAGAAGAAATGGCCAGATTTTGCAGGAAAGGCTACAGCAGGGGTGGGCAGAGCTATTGATGCTGATTGGCTAGAATAGTGCAGCAGCTGTATTAGTTTAGTTCTAAAACCTGCATAAATTTATGTGCTGCTGGTTGCTTTTTTTCGGGATATATGAGCATAAGCATGGCCATAGAGCATATATATATATATATATATATATATATATTATATGTATGAAAATTTGTACATAAAGGAGAGGAATTTAGGTGTCCTCACTCAGGGGAAACCTTTAAAGTAAGGGGACATTACACCTGTGAGAGCAAGTTCGTAGTTTACGTATTGTGGTGCCCGTGTGAAACAACGCAGTCTATAAAATCGAGGATCTCACAACATAGATCAAGTATTAAATTAAAAGATATGAGATTGTATGTTTCCAAACAGTTTGTGGAAAATGGGCAATCTGATGTGGAGCTCAGATTCATGGTCTTAGAAGGGATACGGACACCCTCTAGGGGTGGAGATCGGGAGCTAAAGCTACGCCAGAGGGAGGTCTGGTGGATACACAGGCTTGGTACAATGTATCCAAAGGGGCTTAACAGGGATTTTGATATATATGTGTATATGTAATGTTTCCAAATCTGTTGTCCTTTATTCTGTATAGGAGGTGAGGGATCCTACTATGATGTATGCAGGTTCCAAGACGCATAGAGGGATTCTGAAGGGGAGGGATCCTGTGTGTTTGTGTCATTTCCTGTTTGATTCTATAAATTGTTACACATGTGAAGCTATGTTGCTTTATTTTTTGCCATTTGTTGCCTAAAGAAAGGGGAATTTGATCCTCCCCGAAACGTTGCCTTGGACAGATGGCAATAGAATTTATATATTTGATGTCGGTTTGAGCACCCCTGACTACATGTACTCGCTATATATCTAGGAGAGGAGGAATATTGAAGTCTTGAACTAGCTATGTTTTCAGTCTGTATGCTGTAAAGGGGGTTCTATAAAAAGTTAAGGGTTCTTTGTGCCTGTGAAATTGTATTTTAGGGATAATGTGTGAACATTGAATTACATAAACACTTCCTTGCTCCTACTTCTTTCTACCTATGTTCTCTTTTTCATTCTCATTGTCAGGGTCTTAAAGTGTAGATAGTGAATAGTTAGATGTATGGTTTTTACACTGTATTGAAATATAATTAGAAAGGGAAAGTTTAAGTATAAACTTTGAATTCGGCTTGAAAGGCCATATTTTGGAAGGGAAGTTAAAAAAACAAACTGTTTTGATTATTGACCAAAATTTTTTGGGACTATAGTTACCCTGTAAGTATGGCTGCCACAGAAATGGAAGGGTAGGTCAGTAGGTGTGTGTTCCTTTGTCAGGATGGGGGTTAAAAAACTGAGTATTTTTGGTTATTGGTCAAAATTCATTTTTTGACTATAGTTACCCTTTAAGTATGCTTCCATGCAAGTGGAAGGGTAGGTCAGTAGTTGGGGGTTAAATAAAAGAAACTTTTTGATTATTGATCAAAATTCTTCTTTTATAACTTTATCTACCCTTTAAGTATGGCTGCAGCAGTAATGGAGGGGTAGGTCAGTAGGTGTGTGTACCTGTGTCAAGTTGGGGGTCAAAAAAAAACAAACTTTTTAAATGATTAGTCAAAATTTGTTTTTTGACTATAGTTACACTTTTAAGGGCCTGTCCACTCCCAAAACTATAATTAAACCCAGTAATGGCACCATTCTGTAGTTTAAAATAAACCTTACCTTACATCTCTGCTCCTTATGGTTCCCAAGATATGCCTTTTCAAAGTCAAGGAAACTGAAGAGTCCAAACTGAATGATCGTCCTCATCAAGGTCTGGGGCATGAGCAAAACCTCAATAGGGCACTAATGTGGCCACATCAATTGGGCAGTAAAATCTGAATGAGTTTATTGCAGGGCATAGGGCGTGAAATGGGAGATAGGAACGAAGTCTCCTGCCTATCTGCTTAATGCAATAATGTTGCAGGGGCTTCATAGTTGCCCTTTAAATAAATGGGGTGGTGAACATTGGGCAAAACAAATTTTGCTAGGCATTTGCAGCAATGTCCTGTGCATTATCAGTCCCAGCTTTCACTATGACAAATATATCAAAAAGGTTTTGGTAATGCAAACTTTGTCCTAAATCATTATAGTTACTTACCTCCCCATGGTCCCTGAAGCCCATAATCCCTACCTTTCTTTGTCAAAAGAAAGCCAGCATCTCACACAGATTTCAGCAGTCAGTCGCTGCTGTGACAATGTCTTTACGCTAATGACTTTCTTGGCATAATGGCGCGCCTCTTCTGTCCTGCATGCCTGAAAAATCTGAGTTTGATGTGTTTATTATGAACTCCCGCACTACCCGATAATATATTGGCTTAATGAGGGCTTTACATTGATCCTTGCTTTGAAACTGGCCTGTAAAGCTACAGCCAGAGAACGCCAGGTTTTTTCACCAGGGGAGAATAGATTATTATTATATTATTATGGGGCAGCATGGTGGCTCCCCCACAATCATACTGATAGGTTGTATGTGTCAAATAAATGTGCTTAGATTGTAAGCTCTTCGGGACAGGACCCAATGTGAATATATAAAATAATTAAAATATGTAAAATCCAAAACAATAATAAAATAAAATTCATATTGACTACCTGGCTCCTGAGATATGACCAGCCCTGGTTACTGTTATCAGTGATACGTGTAACTGGTAGAACTATGTAACTCATCTGTATTTTACTGCAGGGGTCCTCAACCATGGTCTATGGCCCAGTACCGGTCATGGATCATTAGGTGCCAGTCCAAACAGATCATCTCTACCGTATAGTATATTATGCTCTATATAGTAAGTATTGCAATAGCCATGGAAAATTGTCCAACAATGAAAAAAAAATGTTGCAGGCCCTGTCTTACTGCATTTACGCAAAGCGGGGGTGTAAGTAATGCCACCCCTTACCTGCTTTGCCTAAAGTGAAGTGGGGGTTATATGAAGGAGGAAGTGTAACAAGCTGCGGCCCCCTGTCTGCTCCCCTGGTAGTTACTCCTCTAATGGAAAGTTTTTCATCCTTGAACCTTTTTGTACTGCACACATCAGCTGTTTCCTGCTAATTGACAATTAACTTTTTCTGCACTCCTTTTATGGAATCATTTGAGACTGATGAATGCTATGAAAATGAATTATTCTGAAATGTTTTTTTTCTTGTTAGAAAAGCATCATTAAATATTTAGAAGGGAATGTTAACCCTCTCAGTGCTGTAAGAAATGTCTTCTAACAAACCATGGCAATGCTTTTGGCTACTAGCAGGAGGTCATTCACTGCAGTACCATAGGAACAGTTAGTTCTGTTTAGTTTACCAAGCTTTTACAAATTGACATGCTCTCAGTTGAAAACTATTGCCACGTTCATTGTGTATAGCGGTAGCAGCGTGTGTACAGTATGTGTCAGCCCTTGGTATATATAAGAAGAGGATACTGGGAGGGACCAGTTTAATGAACACGAAGAGTCCAGGCTGAAGGAATGTGCCCACTGCAATGGCTAAATGAAGGAAGCTGCTCAACATTCTCCTACACACCTAATACGTTTTAGGTAAATTTAAGAATTTCTATTGGATCTTTGATATGACTGAAACAAACTGCAATAGCGGACAACAGATCAGCTGCAAATAATAACTATATAGGCAACATGCTGTCGGGTAGAGGGATTTGCTTTCTGTAGAACTTACTAATAGCAGAGAGAAATGAATTAACTAATGCAGGATGGATTGGAAAGCATTATATAGCATTTCATTATTCTGTATTTCTTAGACTTTCTGAAGAATAAGTAAAATGCACAGCACTAGATTAGGGATCATGGTATGTGTTAGTAGATTGGATTTACTGCTGTTTAACTGCTTAGGGTGTACATGAGACTTAAAGATGGATAGGATGCAATGTTCTATAAACAGTTTATATATAACAAAATGCATTGCACTTGCTCAGTCTGCATTACACTTGCTGAGGGAAGGAAAGTTGCGCTCTTCACATGCATATGTGCAAAAATCTATATTTAATCATTGAATAGTGTGCAGTGGACTTGCTGGAAAATTAAATCCTCAGTGTAAATGAAACCATCAGTTGTCTGTGGCTTGTAAGATTATTTAAAATTTTTGGCATAAAGTAATCTGTATTTTGTATATGTATTTTGGTAGGGGGTAGGATTAAATGTCCTTGTGTATTGGTACATGCCTCTAATACCTGTTTCTGATAAACCGAATGCAATCATTCCTACCAGCTCATTGTATAAACTCGAAAAATGAATATGCTGTGCTATATTCAGCATTCTATATTCACTCCATGATGCTTGCTGGAGTGGGTTGATCTGTACTAATTGTATGTTGGGTTTTCTTGAGTACCCTTTTAAGAAACTGTACATTTATATCTTGGAAGGTGCGGAATGTTTTAATATAGCTCATGGACGTGGCTGCCGGTCCCGCCCCCTGCTTGCAGTTCCATGCAAGCAGAGGGCCGATTTGGTACGCCGCGGGAAAGAGGTAAGGTAAGTAAGGATCGGGGGAGTTCTAGTAAAATCTTTTATGGCAGTTGGGGCTGGGGGAGGGAAAGCTAATAATGGGCAAATTTTGCAAAATGGGGTGGACATGCCCTTTAAACAAACTAAAATTAAAAAAATGGAATATGGATAGCAGAACAAAGCAAGTCCAAACCCAAAATATTTTTTTAAGTATATCAATAGTAAAAATATGAGGACTGAGAATGTAGGAACATTAAATAATGGGGCTAAAATGGATGCTAAAAAGGCTATTGTGTTAAACAGTTTTTTTTTCTCGTTATTTATTTTAGAGAATCCTATTCCTTATAGTAGGGACTGTAATAATATGAAGAGTATAAATAAGGAATATTTACTCTGGTTGAGAGAGGTTGTGATATGGAAACAATTAAAGCCCCAGAGCTTAAGCTAGGTACACACAGTACAGATTTCTGAAAGATGACAGACAGGATCTGCAAGATCCTGTCTGCCATCTTTGAAAGATCTGCATACACACAGTCCTGAGCTTTCTCCCTATGAACTTCATAAGGAGAACGCTCGGGACTGTGTGTTTCCATCGGCCGCGCTAGACTCCTCTATAGGGAGGAAACGAAAGTACACACATAACAGTAAAGCCCAGATACCATTGGATCCGACGGTATCGGGGCTTTATCGTTACTGTGTATACCCAGGTTAAGTCAAGTTTGAAGAGAGCTTAGTCTAGTTTTATCTAGACCACCATTTCTTACCTTCTCAGATTCACTTTTGTCTGGTGATGTGCCGTTGGATTGGAAAACAGTCATTCCTGGCCATCCCCCCAGGCAGCATCCAGAAAACCCATGGGTAGCTCCCTGTTCATGGGACAAAAGAAAAGACAACCTCTTTAAAAGGCCCACCCCCTTCTTACTCACTTAAAGGGAGATTCAATAAAAGTTCTTATCGTTTAAAATGGTTCTAATTTTGCCCCAACCAATCAGATGTTAGCTTTCAAATGTTAAATAAGATCTTATTGGTTGGGGAAAAATTAGCACCATTTTAAACAATAAGAACTTTTATTGAATAACCCTGTTAGTCTTTTTCTTCTGTCCATTGGACAGGCTGTCTTCCCCTTTCCGGCTGCAGTTTTGGGAGGCTCTCTCCAGCCGAGGACCCTGACCTTCTGTAACGGCTGCTGCGCCTCTCAGGCAGGGTAAGTGACACTCTCCCCTCCCGCGCGACCGACACCGCAAGTGGACGTGGATGCGACTCCATAGATGTGGCACTTCCGGGTTGTGCGGCGGACGTGATGAAGGACCTGAGAAATTTAAAAGTTTGCCGCGAGATCACTCTGCACTGCAGAAGCTGCTGGTCTGTTCTCAGCAGAGGGGAGGTGGTGAATGTTGCTAACAGGATTCTGGATTCAACTTCAAAAAGGTTTCAATGTTTATCAGAATGATAAAACGGACCCTGACAATTGAAGATAAGGAGCAACCTTCTTTTGCACAGGAAGAAAAAGGAATATTTTCTGATGCATGAGGAAGTGAAGGAATTGGTCCATACGGAGTGGCAAAAGGTGTCAAGACAAAGCCCGGTAGAAAATAAATTAATGAAAAGCTGTACCCATTTCCACTTGATGTTGATAGGTAGAGGCTAGTAAAGCAGGGTTGTTCAAACCAGGTGATTGAGACACTGCTCCAGACCCGTACTGCCTCAAGATCGGCAAGATATACAGCAATCTGGGAAGTGTTTACATCGTGGGCAGAGAGGAAGAAAGTTCAGGTGCTGCAACCTTCTACTCCACAGGTGTTGGAGTTCCTGCAAGAGGGACTAGACAAGGGGCTTAGTTTAAGTACCTTCAAGGTTCAAGTCTCTGCTTTATCAGCAATTTTAAATAGAAGATTTTTTTCAGGATGAATTAGTCAAGCGTTTCTTTCAAGGAGTGCTCAGGATAAGACCACCGAGAAAGAGTCTATTCCCTCAATGGCATCTACCTCTCATGCTGAGAGCTTTAGTTAGCGCTCCATTTGAACCAGTGGAGACTTGTTTGTTAGAAGACTTAACTTAGTTCTGCTGATTGCTCGCACTTCAGGAAGGAGAGCTTGTGAGATAGCCGCTTTGTCCAGCAAACCTCCTTTTCTGAACATATTGCCGGAGGCAGTCATCTTCCAGCCAACCCCAGATTTCCTGCCAAAGATTCTATCAAGGTTCCATATTAATGAGCCAATTGTTCTTCCCACATTTTCTGCTGAGGAAGATCCAGAGTGCAGGGAAATTGTCAAGCTAGGCGTAAAGTTTATCCTCATGACTTACCTAAACAACACCAGGGAGATCCGACTCTCGGATAAGCTCTTTATTATTCCAGTGGGGCCTAGGAAAGGAAGACAAGACTATTAGAAGATGGATAGTCAGAGCAATGAAAAAGGTTTACGAAATTCAAGGTGTGGCACTTCCTTTGGCAGTCTCAGCGCACTCTACAAGAGGGATAGCAGCCACTTGGGCAGCAGAAGAGGGAGTAACAACTGAGGCAGTATGCCAAGCAGCAGCTTGGTCCACGCCTAACATGTTTGTTAGGCACTATAAGTTAAATATTAATTTGACTGCAAGAGCAGTTTTCGGTCAGGAAGTGTTAAAATCTGTTTCCAGAGTCTGAGTAAATAACTTCTGCAACGAACAGTCTGATAGTATATTTGTTTACCTCCCTTAATTGCTTGGGTATGACCCATGTGTTTTCTGGATGCTGCCGGGGGATGGCCAGGAAAGCGGAAACTCCATACTTACCAGGAGTTTCCTTTCCCATGTACAAAAGTGACATCTTGGAAATGGAAGGCGTTCAGAGAAGGGCAACTAAAATAATAAGGGGAATGAAAGGACTTGACTGTACAGGCAGATTAGACAAGTTAGGGCTGTTTTCATTGGAGAATCTGTGTTTGCGCGGGGATATAATCATTTTATACAAATGGGCCATATAAGAACCTCTCTGGTGCATTATTTACTGCATATGAGAGGATGCAGGGACATCCTTTAAGACTAGAAGAAATGAAGTTTCATTTTCAGGTTAGGAAAGGTTTCTTTACAGCAAGAACAGTGAAACTGTGGAACTGTCTTCCAGCAGATGTGGTAATGGCAAGTTCAATGAATAGCTTTAAAAATGGGCTGGACACGTTTATAAAACTAAAACTCAATCAATCCCTAACTCTGCTGCCAGGCTCATTCCCCTCTCTTCCTGCTTCTCACACGCTGCCCCTTTCTGTCAATCTATCCACTTGCTTCCCATTACCCAAAGGATCCAATATAAGCTGCTAACCTTATCCTACAAGGCTCTCTCCGATACAGCCCCTCCCATACATCTCCGATCTGTTAAACCGATACTACCCAAGGCATAACCTCTGCTGTACTAATGAACTTCTCCTCTCATCCACTCTGATCACCTCTTCCCACGCCCGTATACAGGAATTTTCTTGTGCTGCCCCTCTGCTCTGGAACTCTCTTCCTCGCTTTATATGTCACTCGTCATCACTTCATATCTTCAAACGCAACCTCAAAACTTACCTCTTCAGTCAAGGTTACAATCTGGACCTGGACACTTCTACCCCTCTTACTGACCCAGCGAAGGCACGCTAGTTATACTCCACTGACAACTTAGTTACAGCTACTGATCTGCCTCACTTTATGTTTCATCCCCATCTCCTCTAGACTGTAAGCTCTCGGGCAGGGCCCTCCATCCTATTGTACCACAGTTATGCCATAACTTACCACATTGAATGCTGCTGGACCAGCACTTAAATAATTTGCACTATGTTTTATGTAACATGTATGTTTTCCTCATGTATAGTAATGCAACTGTAAAGCACGACGGAAAATGTTGGCGCTATATAAATCCACAATAATAACAATTACTGGTATTAATACATAAACTGTAGTTCTGGTTTATCCAGGGACACTTTCCTATTGCCATTTGGAGTCAGGAAGGATTTCTTCCCCCTCCCCCCCCCATTTAGATGTTTTTTTCCCATTCCTCTGGATCAACTGTTAGGTTGGGTTAAAGAGTAGGGTGTAACAGTTGGACTAGATGGACATATGTCTTTATTCATCCTTAATTACTATGTTGGATAGTTTGTGAAAATGAGGCAAATGAGATTCCGTATTGATAAATGTAAAATGATGCACTTGTGCTGCCTATACCATAAATGAATCTGTGAATCTCTGATGGAAAAGGGGTCTTGTATATACAATAATTACTTGCAGCAATAGCTATAGTCACCAGGGAGAAAAATATTTATGCTCTTTACAAATCACTAGTAAGGCTCTATCTAGAATATGCAGTTCCTTTATGTTAATAAAAAATAAAAAAACTTGTATTGATGTGTATTAAACTGACTTTTTGAAAATGTAATTTGTCTCCAAGAATCTGACTAATTTTTTGAATAGCTTTACAATGAAGACAAACTTGATTAGATAGGGTTATTCTCATTGGAGAAGAGGTATACAAAAATGTTAGAAATTGATGTTCCCATGTTATCTGATTCATATAATGGTGAGTCATGGCAGAGAAATGTAAGGCGAGGGGACGGAGGCTTAAAATGCTGCTGGGAGGGCTGGAAGGCCCATTGTCCCCTCATGTCCCCTACCCCATGCCTTACTTGCAATCCCGCCAGCCTCCACTCTTTTTCCACAATGCGGATGGAGTTTAATTTTTACAGATGTGCACACTTATAGCGCCAGACATCACTGCATATTGCAACTGTTTTGCAGTTTTATAAATACGTTGTTAACTTCGCAACAATGTTGCAGCGATGTCCAGCGCAATAGTAGGATGGGCAGTGATTAAAAAAAACCTTTTTACTACCAGTCCTCCTGTTTATCTTAGTAGAAATATTGTCTATCTTTTCACTCTAGGTCGACCACTTTTCTATGTAAAGGAAAATATTTTTGCTGCCTAGACGCCAAGACTTGCTGTGTTACCCTGAACCCAAAGGCAAACCGGAGCTTAGGTGGGATATTCATTTTGATTGTATTTATTTTCCCAAGTTATAAAATTGATCATTTATGCCAAATGCTAATGTTTAAATTATATTTTATAGAGAATAGTTTGTAATGTAGTTAGTATAGTTAGTTTGTATAAAAAAACTGAGCATAAATTAAGTTTTTATCAATACATTTCCACTAATATAATTTGATGTTGAGATATGTTACAACTTTTAAAATTAGGCTAAGGACCCCCCCCAGACTTGGTTTCCATGTTACCTTTCTTTTTGGCATTCCAGAAACCAGTAACCTCACATTGAACCCCATGCGGTCCTTTGCCTGTCTCTGCAGCACTTCCACATTGCAGCTCTATCAAGGCATGTGACTACGTCATGACCAATGACTTACAATGGGTGCGCTGCTCATCTGCTTTACAGTTGTGCAAGCTCACATAGTGCTCAAAAAGCTGTAAAGGAAGCAGCAGAGAGCAAGGGACCAGAGAAGGGTACGGTAATGATTTGTGCCTAGAAAAAGCACCCAAAAAACATTTAGTCTTTTTTATAATTTTAATAGTAAGAGCACAGCTTCATGTTTAAAAAAAAAAAAAAATTATTTGCTTTTATTTTACTTTTATTGGCTAACTAAAATGATTGAAAATGCAAGCTCTCGAAAGCTTGCATTTTCAATTATTTTAGTTAGCCAATAAAAGGTATTACTTTATATCCAAGATGTCTTCACTTTCATCTATGGCTAACACGGTACAATTCTCTACTACTATTATTTAGATATAATTAGAAACATCTTAAATTTCAGCTGTGAATCAAGGGCCTTATTATTATAAACTCTTCTGCTGTGTGCAGTTTTGCTGTATCTGAAATAGTTACAGCTAGAGTGTGGAAAATTCCAGATGTAAGTGATAGTGAGCACTCTTGACTTCTCCGAAATTTCAGAAATAGAAGGAGTCAGTTATGAGTGGGAGGGGAATACTTAGGCTGAGCAAAACAAGTACTGGATTGAAGGCATGCAGCAACACTTTAGAGCTACTTATTTATTTATAGATTAAGATGAGGCAAAGGGATTTTACAATATAGTTGCCCATAAAGCATTAGGTATTGGATAGGACAAAAAGGGGTTGTGTAAAAGAGGACATCCCTAAGCTATACCTTACTTTGACAGACTGATCACAATTTTAAATAGTCTCCTAAATGCCAATAAAAAGCAATCACTTTTACAAATTGTACAGGGAATACCTTTACTTTTAGTGCATCTTGGATGTAATCTCATCTCAGTATGCCAAATGCTTTCTATAAGCATTTAACCTTTAGTGGTCTAGTGCAGTGAAAATATTTAAAGCAAACATAATTATAATCCAAGTAAAAAAATGTCCTATGTACTCTTTCCAACACTGGGTGCTGATTCCTCCAAGTACCCACCCTTACTGGAATACATATATCAAATAAAGAAGAAATGGAAGGTTGCACCCCAAAAGTAAATGTCCACATTTATTGGTGAACATACATCAGAAAAACGCAATGTTTTGGGGGGGGGGTAAAACCTGCCCCTTCCTCAGGTGAGTTTTTTACCCCCTGAAATGTTGTCCATTTCTGATGTGTGGTCACCAATAAATTTGGACATTTACTTTTGTAAGGCGACCCTCAATTTCTTCTTTATCAAACATAGTTATAACTTGGTAGGAGAGATGTTGCCAGTACCCCAAACTGCACAAATCAGCTCAGTGCATGCCTTGTGGAAGTTGGCCTCCCCACTTAATTTGTAATGCTAATTTTGTTTATTTTATTATACCTGATTGTACTACATACTGTATTTAACTTTTTTACATGGGTGGGCCTGTTGGAGAGTTATAGGCTGGTTCTGTTTCCCTCTTTTGCCATACAGCTATTTTTGACCATAATTATTATTTTGCATAACATTTTTATTCAGTATGCAAAGAAGTAAACTTGTGCAGCCCATTTTAGACTTTTTTGCATGAGAAAAAAAAAATTTGTATGAGGGGAACATACAAAGAAGATGCTGGGTTGAAAAATAAATAAATGTGGGTCTTCAAAGGTTTGTAAAATAAAAGATATTGGGAATAAATGTCTGTCCTAGACATGGTACTTGTTATCTAAACTGATAATTCTATTTAGTTTCTTCTTGTCACTGCGGCCTCTTTCCCCATCCCTTTATTGTGTTTAAAAGCTGTGATTTGCTGCTCTGTCCTCCAGTAGCATTTTTTCTTTTCTATTCTTTTTTTGTTTAAAATCCCTTGTCGCGTTCTTTCTCTCTCATGCTCTCTCTTGCGCTCTCTCTCTCTCTCTCTCTCTCTGTAATTGTGCTTTTTTTCAATGCTGTCTGTTCATGTACTTGATCCATACATCTTGCTTTTTCTGCTCTCTCGGATCCCGCTATGCCTCCCCCTCTCTGTTTCTGTCACACTGCCATTCAATCTGTCTTATTATTGCAGCAGCACAATGATTCAGGATAACTCTTGGAGAATGTGTTGGTTAGGCTAATATGTAATCCAAGCTTTGAGCCAGAATCACACCCCATCCATTTCAGCTCCCTCCTATCTGTTCCTCTCCTGTCTTGCTTTGGATCAGCTGCCTCACCTCCTCTTACTGTGTTGCTGCAGGGCTGTCGCAGAGCCAGAATGGGTGACGAGAACAAGGAGTGGGCAATACTGCGTCCCGAGGAGTTCACCCAACTGCAGAAGTACATTGACTGTGAGTACAGACCTGTCATTCTACATACTAACATTTCCTGTAACCCTCCCTAGCATCCCCTCATTTCAAAACCTCCAGGTTCAGTGAATTGTTCAGTGATGCTGCCGAGTCTCAGGCAGAGGGAGGACTGCAGGCTCTGGTTGTCCCTGAAATTGTGCCAGAGGCAAAAAAAACTGAAATTGGATACTCTTGTTTGCAGACAGCACCAGGAAGGTTAAGGATGTTCTGCAAGAGTTCTATGGGGATGGCACTTCATGCCCTCATCTGGTTGAAGAGGTGAGACATCATAGAACATTTTCCTGTTTACTATTTTACATTCTTTCTTTTTCTCTGATGGCTATTTTTCCAAGCCTGTCTTAAAAATTAATTTTATTTATTTGCAGCTAACATTATTGTACAGCAACCCGACTTTTAACTTTTTAAAAAATTATTAAAAAATATTTATTATATTATTAAAATCTACATATTGACTCTATCCATACACCCCACCACCACTACCAGCATCATTAGTGTTGATCTCCCAGGACCTTGTTCATAAATACATGTTTTCATATACTGACAGCGTCGGCTTTCACTAGTTTCATGTTTGATGTTTCATGTTTGATAAAGATTCAGTTCAGTGAGAACAGTAAACTAGCAGATGTGGTAATGACAAGTAAATTGAATAGCTTTAAAAGTGGGTTGTATAAATTTCTAAAATAAGAAAATATTAAGAATTATTGGTATTAATATATATACTGTAGTTCTGGTTGATCCAGGGATACTTTCCGATTGCCGTTAAGAGTCAGGAATGAATCCCACCCCCCCTCCCTCGTTTTAGTTGGGCAGGGGTTTACCTTCCTCTGAATCAACTCTTAGGTAGGGTTAAGGAGGGTGAAAAGGCTGGATTAGATGGACGTATGTCTTTATTCAGTCTCATGCTATGTAATTAAAAGTCATTAACTTAGTAAACTTAGTAGCTGTTATCACACTTCTCCCTTTTACTAAGTAGGTGATAAGTAGCAAATTTGTTTTTTGACAAGTTTTTTGCAACTTTTTCTAAACAGAAGTCTACAAGACAAGAACGTCTGGCTGTGTATAATTTTATTAACCATAACAGGCCATGTGGTGGATGATATTGTATATGTGTAGCATTAGCTTGGTTAAAGATCTTGATGTGTAAGGTTATGTGTAACATGTTTTCATGCGTGTGAATAGTGTGTGTTTAAAGAGAAAATCTGCAACACAGGAGAAACTTAATTTGGTAAAAATAGGAAACTTGCCCCCTGGGGATAACTGGATTATTTACCTGAGTCAAATAGGCAAACATTGTAGGAATATCTTTTCTTTTCTTGGTTCCATGTTAGGCCTTGTATTTACCTACCAAAGGGAACTATCTGTTGGTGTTAGATCCTGTAGTGGTTGGTTGTGGTGAAGATTGTTTGGTATTGATCCAGGTCTGTTTGAGTGTATGTTTGGGTGTCATATTATGTTACATAATTTCTGGCACACTACACTTCACAACTTTTTTCAACTGTGGAGCTTCCCTCATTTTCTGATTGTCGTTTTGGTGGATTTGGGCTGATGAGCAGTACAATCTGGAGGAAGAAGCACTAGTGTGTGGTTTGTATTAGTCTACCTATTGTAGACCACTTTCAGTACATATGCCCTTATGTACAGTATCCGTGGAACATTTTATTTAGCCCTTTTGTTTTTGAAGTTTGGAAACATTCACCTGGTAACTTGTGTGTGGTAATTAAAGAATTTAAATTCCAGGTATGTGGTGTGCTATGGTTATATTTTGGTGATGAGTTACTGTATGTGTGTTTAGTGAGGAACCTGCAATGCCCTGATTCTTCCAAATATTCTGTGATAACTTAACATTTTAAAGCAGAGAAAGCAGAGAAGTGTAATGGTAGAAGTGATGGTAGATAATGTCAATAAAAAAGGAATTGTTACAAGGTGAAGCCAACAAGAAAAAAAGAGATCTCACAGGTGCTTTAGTAGGCAATCAGAATAAGATTGGAAGGAGACTCCATGCAGTATTCCACCGCAAACAACTTTTATTTCAGTGCTCTTTGCAACATGTTTCGGATCTTACATGGATTCTTTTTCAAGATTTAGTAGGCATAAACTGCACAAATAAGTTGTGATAGGGAGTTAATATGTAATTGCTAACAGATTGCTGTATCCCTCTCCTGCGAAAATAGCAGTGGGGCACTGCTGGGGCACTGACCCAGATATATGGTGCACACTCTCCCTTACTCCCTCCCAGAGTGTCAAGTAATTGCTGGGTGATCTCTCTATATGCAAGCAGTCAGAAAACCACTTGCTACTCTCTAGGATGGGAGATGCAAATAACTGCAGATAATTCCTCCACAATGCTTTTAATTTGGCAAGAGTTACAGCTATGTGAAAGCTTCAATGTAAATCAGGCATATTCGTATGTTCTTTAATCCCATCGTTTCTCTATAAGCTTCCAATAATTTAGTTTGGTTTTGTTTGAATTTTGAATAGTTTTTACATGTGACTGCTGCTAAATGAAAATTGATCCATCTACTACCAATTCTTGTTATCTGCTTTTTTTTGCTATTATGGATATTTGTTTATGCGTTTCAGTCATCTTGAGAGCATATGTTGGTCTCAGTCAGTTCCTAAGAGTGTAGGGGTATATGATGTACAAAACCATTAAGCACATTTTTTAATCCTTTGCAGGATTTTGATCTAAGAGACGTGCTAGAACAGGGATTCTCAAATGTGTGCCTCCAGATGTTTGAAAACTAGAACTCCCAGCATTCCTCAACTACAAAGGGAAGCAAGGGGATGCTGGGAGTTCTAGTTTTCAATATTTGGAGGCATGGAATGTTCTGTATAATTACTCGATCTATTCTTTGTAAGCACCAATCTGATTGCTGATAGATTGGCTTTGACAATGATGTCAGGTTAACTTAATATTAACCAAAAAAACTTATATGATGCAAATATTAAGGGCTCTATATGATGTTTTATACCTTTGATTTGTTGGCCAATGCTATTTTATTATAAAGTGTGGAAGTATAGAAGCTTTTATGTTAAAAGGTTTGGTGTATTTTAAGCCCATCTTACTTCATAGCTACTGGGTATCTTGCACTTGCAATATAGATGCTGTTATTTCATATCTTGTATTAATAAACTCAACAAGATTTTTAAAAAAATGTTGTGCCTTCAAGTTGGTAAACATTTTTACAGATTCAGGCTGTATTGCATGCTATGACTGTGGTTCTGGGTATACAAACTGGCCTAGGTTGGATGAAACAATAAACATGAATGTCTTTAAAGGGTAACTGTGGTCTACAATTCTTCCAAACTAGTAAGAATTATATAAAAAGCCTTCCATCTTCAAAATAAAACCGAAATCACATCTCTAGATAAAATTTGTGAGTTATTGCTGGAAAGGTTCTTACTGCTTAAACACTTCCTGCTTTTAGCCATGTTACCAGCATGCAGTCATGTGACCAGCCTGTCTGAATTAATAGGCTCCCCTTCTCAACTGTCATTTCCCCCCCCCCCAGGTACTTCCTGTTTTTCCTAGCATTAAACCTTTACTGAGCATGCTTCTCCCCCCCCTGGTCGGAGGGGCGGGCAGAGGTGAGTTGATGTCACTCAACCTACTGGAAGCAGGAAGTTTGAACATTCACCCCAATATCATTACTCACAGGCTGAAGCCAGAGATGTGATTGTCGGCTCATTATAATGTAAATACTGCAAGCTTTCAATTATCCCTAACTTGTTTGGAGACCACAGTTGCCCTTTAACCAGAATTCTATGTTTTTTTTCTTTATATAGTAGCACGTACTCCATTCCACTGTCTATACCCAGGTGCTACCATCTAGAGATAAATATACTGTAGTACCAAGTTCACAGTGCACTCCTGGAGTTTGAGTTAAACAACAAGCATATTTATTGATTAGTAAATTGGTAATGCTTTTCGGCGATCTTGTGTGTGGCCATTGCCAGGATTACAGAACCAATCACAAACCCTTTCTAAAGAGGGAGGCAGGCCCTGGGGGTGTAACGGGGGTGGGAAAAGTTTTTTTTTTTAATTGATTACTAATCCTAGTCGACTATTTACACTATAAAGCAACCAACAATCTCTGTTAAGTTTATTGGCCAACTATAGTTTGGCAAAATTCATGCATAGGGAATAAAATACTAATGATACAGTATACTTTTAGATGAGTGGATGAGCTGTCAGCCACACCACAAATGTTTTTTTTTTTTTGACAGCTTACCATACTCTCTCCTCCCTCCCCAGGATATATAGATTTTAAATTGAAAAAGTGTTTTTGTGCACTTAAGATGCACTTAATTCAAGTATCTCCTGTGCGATAGACATCGTGCAGTGCTATAATCTCAGACCAATCAACCTAACTTTCCACTGGTGCTAATAGTGTTATAGTTTTTTTCTCCAGCAAGGTTAAAAAAGATAGTTATACAACAATCAGAAGTATAGACCTTACTGACTTTACTGCATCTATATACTGTAATAGGCTGTTACATAAAGCTTTAAACATAGTTGCATCAATTTACCCTAAGCCCAAAGGCTGGTACACATGGTCTAACATAGACCCGATATTCCCAAGTATCGATAAAATTTATATTTGTCATCTGTTGGTTGGAAATTAAAGTGCCCAAAGCATTATTTCTGCCTGACTAATCATGCTGTCCATTAAAGACATATGGGATGTGATTTACCAATATGTCTGATTGATTTTGCCAAGAAATTGTAGGGAAATATATGTTATACCAGTTCTAATTATTTGTAGAATTGTAGGTACTTACTATATGAATGATTTATTGCAGGTTGGTTCTATATTACTTTTATATTATTTTCTATAAAGGTTACTTCAATATAACTTGTCAGATTAAAAATATTCATTAACATTGAAAACTATATAGCAGATAAATTCAGTACAGAAACAGTGCTATTCAAGCTAATGTGGGTGAAGGCTATGCTGTTGTAGAATGACTCACTGCTGCAGCTATTAAGCACAGCATTTCATACAGCTATAGGGGACACACTCTTTTGAAAATAAATTTAGAACTTTATAAATTAGAATTCTGAGTTTGTTTCTGTAGGTCACTAAAGGTAAGACTGGTGGACTGTTTTTTTTCTGGATTGTTGCTTTGCCTGTTTCTCACAGTAACAATTTTTTTTTCTAGTCAATAGATTTTGAGGCTTTTAAGACATTCTTGAAAACATACCTAGAAGCAGATGACATTCCTAATAGTCTCTGTGAGCGCCTCTTCATGTCTTTTCAAGCAACCCCTACTGAGAGCAATGAAAACAGCGAAAATAACATAGATACAACTAAAGGTGTGATTCAAAAAGTGTTGGCCTGTAATTGTTCTGGATGTTTGGGGAGCATATAAAAGTACTCCACTTTTGTGTCCTCAGAAATCAAACACACTGTCCCTAATTCTGGAAAATAAATGATTAAACAAGATTATTTCCTCCTTTTAAAGATTGGTATGATCCTCTTGTATTGTATTGTAATATAACTTGTTATATTTGGGGGGGGGGTACAATAGATAGCACAAATAATTACTGATATCCCCCCAGTAACAGGATTTGGTATTATATCTATTCTTTTAGCTGTAATGTCCAAATTATTATCAACCCTGAAAAATTATCCATACACCTATAAGATATTTTTTTGCTGATAATCTACCACTAACAAGGAGATGTAATAAAAGTACTTATCGTTGAAAATGGTGCTAATAATGTCTGTTGATGAATACAACAGACAATTACTACAGTCAGTAGTGTCAAACTATTTATTTATTCATTGGATATATTGTCTAACAATTGCTCCCAACAGGATTTATCTAATGATAGCACTAGCCAAGCAGCCTGTTCTGCACTGTGGGAAAGGGGAAACCAGTAGTCCTCCCGCAGTGTGGGAGAACAATGCCCATAGCTCCTGACACTGGTTAGCAGCAGGACGAATCACTTGTCTAGCAATGTCTAGGGGGAACCTCCATACTTGTTACATTTTAGGCCGAAATGGTTGCTGGCCTTTCAGAGTACAATTATTTAATGGCTATACAGCAAATTATCCTTGAACTAACTATATTATGCATTCTTTGTAGGATGTGGCCGTGTCAGTCTTAATGATGTATCCTGTTACTTCTCATTGCTGGAAGGTGGCACCGCTGAGGATAAACTAGCATGTGAGTAAAATGTACTCTTGGCACTTTTGTAGTGTAGAATACAGATTTTGTGTTCCAGTGTTTGATTGACTGTGTTCCAGTGTATAACTAGACAGCCAGCCATGGCACTTATCTGTCTAATTATATCAAAAGATATACATTTTTGCTGACGATCAGACGCATTTGTGCGACAAACGGCTGTTTTGTCCGAGAATCGCACACGTGTATGTGCCCGGGTTGGGTCATTAGTCATCCACCTAGTGTTGTGTCGTGGTCTGGGGTCGTGGCACGTGTACAAAGCTTAAAGTTCTTCTCTTTTTACTCTTGTTTCTCAGTGTTTCATCCAACTCTTTAATTTATGGTTATATATATATTTATGGATATTTCAAATGTGCTTACTGTCCTTTACAAATTCAGCTACTGAGCATGCTCTGGACAGGGATAAAGGAGCAGGGAGTGGACAGAGATTTTTTTGCCATAAAATCACATTTTGCTGTTCTATAAATACTAATGCAAAATTTCTGTGTAAGTTGTGTTACAAAATAAAACAACGGTTTATAAATCACTTTTTGCAGTGTAATTTGCAGTCAATTTCCTCTTTCATAGATTTGTTCCTGTGTGGAATTCTCTGAGATGTTAGCTAACTTACAGCAGCAAAGAAATTTATTACAGAAACTGGCAGAATTTTCAGCAAAATGTCTAGTAATCTCTCACAACAGTAATTAGTTTTAAAACTTGCCACTATTTTCTATTGCTTGGCTCTGTCTACAAACATAAAGGATTATTATGAGTATCCAGGGCCGCTCCTACCATATAGCAATCTGAAAAGAAAAGCAATCTGAAAAAGACTGTTCATGGAGTACCTACTGGGATTTCTACATAGGCAGCAGTCTTTGAGATGTGGTTGGGGTTTTTTTGGGTTTTTTTTATTTGTGTTACAGCACTTTACCTTGGCTGGCAGGAAGCTGCAGTGAACTCCTCTGCATCTCCCCAGCTGATTGGTCCCATTGAGCTCCAGTCGCATAAGTGTTACGTCAATGGAACCAACCACCCGGTAAGACAAGTCCTTATTCTCTGGCTGCTAGCCAAGGTAAAGTGCTGCAACCTGTGGGGAGAGATTGTGTGTGTGTGTTGCTGTGTGTGTCTTTGTGTGTGTGTCTGTCTGTATGTGTGTGTATGTCTGACTGTCTGTGTATCTGTATGTAGCTCTGTGTGTGTGTCTGTTTGTGTCTATGTATATGTCTATGTGTCTGTCTGAGTGTGTCTAACATATATTTTACCAGATTACTCTACCATGTACATTTTGCAGATGTTTTTTAAATATTTTTCTTTCTCTAAGGATGTGTTGGATGTTGTTAAACGGAATTTCATATGGTTAGGGTAGCTTTACATAGAGTTTTTTTGGTTAGACTAGTTAGGTTTGTTAGGGTCCTGCTGAAAGAGTTTACCCTGACGTGGTGGCAGGCTTTTAAATCTATTGGCCAACATTTTTTTTCTAGAGAAATTATGGTAGGAATTTCTAATATAATGTAGCAGTTGCACCAACATATGATTTTATGTGCTATAACAATGGAGAACTGTATAAATAACTGTTTTAAAATACAAAATTATCAAAACTTCTGCCACACCCAGCAAAGAATCCACACCCACACAAAACCACACCCATACCACAGCCATGGCCACTTTCCCACGGCAGTGGTGGCTCGGTTCACCCATGGCTCTTATAGGCTATACCATTAGATTTATTTTTAACAAGACCCATGAAAATACATTGTACACGTTTGCTGATTTATATCTCCCCCATTTCCTGTTAGTTTATGTGAAGTACAAGCAATGTAACTGAAAGTAACACTTAGCTAAACCTGCACAGTAGAAAAGTAAAACAAGAGATTGCTAAAATTGTGTCTGGACTGCATGTACTAACTGGGCCCACTCATACATTAATACCAGTTGTACAATCCTGGTATCATATACTCTATAATGGTGAATGGTCTGATTAACATTTTCTATTACATTAAAAAAGGAGGGAAAATTGGACGTTCAGCCATACACAGTCTGATGATCGTACGATATTGGAATTTGCACAATTGAGATTGTTGCATGCGTAGGTCCCATAAATTAATATGTATTTGCCAGCATTCTAGAATCAATTTTAGATTTGCAACTACATAGAAAGTTTGGGGTAACTGCTGAAATATTGGAAATGTAATGTATCACCTCTAAACTAACTGCTTTAAGGGGAATATTTATAAACGATCACTATTTTCGCCACGTAAAGTATCACTGCAGCAGAAGTATCTAAAGAGAAAATGGCGATCTTTGTAAATGCGAAATCGACTATCGTCGTCCCCTTCCTACCTACCACGCCCCTTTTTCCCCACCTTGCCTAAAATCCACATTTGATGGATGAGAAAGGTTCCTGGAAATTTTATTGTGTTTAGTTAGTCTTATCACATAGCAATCAAACAGACTGAAACAAGAGGCATGATTACATGTCATCATTTCAAACTCTCAAAGTTAAGTCATTTTTATTTTAAGCTTTGGTGACCTTATTAGTTATTACTATAGGTTTGAGCTGCCTTAAGGGAATCAGTTTTATCTGAGCTACTATATGTCTCAGCCAAAAGAACTGCTTATAGTTAGGTAATTAGAAAAAATGGACAAATAGATTTTAAAAGCAAATCAAGCAAAAACACGGCCTCAAGATACACTCTATGTTCTGTGAGCTGGAACAGTTATACAACAAGCAGGCAGACATATTTATTATGTGTTAATGGCTGCACTTATACCATTGGGAACAGCATTCATTTCTGCTGAATTAGCTTTCTCAGGTCACTTAGAAATGTTCTTGTTTTTAAAAGAGTGTTTTGTCTATTTAAAGAATATTAATACAGTAAGAAACAGAGTACATATCATCAATGAGGAAAATGATTATTGTAGCTGGAAACAATTATCTTTTTGATAAAATATCTTCACTGTTTTACGGAGGTTAATTATCAGCAACAATCAGTCATAAGTGTTGTGTTTGTGAATGCAAGTTTAATATTTTAAAGGTTAACTGATCATTAGAAAACCCTTTTTTAATTACAGATGAAAACCACAAAACTGCACTGAATAAATATCTGGAGTATCATCAATTGTGGGTTTGATTTCAGGCTCAAAATGTTTACAAAAAAACCTTGTCAGTCTATTTTTGACTTTCCATGCAAATAAATTCAGAGAAAATAAAGGCCTCATACAACTCCATGTACTGCTTCCTTCACAGAGCTGTGCGAACTTGTATTAACAACGATAAAAACAGATAAAAGAGATCCTTTTATATAACAATCATAGCAAAAATCAAAATACGTTAGATTGTGAACGTGAGAAACAACCCCCTACAGATTCTCAATTGTAAGCTCCATTAAATTGTACCTGTGAAAGATGGACAAATGAGCACAGACACAGGTGTTTTATTATCAACCTAGAGGGCTAGCATGGATTTTCCTCTCCACTGTTAATATTAAACAAAAAAATGACTTAGCCTCATCTTAATCTATAATTAAATACATTTAAACAGCACTTGTGTGTTGCTGCATGCCTTCTATCCAGTACTTGCTTCTCTCAGGCTCAGTATCCCACTCCTAACCAACTACTACTCCCATCTGACATGACTTTATAATGAGCATGCTCAGTAATCAATCGTGAGTCAGCACTGGGACAGTTAGTTACCCATCATGGAATTAACACATACGAACTGTCACTGTACATAGCATAAGAGTTAATGATAATAAGGAATTTGATTGACAGCTGAATTCTAAGATGATTCAGACTGGATGAAAATGGGATAGATCAACAAAAAAAACAACAACACAGTGATAGTTGGGCAATATTTAATGTATATTATAATATATTTATAATGATTGATCAATTGTGAGTACAATTTAATGATGCTACCTGTTGATAACTACTCTGTATTTCTGATCAATATGGTGTTATTTTAATTTAAAAAAAACAAAACAACACACAACAAATACTATTCTCCCTCTTGACAAGGCACTGGTAAGGACTCATTTGGAATATGCGGTGCAGTTCTGGAATCCCATATACAATTAAATAACTTCTGCAACGAACAGTCTGATAGTATATTTGTTTACCTCAATTGCTTGGGTATGACCCATGTGTTTTCTGGATGCTGCCGGGGGATGGCCAGGAAAGCGGAAACTCAATTCATACTTACCAGGAGTTTCCTTTCCTGGCCATCCCCCCAGGCAGCATACCCTCCCTTCCAAAGCTTTAAAACCAGACTAAGTGAGTAAGAAGGTGGTGGGCCTTTTAAAGAGGCTGTCTTTTCTTCTGTCCAATGAACAGGGAGCTACCCATGTGTTTTCTGGATGCTGCCTGGGGGGGTGGCCAGGAAAGAAAACTCCCGGTAAGTATGAATTGAGTTTCCGCTATGTAATACCAATATTCATAAAGGGTAGTCCTTCACAGCCTGTTAACTATAGACCTGTTAGCCTAACATCAGTGGTAGGGAAGGTGCTGAAAACTTAGCTATGGGATCATATCCTTGACTTGTCTCCAGAACTGATCTTATTTGTAGTAGTCAGCATGGATTTATGGGAAATAGATTGTGTCAGACAAATCTACTTGGTTTTTATGAAGAATTGAATAAGAATTTTGGTTCTGACATAGCAGTGGATGTAGTAAACTTGCATTTTGCTAAAGCTTTTAATACTGTGACACATATGTGACTAATGTATAACTTGAGGATAGTTGGCCTAGAAAAAAACATTTGAACATGGATAGAGAATTGGTTGTTGGATTGAAAACAGAAAGTAGTGATCAGTAGAGCTACATCCATGTGGGAGTCCTAAGTGGAGTGCCTCAGGGCCACTTCTTTTTAATCTGTTAATAAATGACTTAGAAGGGGGCATTGAGAGCAAGGTCTGTGTCTTTACTGATGATGCTAAACTATGCAGAGCTTTGGAAACTATAAAACGATGTGCAAATGCTGCAAGCAAACCTAAATAGATTATCAAAATGGGCAGCAGAGTGGCAGATGAGATTCAATGTTGATAAATGTAAGGTGATGCATTTGGGGTTTAACAATCCTTGTGCCACCTACATAAATAAGTGGAAACATGTTTGGTGGTTTTAGTATATAACAGACTTGGCTGTAGCAAACAGTGCCAGACAGCCATGGCTAGCAAGATATTGACCTGTATAAAGCGGGGAATAGATTCAAGAGAGAAAAATATTTTTCTCCCTCTTTACAAGGATGCAGCAACCCCCAAACCCCATTTTCACATTTCACATTCACCCTTTTTTAAAGGGCATGTCCAGCCATAAAAAACATTTTATATTAGATGCAGCAACCCCAAACCCATTTTCACATTTCACACAATTTTTAAAAGATGCCCTGAAGAGACTACTTGACCCGGTCCCTCGCCTCCTGGGTGTTGCCTCCACGGCATGCTGTTTGAGGATTGGTTAGTCTCTTCAGGGGCTCTTTGGAAAATTTCAGTAATGTGAAAATGAGGTTGGGGGTAGCTGAAACAAAATATAAACTTTTATTATGAATGGACATTCCCGTTAAAAAAGGAGTAGTAAGTGACCGCAAAAGTTAGACAGTAGTGTCTCTCTGCTCAATGGCACATCTTACCCCTTAAAGGGGTAAGATGTGCCACTACTGGCCCCACTATGTAGGGCAATAAAATCCTTACCTTACATCCCAGCTCCAAATGGTTCTCCTGTAATCCCCCCGCCCTCAAAGTCCCAAAACTGGCAACCAGGAGGATATAGGACTCTGCCTCCTGTCTCTCCTCCGGGAGAATTTTGTTCTGAGCACTGCGGGCCTCCCCCCCTCCCCTAGTGTTAAAGGGCATGTCCACCCCCAAAACTATAATCCCCCCCACTAATGGCCCCACCATGTAGTGTAATAAAATCCTAACTCACATCCCAGCTCCATAAGGTTCTCTGTAGTTCCCCCCCAAAGTCCAAAAAATGCCCACCGAAGGATAGCAGATCCATATAGGACTCTGCCTCTATCTGGCCTCCGGGAAAAGTTTGGCATGCGTACTGCAGCCCTTTCTCCCCTCCTCCCCTCCCGTTTGCTATCCTCCCCTACCATAAAACCCTTGCCATATAAAGAATATCTTCCCCCAGCCCCAACAGCAAAAAAATTATTTTAAGAAAATCCACAGAACTCTTCTTACCTTCCCTCTCTCCTCAGGCATTCTGAGAAGCCGACAGCCACGTCCGTGATTGGCTGCCTTCAGCAATCACAGACGGGCTGCCAGTCCCGCCCCTGCTTGCAGTGTCTTGCAAGCAGAAGACGGGCCGGCGGGCGTCGGAGGAGAGGGGAGGGAGTAAGTAAAGATGATCTATTTTATTGCGGTTGGGGCTGGGGGAAGATTTCTATTATATGGGGAAATTTGTTTATAAGGGTGGACATGCCCTTTAAACCCCTTTGCTCATTAGTAGCTTTACTTTCCCCAGTCCCAACTGCAACACAGAGCAGAGAACATAGAGGGGAAGGATAAAGAAATGAAACATGTCAGAGGAGCCCTTAAAAACTTGTGGTATCCACACTGGGCCTTTGTCAAAAGAAGAAGAAGGAAAGGAAAGAACACGAATACCAACAGTGAAGGGGAAAAGCAAGACAGGAGAAAGAACATGATCACCCATATGTAGGAGGGGTCTCCGAGAAATAAGAGAATTTTCAAAAAACACCATATCCCTGCTTTAAACCGAACAACACACTGAGGCAGCAATTGGTACATACGAAAGACCCAATATCGAAACACAAGATAAGCAACATCATATACACAGTGCAGTGCAGTGAAGAGTGCTCTGATTTGTATGTGGGGGAGACCAAACAGCAACTGCACCAACGTATGGCCCAGCACAGAAGAGACAATTCCTTGGGTCAGGACTCAGCCGTGTACCTGCATATTAAGGATAAAGGACATACCTATGAAGATTGTAATGTTAAAGGAACACTAAACTTAAAAAACAAGTATTTGGCATCCGTTTATATTATTCACAGGGAGGTGAGAACGCTTATTCCCACCTCCCTGTGAATAATAGTTTTCTCAGGGGACCTGGAACTTACCTTACCGCGCTCCTCTTGTTCTCACCTCCCTGTGAATAATAGAAACGGATGCCAAATACTTGTTTTTTTAAGTTTAGTGCTTCTTTAACATATTGGCAAAGGAATGTAACTGGTTCAAGAGAGGTGTCAAGAAGGCCATTTATGTGAAAATAAAGAAACCAAGCCTAAATAGAGGTGGGGGGGTTCAAAACCAACTGTCTGCTATGTAAAATGCTGTTTTAACACCTTACCCTGGGCGTTCCTATAACACCTCTTAGCCACTATGCAATCACGCCCTTAACACCTGGCTGTAATATGCTAATTGGGATTTTCCAGGGTACATAATTGCCACAGATTCTTGTACAAGTCATTCTGATTGAGATGACTAGCGAAACTCTTCAAGAAACTAAAACAGTCCAGTTGATCTAATTGAATACAACAGATAACGGTATATGTATTAGTTTAAGAAACTTATCTAGCCCACTTTTAAAGATATTCACTGAATTTGCAATTACCACAATTGCTGGAAGACAGTTCCACAGTTTCACCGTTCTCATTGTAAAGAAACTATCCTAACCTGAAGATGAAACTTCTTTTCTTCTAATCTTAAAGGATGTCCACAAGTCGTCTCTGATATGACCTATTGGTGAACAATGCACCAGAGTTTATTGTATGGCCCATTAATATATTTGTATAAAGTGATCATATTCCCACGCAAATGTCGCCTCTTCAATGTAAACAGCCCTAACTTGTCTAATCTGCCTGTACAGTCAAGCCCCTCCATTCCCTTTATTATTTTAGTTACCCTTCTCTAAACTGCTTCAATTTCCAAGATGACCTGTTGAGATAATTGTATATGGGATTCCAGAACTGCACCGCATATTCCAAATGAGTCCTTACCAGTGCCTTGTCAAGAGGGAGAATAGTATTTGTTGTGTGTTGTTTTGTTTTTTTAAATTAAAATAACAAAATATTGATCAGAAATACAGAGTAGTTATCAACAGGTAGCATCATTAAATTGTACTCACAATTGATCAATCATTATAAATATATTATAATATACATTAAATATTGCCCAACTATCACTGTGTTGTTGTTTTTTTGTTGACTATCCCATTTTCATCCAGTCTGAATCATCTTAGAATTCAGTGTCAATCAAATTCTTATTATCATTAACTCTTATGCTATGTCAGTGACAGTTCGTATGTGTTAATTCCATGATGGGTAACTAACTGTCCCAGTGCTGACTCACGATTGATACATGAGCATGTCATTATAAAGTCATGTCAGAGGGAGTAGTAGTTGGTTAGGAGGGGGATACTGAGCCTGAGAGAAGCAAGTACTGGATAGAAGGCATGCAGCAACACACAAGTGCGTTTAAATGTATTTAATTATAGATTAAGATGAGGCTAAGTCATTTTTGTTTAATATAACAGTGGAGAGGAAAATCCATGCTAGCCTCTAGTTGATGATAATAAAACAACTGTGTCTGTGCTCATTTGTCCATCTTTCACAGGTACAATTTAATGGAGCTTACAATTGAGATCATGTAGGGGGTTGTTTCTCACGTTCACAATCTAACGTATTTTGATTTTTGCTATGATTGTTATAAAAAAGGATCTCTTCTATCTGTTTTTATCGGTGTTAATACAAGTTCGCACAGATCTGTGAAGGAGCAGTACATGGAGTTGTATGAGGCCTTTATTTCTCTGAATTTATTTGCATGGAAAGTCAAAAATAGACTGACAAGGTTTTTTTGTAACATTTGAGCCTGAATCAAACCCACATATGATGATACTCCAGATATTTATTCAGTGCAGTTTTGTGGTTTTCATCTGTAATTAAAAAAGGGTTTTCTAATGATCAGTTAACCTTTAAAATATTAAACTTGCATTCACAAACACAACACTTATGACTGATGTGTGCTGATAATTAACCTCCAAAACAGTGAAGTATTTTATCAAAAAGATAATTGTTCCAGCTACATAATCATTTTCCTCATTGATGATTGTACTCTGTTTCTTACTGTTTAATATTCTTTAAATAGACAAAACACTTCTTTTAAAAACAAGAACATTTCTAAGTGACCTGAGAAAGCTAATTCAGCAGAAATGAATGTGTTCCCAATGGTTATATATAAGTGCAGCCATAAACAACTAATAAATATGTCTGCTTTGTTGATAACTGTCCAGCTCACAGAACATAGAGTGTATTTGAGGCGTGTTTTGCTGATTTGCTTTAAATAATTTTGTCCATTTTTTCAATTACTAACTATAAGCAGTTCTTTTGGCTGAGACATATAGTAGCTCAGATAAAACTGATTCCCTTAGGCAGCTCAAACCTATAGTAATAACTAATAAGGTCACCAAAGCTTAAAATAAAAATGACTTAACTTTGAGAGTTTGAAAAGATGACATGTAATCATGCCTCTTGTTTCAGTCTGTTTGATTCTATGTGATAAGACTAACTAAACACAATAAATTCCAGGAACCTTTCTCATCCATCAAATGTGGATTTTAGCAAGGTGGGGAAAAAGGGGCGTGGTAGGTAGGAAGGGACGACGATAGTCGATTTCCATTTACAAAGATCGCCATTTTCTCTTTAGAACTTCTGCGCAGTGATACTTTACGTGGCGAAAATAGTGATCGTTATAAATATTCCCCTTAAAGCAGTTAGTTTAGAGGTGAACATTACATTTCCAATATTTCAGCAGTTACCCCAAACTTTCTATGTAGTTGCAAATCTAAAATTGATTCTAGAATGCTGGCAAATACATATATTTGGGACCTACAGCATGCAACAATCTCAATTGTGCAAATTCCAATATCGTACGATCATCAGAATGTGTATGGCTGAACGTCCAATTTTCCCTCCTTTTTTAATGTAATAGAAAATGTTAATCAGACCATTCACCATTATAGAGTATTGATACCCGGATTGTACAACTGGTATTAAGTATGAGTGGGCCCAGTTAGTACATGCAGTCCAGACACAATTTTAGAATTCTTGTTTTATTTCTATGTGGCAGGTTTAGCTAAGTGTTACTTTCAGTTACATTGCTTGTACTTCACATAAACTAACAGGAAATGGGGGAGATATAAATCAGCAAACGTGTACAATGTATTTTCATGGGTCTTGTTAAAATAAAGCTAATGGTATAGCCTAAGAGCCATGGGGAACCGAGCCACCATGCCGTGGGAAAGTGGCCATGGCTGTGGTAGGGTTTGTGTGGTTTTGTGTGGGTGTGGATTCTTTGCTGGGTGGGCAGAAGTTTTGATAATTTTGTATTTTAAAACAGGTATTTATCAGTTCTCCTTGTTATAGCACATAAAATCATATGTTGGTGCAAATGCTACATAATTAGAAATTCCTACCATAATTTCTTAGAAAAAAAATGTTGGCCAATAGATTTAAAAGCTGCCACCACAGTCAGGGTAAACTCTTCAGCAGGGCCCTAACAAACCTAACTGTCTAAACAAAAAACTTATTAAAAGACCCTAACCATATGAAATCCTTTTAACAACATCCAACACATCTTCCAGAGAAAGAAAAATATTTAAAACATCTGCAAAATGTACATGGTAGAGTAATCTGGTAAAAATATATGTTAGACACACTCAAGACAGACACATAGACATATACATAGACACAAACAGACACACCACACAGAGCTACATACAGATACACAGACAGTCAGACATACACACACAACCGACAGACACACACACAAAGACACACACAGCAACACACACACACAATCTCTCCCACAGGTTGCAGCACTTTACCTTGGCTAGCAACAGAGAATAAGGACTTGTCTTACCGGGTGGTTGGTTCCATTGAAGAATAATTATGCGACTGGAGCTCAATGGGACCAATCAGCTGGGGAGATGCAGAGGAGTTCACTGCAGCTCTGCCAGCCAAGGTAAAGTGCTGTAACACAAATAAAAAAAACCAAAAAAACCCCAACCACATCTCAAAGACTGCTGTCCTATGTAGAAATCCAGTAGGTACTCCATGAACAGTCTTTTTCAGAGCTTTTCTTTTCAGATTGCTATATGGTAGGAGGCCTGGATACTCATAATAATCCTTTATGTTTGTAGACAGAGCCAAGCAATAGAAAATAGTGGCAAGTTTTTAAAACTAATTACTGTTGTGAGAGATTACTAGACATTTTGCTGAAAATTCTGCCAGTTTCTGTAATAAATTTCTTTGCTGCTGTAAGTTAGCTAACATCTCAGAGAATTCCACACGGAACAAATCTATGAAAGAGGAAATTGACTGCAAATTACACTGCAAAAAGTGATTATAAACCGTGTTTTATTTGTAACACAACTTACACAGAAATTTTGCATTAGTATTTATAGAACCGCAAAATGTGATTTTAGGCAAAAAAATCTCTGTCCACTCCCTGCTCTTTATCCTGTCCAGAGCATGCTCAGTAGCTGAATTTGTAAAGGACAGTAAGCACATTTGAAATATCCATAAATATATATATAACCATAAATAAAGAGTTGGATGAAACACTGAGAAAACAAGAGTAAAAAGAGAAGAACTTTAAGCTTTGTACACGTGCCACGACCCCAGACCAGACACAACACAGGTGGATGACTAAGACCCAACCCGGGCACATACACGTGTGCGATTCTCGGACAAAACAGCCGTTTGTCGCACAAATGCGTCTGATCGTCAGCAAAAATGTATATCTTTTATATAATTAGACAGATAAGTGCCCTGGCTGGCTGTCTAGTTATACATGGAACACAGTCAATCAAACACTGGAACAAAATCTGTATTCTACACTAAAAAGTGCAAGAGTACATTTACTCACATGCTAGTTCCTCAGCGGTGCCACCTTCCAGCAATGAGAAGTAACAGGATAATCATTAAGACTGACACGCCACATCCTACAAAGAATGCACAATATAAGTTAGTTCAAGGATAATTTGCTGTATAGCCATTAAATAATTGTACTCTGAAGGCAGCAACCATTCGGCCTAAAATGTAACAAGTATGGAGTTCCCCTAGACATTGCTAGACAAGTGATTCGTCCTGCTGCTAACCAGTGTCAGGAGCTATGGGCATTGTTCTCCCACACTGCGGGAGGACTACTGGTTTCCCCTTTCCCACAGTGCAGAAAAGGCTGCTTGGCTAGTGCTATCATAGATATAGAAAATCCTGTTGGGAGCAATTGTATATCCAATGAATAAATAAAATAGTTTGACACTACTGACTGTAGTAATTGTCTGTTGTATTCATCAACAGACATTATTAGCACCATTTTCAACGATAAGTACTTTTATTCATCTCCTTGTTAGTGGTAGATTTCAGCAAAAAAATATTATATAGTGTGTATGGAAATTTTTCAGGGTTGATATAATTTGGACATTACAGCTAAAAATAGATATAATACCAAATCCTGTTACTGGGGGGGATATCAGTAATTATTTGTGCTATCTATTGTACCCCCCCCCCCCCCCCAAATATAACAAGTTAATTACAATACAATACAAGAGGATCATACCAATCTTTAAAAGAGGAAATAATCTGTTAATCATTTTATTTTCAAGATTAGGGACAGGTGTTTGATTTCTGAGGACACAAAGTGAGTACTTTTATATGCTCCCCAAACATCCAGAACAATTACAGGCCAACACTTTTGAATCACACCTTTAGTTGTATCTATGTTATTTTCGCGTTTATTTCCTCAGTAGGGGGTTGCTTGAAAAGACCTGAAGAGGCGCTCACAGAGACTATTAGGAATGTCATCTGCTTCTAGGTATGTTTTCAAGAAGTCTTAAAAGCCTCAAAATCATTGACTAGAAAAAAAAAAGTTTACTGTGAGAAACAGGCAAAGCAACAATCCAGAAAAAAACAGTACACAGTCTTACCTTTGTGACCTACAGAAACAACTACAGAATCTAATTATAAAGTTCTAAATTATTTTCAAAAGAGTGTGTCCCATAGCTGTATGAAATGCTGTGCTTAATAGCTGCAGCAGTGAGTCATCTACAACAGCATAGCCTTCACCCCATTAGTTGAATAGCACTGTTTCTGGTACTGAATTTATTTGCTATATAGTTTCAATGTATGAATATTTTAATCTGACAAAAGTTATATTGAAGTAACCTTTATAGAAAATAATAAAAGTAATATAGAAACAACCTGCAATAAATCATTCATATAGTAAGTACCTACAATTCTACAAATAATTAGAACTGTATAACCAATATTCCCTAAATGTATAGACATTGGATATAATACATCACATTTTCACTATTAAATGCTAATATCGATACTTGGGAATATCGGTCTATGTTAGACCATGTGTACAGCCTTTGGGCTTAGGGTAAATGATGCAACTATGTTAAAGCTTTTGTAACAGCCTATTACAGTATTAGATGCAGTAAAGTCAGTAAGGTCTATACTTCTGATTGTGTATATAAACTATCTTTTTTAACCTTGCTGGAGAAAAAAAACTATAACCACTATTAGCACCCAGTGGAAAGTTAGGTTGATTGGTCTGAGATTATAGCACTGCACGATGTTATCGCACAGGAGATACTTGAATTAAGTGCATCTTAAGTGCAAAAAACACTTTTCAATTTAAAAATCTAATATCCTGGGGGAGGGAGAGGAGAGATGGTAAGCGTCAAAAAAAAAAAAACATTTGTGGTGTGGTGACGCTCATTCACTCATCTAAAATGTACTGTATCATTAGTATTTTATTCCCTATGCATGAATTTTGCCAAACTATAGTTGGCCAATAAACTAACAGAGATGTTGGTGCTTTATAGTGTAAATAGTCGACTAGGATTAGTAATCAATAAAAAAAAAAAACTTTTCCCACCCCCGTTACAACCCCAGGGGCTGCCTCCCTTTTAGAAAGGGTTTGTGATTGGTTCTGTAATCCTGGCAAGGCCACACACAAGATCGCCGAAAAAAGTTACCAATTTACTAATCAATAAATATGCTTGTTGTTTAACTCAAACTCCAGGAGTGCACTGTGAACTGGTACTACAGTATATTTATCTTAGATGTGTCCACCTGGGTATAGACAGTGGAATGGGAGTACGTGCTACTATATAAAGAAAAAAAAACATAGAATTCTGGTTAAAGGGCAACTGTGGTCTCAAACAAGTAGGGATAATTGAAGCTTGCAGATTTACATTATAATGACCGACAATCACATCTCTGGCTTCAGCCTGTGAGTAATGATATTGGGGGAATGTTCAAAATCCTGCTTCCAGTAGGTTGAGTGACATCAACTGGTGCACCTTGCCCGCCCCTCGACCGAGGGGGGGGAGGAGAAGCAGCGTCAGTAAAGGTTTAATGCTAGGAAAAACCGGAAGTACCTGGGGGGGGGGGAAATGACAGTTGAGAAGGGAGAGCCTATTAATTCAGACAGGCTGGCAATGGTCACAGACTGCATGCTGGTAACATGGCTAAAAGCAGGAAGGGTTTAAGCAGTAAGAACCTTTCGCAATAACTCACAAATTTTATCTAGAGATGTGATTTCGGTATTTTAGTGTAAGATTGGAAGGTTTTATATAATTCTTACTAGTTTGGAAGAATTGTAGACCACAGTTACCCTTAAAGACATTCATGTTTATTGTTTCATCCAACCTAGGCCAGTTTGATACCCAGAACACAGTCATAGCATGCCATACAGCCTGAATCTGTAAAATGTTTACCAACTTGAAGGCACACATTTTTAAAAATATTGTTGAGTTATTAAACAAGATATGAAATAACACGATCTATATTGCAAGTGCAAGATACCCAGTAGCTATGAAGTAAGATGGGCTTAAAATACACCAAACCTTTAACATAAAAGTCTATACTTCCACACTTTATAATAAAATAGCATTGGCCAACAAATCAAAGGTAAAAAACATCATATAGAGCCCTTAATATTTGAATCATAGAAGTTTTTGGTTAATTAAGTTAACCTGACATCATTGTCAAAGCCAATCATCAGCAATCAGATTGGTGCTTACAAAGAAATAGATCGAGTAATTATACAGAACATTCCATGCTCCCAAATATGAAAACTGAACTCCCAGCATCCCTTGCTTTCCCTTTGTAGTTGAGGAATGCTGGGAGTTCTAGTTTTCAAAACATCTGGAGCACACATTTGAGAATCCCTGTTCTAGCACGTCTTTAGATCAAAATCCTGCAAAGGTTAAAAAATGTGCTTAATGGTTTTGTACATCATATACCCCTACACTCTTAGGAACTGACTGAGACCAACATATGCTCTCACAGATGACTGAGAAACGCATAAACAAATATCCATAATAGCAAAAAAAAGCAGATAACAGAATTGTGTAGTAGATGGATCATTTCATTTAGCAGCAGTACATGTAAAAACTATTCAAAACAAACAAAACCAAACTAATATTGGAAGTTATAGAGAAACGATGGGATAAAGAACAAGATCACACGCATATGCCTGATTTACATTGAAGCTTTCACAAGCTGTAACTCTTGCCAAATTAAAAGCATTGTGGAGGAATTATCTGCAGTTATTTGCATTCTCCATCCATAGAGGTAGGAAGTGGTTTTCTGACTGCTTGCATATATAGGAGTCACCAGCAATTACTTGACACTCTGGGAGGGGGGAGTAAGGAGAGTGTGAACATATATCTGGGTCAGTCCCACGCAGTGCCCCACTGCTATTTTCGCAGGAGAGGGATACAGCAATCTGTTAGCAATACATATTAACTCCCTATCACAACTTATGTGCAGTTTGGCCACTAAATTGAAAAAAGAATTCAATGTAAGACCAAAACATGTTGCAAAGAGCCATGAAATAAAAGTTTTGCGGTTGGAATACTGCATGGGTTCTCCTTCCAATCTAGTCTGATTGCCTAACAGCACCTGTGAGATACTCTTTTTGTTTGATTTGGCTTTTTAACCGATAGTGTGAACAATCGCGTTTTTATTGACATCTATCATACAATCAGCTTCTAGCCATTACATTCTCTGCTTTCTCTGCTTTAAATGTTAAGTTACACAGAATATTGTAGAAATCAGGGCATTTTTGAGGTTCCTCACTAAACCACAACTAAGTAACTAATGCACCAAAATATACCATTAGCACACCACACTTACCTGGAATTTAAATTCGTAATTAACCACACACAGTTACCAGGTAAATGTTTCCAAAACTCAAAAACCAAAAAGGGCTAAATAAAATGTTCCACGGAGACTGTACATAAGGGCATATGTACTGAAAGTGGTCTACAATAGGTAGGACTAATACAAACCACACACTAGGCTTCTTCCTCCAGATTGTTACTGCTCATCAGCCCCATCCACCAAAACGACAATCAGAAAATGAGGGAAGGCCACAGTGAGAAAAAAGTTGTGAAGTGTAGTGTGCAGAAATTATGTAACATCTAATATGACACCCACATACACTCAAACAGACCTGGATCAATACCAAACAATCTCACCACAACCAACCACTACAGGATCTAACACCAACAGATAGTTCCTGGGTAGGTAAATACAAGGCCTAACATGGAACCAAGAAAAGAAAAGCAATTCTACAATGTTGGCCTATTTGATCAGGTAATAATCCAGTTATCCCCAGGGGGCAAGTTTCTATTTTACCAAATAAGTTCTTCCTGTGGTTGCAGATTTTCTCTTTAAACAACACTATCACACGCATGAAAACATGTTACACATAACCTACACATCAAGACTTTTAACCAAGATAATGCTACACAATACATATCATCCACCCACATGGCCTGTATGGTTAATAAATTATACACAGCCAGACGTTCTTGATTGTAGACTTTGTTTAGAAAAAAAGTTGCCAAAAAACTTGTAAAAAAACAAATTTGCTCACTTTATCCTACTTAGTAAAAGGAGAAGGGTGAAAACAGTACTAAGTTTACTAAGTTAATGACTTTTAATACATAGCATGAGCTGACTGAAAATAACGAATAAGTGTCCATCTAATTCCAGCCTTTTCACCCCTCCTTAACCTATACCTAAGAGTTGATTCAGAGGAAGGTAAACCCTGCCCCCTCATAAACGAGGGAGGAGGGGGTGGTGTGGATTCATCCGACTCTTAACGGCAATCGGAAAAGTATTTCCGGATCAAACCAGAACTACAGTATATATATATTACCATAATTCCTTACAAGGTAATGCGGGATAATTTTAGTAGATTAAACTTATTCATATCCTTCACTTTCTAAATATAAAATGTTATTTTATGGCTGGACATGCCCTTTAAAAAAGGATGTTATTAAGTGACCCCAAACATTTAGACACTTGTTTGTTTGAGAAAGATCTGCTCAATTGCACATCGCTATGTTAAATTGCTTCTAAACTTAACAAAGAAAACATTTTAACGCGTGTTAAATCATTTTACAATGCCTCTTTAATTTCTGATGTTTCTTATTGTAACTTCTGTTATTAGTTATTAGGTCATTAAACTGAAATATTGTTATGTAACAGAATCTGTAAGGAATTTCCTATGAATAAATATGCAAAACACTGGTATGACCAGATGGCAAAAAAAGAAGAGTTACGGTAATATCTCAGAACTATCCAATATTCCTTTTTCTGTAAAAGTTCCATGAAGAATATATGGTACAGAATAATGGGAACCTCCATTTTGTAGCTGGACATGTTGCTGTGAAAACAATCAGGTTTATTAATAGGAATGTATGATTGTGAATGGATTATTGAGATTTCCTACTTTTTTTCTTCTCTAGCACCTTTAAACAGTATTTAACAGTTTATTTCCTTTTCATCCACAGTCACATTTAAACTATATGATAAAGACAGTAATGGACTCCTGGACAGCTCTGTAAGTTAATTCTCTCTTTTCTGTTGTAAGATTTGTTGGGATTTTGCAATATAGTTGGTCCTCCTATTAACTTTCTCCTCTAAGGCACAGGGGCTTTCATTTGCTGATGCAAAATGGTTTCAGTGAATCACTGTTGTGGCTATAATTGATAAAATGTTTTTTAAAACATGGATGAGAGCAGGTGAGATTCAGTGAGACAATTTAATGGAAATGTCTTTCAATTTAAAGTTGTGAGAACTATGAATTATGGAGATTTTTATATATTCAGACATTAATTTAAACTGAGTCCTTGCAATGATTCACCTAGGGGAAAATGATGATTCTTGCATTGGCAGAAATGACAGATTAACGAAAGAAGGATGTGATAGTGGGCAGGCTGATGAGTAAGTAGCAATTTGATCAGGGTATAAAACTTTTCATAAAGTTAATAATAGCTTTGTGTAAGTACATGTACTACACCTTCCATCGGTATGTTAGTAGAATGTGCTAATAAAGTTTGTATACTTTCACTGGAAGCATAGCCTCTATTACCCTTTTGCAGTATTGTATTGTGGGGGGTGGATCGGTATTGGCCCTCCTTCACGGCAGTATGGAGCAGCTCATACATTTTTACATAGTTTTAGTATGATTTTAATGTCTCTTTTTTAACTCTATGTAACCTTGTGTGTTCTTACAGGAAGTTGACAGAATTATAACCCAAATGATGCATGTGGCTGAATACCTGGACTGGGACATCACTGAATTAAAACCTGTAAGTTAGCATGATTGTTTACGGTATTCTCCATTTATTTATCTTCTGCTTGTTCATTTCACAATTTCAACCCCAGTTGTTATGTAATGTAATCATACTGTACAGTCTATGGTTTCCTTTTCTTACTTATTATTATTGCCTATTCAATCGATTCTTTCCTATTGGTACATCCTGTAGCCTGAAGTTTTATCTTCCTACAGATGTTAGAAGAGATGATGAGACAAGTTGATTTCGACGGCAATGGGACTGTATCTTATGAGGAGTGGTTAAAAGGAGGTCTCACAACGGTTCCTCTGCTTGTGCTGTTGGGCATGGAAGCTGTATGTATGAGATAACTAATTGTAAAAATAAAGACTTGTATCCCCTCAACACATAATGGACATACATAGAACAACTTAAACAAGCCTTACTTTCAAGGAACCAAGAATACCCTAAATTCAAGGCCAGATTTACCATCAGGCATGTGCTTAACATTTCGTTCCCCCTTTTTGATTCAACACAGTGGGCACTTTTATTTGCAGCACATTAAGGTGCGGATTCCAACCTCAAACCACACCTAATTATACTCAAAGGGAAAGAAAAACAGACTATATTATGCTGAAATATGTGAACTGCAAAAAACAAGAACTGTTGAAGTTATTGAAAGAATATTTCAGATGCTTTTAAAAAACTAATGCAAAAAGGTGCAATAATTTCCCTGAGCTATTAATTTGCAGCAACCAATCAGATGTTAGCTTTTTACTGGGTCACTGCAGGTAGATAACAGCTGATTGGTTGCCGCAGATTGATAGCACAGGCAAATGTATAAAAGCATCCAATTTTAATAAATTTAACAGTTCTTGTTTTTACAGTTTGCAAATATCAGCATAATATAGACTGTTTTTCCTTTCCTTTAAGTAAAATTGTGTGGGTTTGGGGTCTGGCCTGTGCTGAGGGGTGGGGTTAAGTGCACCAGGCCTTTTGTGCCTATAGGCTCCTAAGTTTAAAGTTGAAAAAATGTGAGATACAAATCCCTGGGTGCTGGGTACCTATTCAAGCATCCATTATTGGAATTTAGCCTACTCCACTGCCACTGCTTGCTTACCATTACCAACAAACAGATTTCAGTTATGGGTTTCTGATGTTCTTCTAATATTCTGGGATCTGTTTTAATTTCTGTTCAGTTCTTTCCCTATGTTCTATCAAGTGACATTCTTTCTTTTGTCACAGAATATTAAAGATGATGGACAGCATCTGTGGCGTTTGAAGCATTTTAACCGTCCAGTGTATTGCAATGTGTGTGAAGCTCTACTTTTTGGGGTCAGGAAGCAGGGCCTGTGTTGCACCTGTAAGTCTTCATCACATACCTGCTAATGATACATAAATAGTGCTATGTGCATGCTGTGACATTGTGAAATTATTGGAAAGATGTACACAAACAACCAAAACATACATTAAAATCAGGCTGTTTTGAAGGAGAAACTTTACAAAAAAAAAAAAAAAAGATTGTTTAATGTTGTAATTATGCCAGCAGGCTGTTCTGTTATTATGTAATAATGCACTAATTACTTGTCCCAGAAACGGGATTTTATTCAGGTTTCACACTTTAAAGCTGGTTTCCTCTAAAATGTGTGCAGATTATATGCAGTATCTCATAAAAGTGAGTACACCCGTACAATTTTGTAAATGTTACCTTTTCATGTGACTGTACTGAAGATATGACAGTTTGGTACAATGTAAAGTAATCAGTGTTCAGCTTGTATAAATTTGCTGTCTCCTCAAAATAATTCAACAGCCATTAATGTTTAAACCACTGGCAACAAAAGTGAGTACATCCCTTAGTAAAAATTGGCCTATTTGTGACAAATTAGCCATTTCCTCTCCCCGATGTCATGTGACTTGTTAGTGGTACAAGATCTCAGGTGTGATTGGAGAGCTGGTGTGTTAAATATGGTGTTATCGCTCTCAAACTGATCACTGGACGTTGAACATGGCACCACATGGTAAAGAAAATTCTGAGAATCTGAAAAAAGAATTGTTGCTCTACATAAAGATGGCCTTGGCTATAACAAGATTGCCAATACCCTAAAACTGAACTGCAGCACATTGACCAAGACCATACTGCAGTTTCACAGGACTGGTTCCACACAGAACAGACAGGACCAAAGACGTTTAGTGCACATGCTCAGCCTCAAATCCAAGGGTTGTCTTTTACAAATTGAAGTATATGTGCTGCCACCATTTCTGCAGAAGTTAAAGGGGTAGGAGGCTCAGACGATACGTCACACACTGCATCAAATTGGTCTGCATGGCTGTTTTCCCAGAAGGAAGCCTCTTGTAAAGATAATGCACAAGTTTTCTGAAGGCTAGCAGACTAAAGACATGAATTAATGGAACCATGTTCTATGGTCAGAAGAGACCAAGATAAATTTATTTGGTTCATATAGTGTCAAGTGATGGTTTAGGGGCTGCATCAAAAGATGTAATAATTTTTTTTTTTTTAAATGGGGGATGTACTGACTTTTGTGAGATACTGTATGTGAATGCATGTGAAACCCTAATATTATGTATGGGTTTTCAACTTTTTGTTTTTACTTGGACATATATAAGTAATGTCAGACCTTCAAACTAGATACAGTATTTCTGTTGTATTCAGTTAGATCAACTGGACTTAAAATTTAGTTCTTGAAGACGTTTTGCTAGTCATCCGACTGGCGTCCTCAATTCAAAATGACAAAATGTACAAGAATCTGTTTGCAATATAAGTACCAATTAGCATATGACAGCCAGGTGTTATCCCTGTGGTGGATATTATAGCAGCCACAGAAACTTCAATCCACAATTATAAGGGTGAGGCAAAACAACTTTGCCTTAAGGTATCTGCAGCCTTAGTCAGCGCTAAACCGTCTTCATTTAACCTGACCACACAAGAAAAAAGAGCCTTAACACCCCTCAAGAAAGATTCCAGCATTACCATTCTGCCACCAGACAAGGGAAGATGCACAGTGATAATCAACATCTCAGACTACCATGCTAAGGTGAACACACTCCTAGCCGATAACAACACATATGAGGCTTTAACAGGGGATCCCACCAGCCTCTACAAGAAAAAGGTCATACACTTACTACAAAAGCTTCAAAAGGATAAAGCCTCCCACCAAGGAGGCTGTTGATATGGTGAGAAAACGGATAGACTAAGACAGCACACTTACCAGCAATACAGATCTTAACCCAGACCCTACTGGATTTATGCGTGAATACCACCTATTACAAATACAGGGATAAGTTCTATAAGCAGAAACATGGATGTGCTGTGTGATCTCCAGTTTCACCCATTGTGGCAAGATGACTCCTGGGTTACAAAACAATACACTGGCCTTCTTGGACAGTTTGGTAGAAGTCAGGGAGAATGGTAAACTGGAAGTAGAGGTTTACAGAAAACCAACCCATACAGACCAGTATTTGATGTTTGACTCCCACCCCCCGATCACAAGTTGGGTGTCCTCAGAACCCTGCAACACAGAGCAGAGAACATCTCCACTAGCTCAGAGACGAAGGAAAATAAATTAAACATCTCAGAGGAGCCATTAAAACTTGTGGATATCCGTACTGGGCCTTTGTCAAAAGAAGTAGAAGGAAAGAAAAGAACATGAATATCAACAGTGAAGGGGGAAAGCAAGACAGGAGAAAAAATATGGTCATACCATATGAGGCAGGGGTCTCCGAGATATTAAGAAGAATTTTCAAAAAACATTGTATCCCGGTCTGCTTTAAACCAAACAACACACTGAGGCAGCAATTGGTACATTTAAACAAACACAAGAAAAGCAACATCATATAGGCAGTGCAGTACAGTGAAGAGTGCTCTGATTTGTATGTGGGGGAGACCAAACAGCAACTGTACCAACATATGGCCCAGCACAGCAGAGCCAATTTCTCGCTTCAGGACTCAGCCGTGTACCTGCATCTTAAGGAAAAAGGACATACCTTTAAATATTGTAATGTCAACATCTTGGCAAAGGAACATGACTTGTTCAAGGGAGGTTTCAAGGAGGCCATTTATGTGAAAATGAAGAAACCAAGCCTAAATAGAGGCGTGGGGGTTCGACACCAACTGTCTGCCATGTGCAATGCTGTTTTGACACCTTACCCTGGGCAGTTTCGATAACGCCTCAATGCATCCACACCTTGCATTCAGAAGGTCCCTAACAGATGGCTGTCATATGCTAATTGGAACTTTCAAGGGTACTTGAAATTTTATACAAGTTATTCTGAATTGAGAAAGCCAGTCGGATGACTAGCGAAACGTCTTCAAGAACTTAACTTTAAGTCCAGTTGATCTAACTGAATACAACAGATATACCATGACCTGGATGAATGCAAAACTTCATAAGCATACATATGGTGTTATTTTAGCTATGTGATGCCATGTATCTGGATTAAAGATTATCTGAGTAAAGTATTTTGTAATGGTCCCTAACCTTAACTTAGAAAAAGCAGTAAAGAGCACACTGAGCATGTGCAGAAGTCAAAGACTGCACTTAGAATGTTGTCAAAAATATGAAGAGGATTTTATGGAAAATATCAAAAGCAGGAATCTTTTCTTACATAGTCTTTAATCTCCACAAAATGCATCAAAGAAATTTACCTTATGTGCACCAGTGTTTCCTCTAAACTGTGCACATGTGCATGCACACAGCTTTGCAGGCCTGGGCACACAGGACAAATTGGTGCACGCACAAAGATTTGCTGGAATATAAGCACTGCAGTTCCATTTTGTATGCGCACAGAAAACAAATATCTGCGCACAAAGTTGATTTTTAATTAGAGGGAACGTTGCTTACAAACTATATTATAAAGGATTGACAATCGTATGTCTTCAGCATTGAGGGCTAGACCACACTGGCACATTTCTCACATGCTTACGAACGCATTACAATGTTTTTCAGAGAACATGCAATCACCATTTTTTTGCTAATTACATGTGCTCCAATAATGGATTATTGCTGAATTTGCAGCGCAAGATAATACACGGGAAATGAATTACATTGCGATTCCGCTTGTTCACGTGTATTATGTGCTATCAGTGTGCAGTTATACAGTACTGCAACTCCCATAAAACCTCTAACTTCAGAGGCAGCACAACTGGGAATAGTAGTTCTGGAAAGCCATTGGTTACCTATCCATTGTTTTGGTATATACAGTGATCTGTACATAAAGATAAACATTTTTATTGTTTTGTATTTGTAGTCTGTAAGTACACAGTCCATGAACGCTGTGCCCGAAAAGCACCTAATTCCTGCATAAGCACCTATGCCAAATCACGTAAGGATTTCAGTGTAAGTCATGGATTAAAACATAATGTTTACCATTGTCATTCTAATGTTTGTTTTAGAAATGAATTTGTTAAAAATTCTTATCCTTTCACTTGGACAGCCAAGCCCAGAGGTGTGAGAGGGCCAATTTACAACTGCATTGCTGCTGGGACCCCTGCCATCTGCAGTTAAGGGACTGGGTACCCTGCACTCTGCAGATACTGTTTGAGTATTTCACAGAGCAGAAAGGCCCATCCCAGATACCTTATCCCCTTTCAAATCTGCTTTGTACATATTTTTCTTATTGTTTCTACCTCATCGAATGTTTATGATTTCTCAGCAAGTACATTTGTATTGTTACCCTTTCGTCTTATTCCCTTTCATAATCTCCTTCTTTCTTCTATTAGGAACAGGCACATGTCTGGGTGAGGGGAGGCTGTGAGGCCAACAAATGTGACAAGTGCCAGAAGAAAATTAAAAGTTTCCAGAGCCTCACTGGCCATCGCTGTGTGTGGTGTCATACGAAGGTGAGGAAATTTGTTTATCCAAATTAAGATCTGCACCTGGTAGTTTTCTTTTGGTGCCTATAGGAAGTTCTATGCTGATTTTATCAGTTAATATCAGTGTTTGTTATTTTAGGTTCATGATGAATGTGTTTCTTATATCTCTCCATCGTGTGATGGTGGAATCATAAAGGATCACATATTACCTCCAGCCTGTATATATCCAGTCATCCTGGTAAGCAATGTGAGAATTTAGCAAAAAAAAAAAAAATCATTGGCCTTTCACAATGTTTCATTGTCTTTCTCTCAACATTGTAAAGCCTAAACACATTTTCCTGATTTTTAATCAAGTGACTTTATAGAATTCAAGGTCTCCATCCAAGGCCATTTTTAGACCTAGGCGACCTAGGCCAACTGTTAAGGCTTTGAGAGGGTTGAGGGCACAATTCAAAGTTTTTTCCTTTAAATGACATCCGTATCAGATGTAGAACAATAAGTTGTTACCAATCTAGTTCCCTGTATGTAGCCTCCTTATGTGCGTACTGTATAATAATCTTGGCTGAATTCAGATTCAATACCAGATTAGCAAAAAAATAAATCATTGACCTTTCACAATGTTTCATTGTCTTTCTCTAAACGCTGTAAAGCCTTAACACATTTTCCTGATTTTTAATCAAGAATCTGAAGCACAGTGGTTTAAAGTGACTAGAGGACTTTATAGAATTCAAGGTCTCCATCCAAGGCCATTTTTAGACCTAGGCGAACTGTTATGGCATTGAGAGGTTTGAGGGCGCCATTCAAAGTTTTTTTCTTTAAATGACATCATTATCAGATGTAGAGCAATATGTTGTTACCAATCTAGTTCCCTGTAGCCTCCTTATGTGCTTAATGTATAATAATCTTTGCTGAATTCAGATTCAATACCAGTTTAGCGACTTTAACCCTTTTAAGTATCTTGAAGTTTTGGCAAATAACAAACTTAAATGTAGCAAGCAGTGCCAGGCAGCCAGCAGGGTCTTGTTGTGTATAAAGAGGGTATGGCACACTAGAGAAAAGGCACTTGCATGGGGATAGGATCACTGTGTATCAATACATTAATTGGACATATAATACACATCTGGGGCATTGTTTAACAATGTAACATATCTGTTGTATTCAATTAGATCAACTGGACTTGAAGTTTAGTTCTTGAAGACGTTTCGCTAGTCATCCGACTGGCTTTCTCAATTCAGAATGACTTGTACAAGAATCTGTGGCAATTATGTACCCTGGAAAATCCCAATTAGCATATCACAGCCAGGTGTTCAGGGCATGATTGGATAGTGGCTAATAGGTGTTATAGGAACACCCAGAGTAAGCTGTCAAAACAGCATTGTACATGGCAGACAGTTGGTGTCGATCCCCCCACCTCTATTTAGGCTTGGTTTCTTTATTTTCACATAAATGACCTTCTTCACACCTCTCTTTAACCAGTCACGTTCCTTTGCCAATATGTTAACATTAGAATCTTCAAAGGTATGTCCTTTCCATATCCCTGTCTGCTTTAAACCGAACAACACACTGAGGCAGTAATTGGTACATCCAAAAGACCCAATACCAAAACACAAGAAAAGCGACATCATATACGCAGTGCAGTGCAGTGAAGAGTGCTCTGATTTGTATGTGGGGGAGACCAAACAGCAACTGCATCAACGTATGGCCCAGCACAGAAGAGCCAATTCCTCGGATCAGGACTCAGCCGTGTGCCTGCATCTTAAGGATAAAGGACATACCTTTGAAGATTTTAATGTTAACATATTGGGAAAGGAACGTGACTGGTTCAAGAGAGGTGTCAAGGAGGCCATTTATGTGAAAATAAAGAAACCATGCCTAAATAGAGGTGGGGGGTTCGACATCAACTGTCTGCCATGTACAATGCTGTTTTGACAGCTTACCCTAGGCGTTCCTATAACATGCAATCACCCTCTTAACACTTGGCTGTGATATGCTAATTGGGATTTTCCAGGGTACATAATTGCCACAGATTCTTGGACAAGTCATTCTGAATTGAGAAAGCCAGTCGGGTGACTAGCGAAACGACTTCAAGAACTAAACTTCAAGTCCAGTTGATCTAATTGAATACAACAAATATACCATGACCTGGATGAATGAGAACCTTCACAAGCATACAACAATGTAACATGTTTAAATGACTCCCTTTAGACTGGAAGAAAAGAAGTTTAATCTTCAAGTTCGCAAAGGGTTTTTCACTGTGAGAACAGTAAAACTATGGGACTGTCTTCCATTGAACATGGTAAAATAAAAGCTGAATGAGTTTCTAAAAACAATGTTGCATGTTACTGGTATTAATACACATAGTTTCAGTTGATCCAGGGATCCAGGGGGTAAAAGTGCTTCCTTCCTCAAATACTATAGTATACTATACTATATTTGCAGCAGCATACCACAATAGAGAGCCACCGGAGAGCTACCTAAATATGTCTTAAAAAAACGAGCAACCGTAGCTGAATACAAGAGGATTCCCTTTCTCTATCGCTTCCATCTCTGTAGCCCTTTATAGACTAGCAGCCATGCATTTCAGGTCTGCATTTACTGTGCTACATTGTATATTATATACACATGCAATAAAAATGCTCAGTATCATTAAATTACCAATATCATAAAAAAATAGCTTTTTATTAAAAGGAGACCCATACCTAGATAATATAATTAAAAAAGGACCTAACCACTAGAAAAATGAAATCCATACAAAATTTGTTAGATTTAAACAAAAAAGGGTAGACTTACCAGCTGTAGAACCGGAGAAAGCTTAAGACAAAGTAGTAAGAAAAGGAAATGTAAGAAACCTAAATGCGGTACATGTACATTTATACAAGAAGGTAAAAGTTAATCTACATATGGTAATAAGAAAATAGATATGCGACAAATTGTGAAACACAAGGGTGTATATATGGGCTATTATGCCCATGCGGATTGTTATATGTGGGTAGAACAATTCAGTCAATTTGGGAATAGAGTTGGGGAACATAGAAGGGCAGTTACAAATAGGGACTGTAATTATTCAGTCCCTATTCATTATAAGGACCATCATGGGAGTAGTTTTCATGGTACCCAAGTGATAATTATAGAAAAAGTTCAAGCACAAGAAAGCAATAAAAATATAATCCTAAACAATAGAGATCCATATTGGATATATTTTTTTAATATAGTGGATAATGCATAAGGATATTAGAAGTCACCAAGGAGTTCCCTGACCATATAAAAGCACGAGGCCACAGGCCGAGTACCTTTTATACAGGGCACGGAACTCCGAGGTGACTTCTAATATCCCTTTAATTTACAGTTCGGGTGCATTATTTATTATAACATACCCCTTTGTGGCTTCTGGTTTCCTTCTCCTCCTGGAACTGTAAGATTATTATATTATAATAGAAATCCACTACAGTGGTAGGTTATAGCCTAATACCCAGGGGGATTGAACAAAACATTAGAAGTGGCCATTATTAATTACCGTAGAAAAAAATATTGAGCAAAATAGATTACTTTAGCAACAGATAGGATACAATGATGGTTGTTATAACTTAAGATTTAATTTTTCACCCCTAGAAGAATGTATAATCTTGTAATTTGTAATAATATGTATTGTATTTTTTAATAATGTTTTTAATAATATATGTGGTGGTTTTAGATTGTTATAATCTTAATATGGCGTTGTGATTATGTGGTTCAAATAATTAAACCTTAATGGAAGCCATTCCTGAAAAAATATTGGGTTGCAGCAGCTTATACAACAAAGATAATGGAGATACAGGACACAAAGTAGTTAAAGATTATAAAGGCGGAAATGGAAGGGCATAAGAAGGAAAAGGAAAAGGGGAGGTATCCCTGATGACGGCTGAAATGCATAGGACACTCCCCCGGACATTCCTTGTGAAACCACGTGGTTTGGAATCTAAGCAGAGAGGAGAGTGTGGATAAGCAGATCCCGGTCCCGACACACTGCATTAAACGGGAACACATGCACATAGTTACATACTCTGCCAAGGCCATCCGGAGATAACCTTAAACAGAGCACAAAGACTGTGAAAGGATGCCAATGATCGATGGACAGGAGCCGCAGCGATACAAACAATGAAAATATAGGAGTCTGCCCAGCCACTCAACAAGCCTCTGAGCGTAAGACAGACAAGTGTCGTATAGTACATTTTTACTTTTGCACAAATAAGTGAGTCATATAAGTCCACCTTACTGGAACTTGTGGATTATAAGACAGGAATTATTGTTGTTAACTGCTCAGAAGATCTGACAGTTGCAGCTACCCAAGGATTGAGACTCCATTCTCTTTTGCTGCTAATTTTAATAATATTTGAAATAACAGATATCAGCACATCAATTTGCCCAATATAATATTGGGTTTCCTATTTTTATTTTGGATCGAGATAAGACATATTTTATATATTTGTTAAACTCTTGCTTTTTATAGTGCTATCTCTCTCTCTCTCTCTCTCTCTCTCTCTCTCTCTCTCTCTCTCTCTCTCTCTCTCTCTCTTCTCTTTATTTATATATATATATATATAGCGCGGGATCATATTGTGTTTTTTTTTTTAATACTGTTACTAGCAAATTATCCTCTACTTGTTAATGCATATTGGTATTGTTTTATATATAGTGATTAGGATATATGTCATTTTGGGTATCTGCACATAGATATTATTTATTTAATTTGTTTATTATTTCCAGCGTAGCAAATGACAGTGGTTGGTGAACTTACACAGATGTGATTTTATACATGTGGTTATGTGCATGATCTCGCCAAATAAACAGTCATTGTTTATAATAACATACACATGAACTAGCAATCATTGCACATGTATGTACTAGGGTAATATATTTAACCATATCACTATACTTACAATAATTATTGTAACCTTAATTACACTAAAGCTGTGTACACACAGTAAAGATGTTTGAAAGATGACAGAATCTGCAAGATCCTGTCTGTCATTTTTCAAAGATCAGGGAACACACAGTCCTGAGCGTTCTCCCTATACACAGCATAAGGAGAATTCTCAGGACTGTGTGTTTCCTATGACCGCAGCTGACTCCCCTTATCGGGAAACTGCTGTGGCGGAGGAAAATTTAGGTTTTTCCCAAACAACGATGAGGCCGACAGGAACATTCGGTGGCTGCGCGAAAGTTGCTACACACACTGCCAATAAAGCCCCAATACCGACGGTATTGGCTTTACCATTAGTGTGTGTACCTAGCCTAACACTGAAGTTGGTTGTCCCCTGTCTGCTTGCATACTTCAATTGAAAATGTAGGTTTTCTAATCTATGCAAAGACTAATGCAGGGGGCTATTGGGGGAAGTTTGAGTTGGGAAGGTTACACCAGGGGCCATAAATGACCCTGCCACCATCCGTTGTTTCTTCTCTGCAGATCCCTTGTGTTGTCTGTGGTTACATTGGTACATTCTTTTACCATTTTATTAACTGTTCTATTTCAGGAGAGACAGAATAGCCAGAAGAATCTTTTAGCCCCTTCAGAAGAAGCGTCACAAACATTTAGCACTGCAGAAGGACAAGCCCTACGAGTGAGTATTGACCTTCATCTCATACAGACCTCTTGTTTATTTATTTCTTGTCAACTATTTCAATAACATAATAGTAACATAGTAATGGAGGGTAAATAAAGAGATATGGTCATCCAGTCTAACATTTATAGACTACCGTACTCATTTACCCTTCCTAACACTTGACCAGAGGAAGGCAAAAAAACGAACCATAGCTGAAAAGAGGGAAAAATTCTTCCAGCTATCAGAAAGGATCACTGGATCAACAAGAACTTTCAGGAAGATTCAATGAAAGTTCTTATCATTAAAAACTGTGCTAATTTTGCCCCAACCAATCAGATGTTAGCTTTCAAATGTTAAATAACATCTGATTGGTTGGGGCAAAATTAGCACAATTTTTAACAATAAGAACTTTTATTGAATCTCCCTGTTTATGTATAAGTACCAGTAATTTTAAATATTTTTTCATTTTAGAAGCGTATACAGCCCACTCGTAAAGCTATTCAATGAACTTGCCATTGCCACCTTTGCTGGAAAAACCTTTCCTAACCTAAAGATATCTGTTGTGTTCAATTAGATCAACTGGACTTGAAGTTTAGTTCTTGAAGACGTTCCGCTAGTCATCCGACTGGCTTTCTTAATTCAGAAAATGCCAGTCGGATGACTAGCGAAACGTCTTCAAGAACTAAATTCAAGTCCAGTTGATCTAATTGAATACAACAGATATACCATGACCTGGATGAATGAGAACCTTCACAAGCAACCTGAAGATGAAACTTATTTTCCTCTAATCTTAAAGGATGTCCACAAGTCCTCTGATATGACCTATTGGTGGACAATGCATCAGAGAGTTTATTATATGGCCCATTAATATATTTGTATAAAGTATATATGTATAATCCAGTTGATCTAATTGAATACAACAGATATACTATGACCTGGATGAATGAGAACCTTCACAAGCATATATGTATAATCATATTCAAAATGAGGCTTTACCAGGGTGGACAGAGAGGAATAGTGGGGGGTATCGGGGGCAGACGGGGAGGGGTGTTGGGGGTTATTTTCACCAAAATTTCGTAGTTGAATAAAAAATATAGTATTAAAGTTAATGAGTGTTGCATTATCGTAAAGCTTATTGAATTGTCTTTCTTTAATATATCAAGTGCCGAGTGATTACAGCAATCTTGATACATTATTGCTTTCTTACTAAAAAGGTTATTTGAATACATCTCCGCTGCGAAGCGCGGGTATTTTGCTAGTATTTATATAAACGAGATATTGCATAACAAGCACACACCCACTTCCTGTGTGATTTGTATAGTAAGACAGTAAATGGGAAATAACATTTAGGCTAATATTCACGGTTGAACTGAGGAAGCTACTTGGATGTGTGGTGAGAAGTCTTCAATTAATAAAACAAGTTGAGTTGAATTGTTAAAGGGGAAGTTCAGTGCAAATACATGTACTTTTCAGAAAAAAGAGCAGTATTTTTTCATCCCAATTACATTAATCTGCCAATTCAGCATTTTGTCTGTGTATAAATAAATGCAACTGACTTGTTTGCCGGACCCCTAGTAGAGACCGTTATAGTTTTGCCCTTGACCCAGTGCCTGGGTTGATTCAGTTGCTCGGTAGAGATCTGAGCACCTTTGACCCATCCAACAGCCAATCAGTCGAAACTAGAATGGGAAAGTTTAAGTATAAACTTTGAATTTGGCCTGAAAGGCCGCATTTTGGAAGGGAATGTGTGTTTGTGCTGTAGTTTTTAAAACTCAATAATGCCAATGATGAGGACATTGTTGTTTTTTACTTGCCCTTTAAATATGGCTGTCACATGAATTAAAGGTAGGTCAGTTGGTGTGTGTACTCGTGTCAGGTTGGGGGATTAAAGTCTAACTTTTTTGATGATTGGTCAAAATGTATTTTTGACTATAGTTACCCTTTAAAGGACAACAATATAAAAAAAAACATCACCATTACATGTCCACACTTCCAGCAGCTGAAATCACTTACTCACATTTACAGCTGTGCTGCCCTCCCTTAGATATCACACCGCAAAGATGAGTACTAAAAGCCCGCCTCCTAGGTGGCCCAGGGCCATGATTAACATATCACTTGTCATTCGCTGGTGAGATGTCTGTTACAAACTCCTCCTCCTCTGCTGGTTAAACAAACTTGAAATGTCCGGTTGCTAGGATTTTTTGATTATTGATCAAAATTAGTTTTTTTGACTTTAGTTACCCTTTAAGTATGGCTGCCAAAGTAATGGATAAGTAGGTGTGTGTACCTGTGTCAGTAGGGTACCTGTGTCGGGTTGGGGGTTAAAAAAACAAACTTTTTTGATGATTGGTCAAAAAAAATTTTTTGACTTTAGCTACCCTTTAAGTATGGCTGCCACAGAAATGGATAAGTAGATCAGTAGGTGTGTGTACCTGTGTTGGGTTGGGGGTTAAAAGAAAACAAACTTTTGATGATTGGTCAACATTTGTTTTTTTGACTTTAGTTACCCGTTAGGTATGGCTGCAACAGTAATGGAAGGGTAGGTCAGTAGGTGGGTGTACCTGTGTCTGTGTGGGGGGTTGGGGGTATCACTGTTGTATTTATGACCATGAAACAAACAGTTTTGAAATATCAACATTTGAGGATTGTTACCATTATAGTCTATGGAAAAAAAGTCCCGAAATTCACAGATAACGCCATAACTCTTCCGCGGATTCCTTAGCTTGACGATAGCACACTTCTCCTATATGCCCCGCACGTCTTTCATGTCTCTAGCTCCAAAACTGTGGGAGGAGATACAGTCCAAAAAAGCGGAAGAATAAAACGGAAGAAGAAGAAGAAATAGGAAGAACAGGAATTTAGCTCTTCAAGCCAAATTAATAACTGTTAGGAACATTCCATGGATGTGGTGCATCCTGGGAAGAAGATGGGCCGTTAGAACCTGAAATGGCAGCTCCCTAATGTCAAAAGCAGGGAACAGCAAAGGGTATGAAATCAACTGATTTTTCAAAATGGGAGAGAATATGTAGAATAACTAAGAAGGCTGAACTGTCCCTTTAATATTACTTGATAATACTTTTAAAATAATTAGAATTGTTTACAAGTTGCTATCTATATGAAGGTCATGATGAGTTAGCTGTTAGTCAAGGTCATTTATTATTTTTCTATTTTTTTCAGGTTGTCCCAATATCAGGTACACATCCCCTACTTGTCTTTGTCAACCCAAAGAGTGGAGGGAAACAAGGAGAAAGGTGATGGCGTTGGTTTTATATATAACACAGTGTATGAAATGTGTGTGCAGTATATGCATTGTAAGTCAGGTTGTCTGGCCACAAATCCCCATATTCATTTGTTACTGTGTATTTCAAGATTTGCATTAAATTCCTAATTCCTATAAGTGTGATATGTTAAAACTGTTTCAGCAATGTAGTTTTGTAGTTGTTATGCTTAGCCACTCTGTTACCCAAGTTTGCTTTTGATTAGTTAGCATTTTCTGAAGAAAGGTCAACCTTCACATTCAGTTCCTTATTGGTTGTCTCCGCAGGTTTGTTGCCAAATAATTTGATTCTCCTTGAAGGGCATTTGCCCCAATGTTGAGCATACTGTGTAGTGTTAGATGTCCCCTACCTTTCTTTTCTGCTGCATATGGTTGCCCTGCAGTACAAGAGACTGAAGAGTAGGAGCCTTTTCCTGGTGTAGTCTGTTTCTGTCTCTAACTGTTCCTCTGAGAGGTTTCTAGTATGAAAAAAATAAAAAATCAGGACTTTTGTGCAATCACAGGTATACGTGCATCTGCACAATACTGTCTTACCACATTTTGTTAATCAGAAATACTGATTGTCCCAGTAGGTTGTCAGTACATTGCGTGACTGCCAGCCAATATGGGGTTTTTTTTGTTTTTTTTTACTCAAATTCATGTATTACATTATGTCAAACTTGCAGCCCTCTAAATGTTTAAAACTACAAATTCAGTACTGCAGCCAGGGAATGCTGGGAGTTGTAGTTTTCAAATATCTGGAGGGCCACAAGTTTCACATCGCTGATTTATAACATATATATTAATTTATCACAAATCTGTAGACACTATAGTCATAGAGATGCAGTGTACATAGTCATAGTGTATATATAAATCAGCATTACAGTTCCCAGATAGTTCAACATTTATCACTGCAAAGGGAAAGGGCATACACCTTAACTTGCACGCAACCCTCACCCATCCCTGGACCCACACAGGACTTGTGTTTAACTGTAACTGAAAGGCAATCTCATTTGGAAACTGTTGTACTGATATAGATTTTGATTTTATTCATGCAGAGTTTTAAGAAAATTCCAATATCTACTGAACCCCAGACAAATATATAATTTGTCGAATGGAGGTCCTTCCCCAGGGTAAGTAACACAGATGCAGAGAACAGGCATAGGAACATTGAAATTATACATCATTAACATTTTTTGTCCTTAATTTTTTTTACACTTTAAGGCTTAATTTTTTCCATGACGTTCCTGAATATCGTATCTTGGTGTGTGGTGGTGATGGGACAGTTGGTTGGATACTGGATGCCCTTGGTATGTATTTGGAGAAAATGATGATGGATTTATATTAGTATATAGTTGTAACACAACCCTGGATGAAGGAAAACTAAAATCTAATATAAAATAATGTCAAGTGATTTCCAATGTAATGGGATCCTGCTACATTCCCAACCTTTAAAATTATTTAAGAATTTAGCTGGGCAGAAGGTGTAAACGCAATGAAATAAAACAATGTCAGAACCAGAATGACTTCAAAACTGTGGGTCTGCTCCTGTTTTCACAACCATAGTGCAAAAAGCACACAATTTAACTGTGTAACAGTGTGTGTTGCCAATTGGTTGCACTATATTTTATTCAATGGTAGAACCTTATTTTTGTAAATTATTTCTGGTACATGAAGAGTTAAGCAAGTGTAGAACACCTCTAGACCCTTGAATGTTGTAGCTGCACAATTTCTTTACAGTCATTAGCACGTTAAATTAGGTACAACATTTTGATTTGTATGGTTAAGTTAAGTTTATACAGTATTTAAAAGATTGTGTTTTCCATTTTGTTAAGACAAGGCTAATCTTCCTCTAAGACCACCTGTAGCTGTGCTGCCACTTGGTACAGGAAATGACCTTGCACGATGTCTAAGTTGGGGAGGAGGTAAGTCACTTACTGTATGCTGGTGTGAGAAATGTATTTTACACCTTCAAAGTATGTTCTATGGTAATTAATTAGATCAACTGGACTTAAAGTTCAGTTCTTGAAGACATTTCACTAGTCATCTGACTGGCTTTCTCAATTCAGAATGACTTGTACAAGAATCTATTGGCAATAAATACCCTGGAAAATCCCAATTAGCATATCACAGCCTGTCGTTAGGGACCTTCTGTTATATGCTAATTGGGACACATTCCAGGGTATTTATTGCCAATAGATTCTTGTACAAGTCATTCTTAATTGAGAAAGCCAGTCAGATGACTTGCAAAACATCTTCAAGAGTCGAGTTGATCTAACTGTATACCACAGATATACCATGACCTGGATAAATGAGAACTTCCACAAGCATTTTCAAAATATGTTGTTTGATAAAGTGTTAAAAGGGCACAGGGCTTGTGTGTTTCAAACGCCCAGCTGTGCAATAAACATCTTTTTTTTACTGAAGGTACACAGTGCAGTATACTGTTTATCAATAATAATACTAGCTGTATTAGTCAGGTTGTGTTTGCCTATAAAATTGTATTTATAGAGTATAAATGATTGTGTTAAATATGTTTATTTAATATTGAGACATTTGTAGTCACATATGGGAAATGCCTGATTTATGTTTTTCTTTTTCTCCATTTTTAGCCCTAATGCATTACCACACTGCTTTTATAATCTAGTCCTGCTACTATGCTATGTATAATGCTTGTTAAACCCAGACTGTACAGGTGTGCACCATTATCAGAGGTGAAATGATGAAACAAAGACACAAATAAACAGTTTTGTGAGTAATTTAGTAGGGGAAAAGCATTAGAAATAGTCTTTGTAATAGAGTTTTGTGTTCCATTGATAAATCCCTTCTTGCTGATTAAGCGTTGTGTGTGACTGACTTAATTCTTGCAATATTAGGTTATGAAGGGGAAAATCTTCTTAAGTTCTTGAAGGATATTGAGAAGAGTTCACCTATACACATGGACAGATGGAACATTGAGGTTATACCTAACAACTCTCAAGAGAAGGGAGACCCTGTGCCATATGAAATTATCAACAACTACTTCTCCATCGGGGTGGTATGTGTAGCCGGTATAATTTTTTAATTGAAAACCAATCTTAACTTTTGTTACACTTATGTTTAGATGCATTGTAAATAAGGAAAATTGTAGACCACCAAACTTTTGTGTACTAAAAGAAAATACTCTTCCCATGTCCAATGGGAGGACACCGTTCTTGCAGAGCATGTCTTCATATTGGTCCTTGCCATGACAGATGAAAAGTTACCATAAATACTATCTGACATTTTTATTGATTGGGCGAAAAAATTTGGTTTTCCCATCTTATTATGTGACGACAGATTGTAAAATCAATCGGGAAAGTCATTTTTTAAGTTGATCGGTAAAATGATTGTAGTATTTTCTAAAGTTCAGATTAAATATCAATGTAATGTAACCTCACAATAGATGACATTCGACATTAATCACAAAACTAATTGAATGTCGAAAAATATATATGTTACATATATATGTATAATTAACATTGTACATCTGTCTATCAAAGTAATGCAATTACAATCATAATAACTAGTAAGGAGAGAGACTTATCTAAAATAAACTCAGTGATGAGGACCTGGCAGTTAAGGTACTATTAATATGGGGTGGGTGCATATATCGCCCATATGATTGAAAACATACACTGTTAGTCTCTCGCTACATGGTAGTTAAAGTGAAATTTAATATATTGTATCAGGCAGTAAACCCATTGCTACCCGGAACTTCTTACCGCTTTGCGGCAATGCAAAATTAATACTTTATGGTGGGTTGAAAGTTTCTGTTGTATCTTTGCATCATGGGTGATGCCCAGAATCACTCCTTTCTTCTGGTTTATAGTATCCCACAGTTCTTTCACCTTGAGGTATCAAAAACTGCAAGATATGTCAGCCTTAAAGGGGATTAAAACAATGACAGCCAAGATACAGACATGAAAAGTGTGGAACTAATTACATAGACGGTGACAGAGACCACAAATTAGCACAAATGAGAACTTGTCATCCTAATGCTAATTGTCCTGTTACCAGTATTAATAAGTCCTGTGTAACATATTAGTACAGCTGCCCACAAAACTGACATTTTAGCTCACTAACTTTGTGTACAAGAACAGAAAGGAACAAGGATTTATGTGGCAATATTGTTTTTATTTAAGTAATGTTTGCCCATTTTACAAAGAATTTAAAATACTTAATATTTCAAGATACTATATACATATTCATACATATACTCCTTACTATTATAGGGTCATAGAACTCCATGGTATATTATAGTATAGTATTTGAGGTTGAATAAAGACATACGTCCATCTAGCAATATCCTCATTGCCTAACTGTTGATCCAGAGGAAGGCAAAAAAAAACCCACCAAATTTATGAAGGGGGAAAAAATTCCTTTCTGGCAATCAACTCTACTTTATGTATTCCTTGTTTGCAGAAACTCATCCAGCTTTTTTTTGAACTGACCAATGAACCTGCCATAACAACGTCCACTGGAAGACAGTTCCATAGTTTTACCGTTCTCACAGTGAAAAACCCTTTCCGAACTTGAAGAATAAACCTTTTTTCTTTAAGTCTTAAGGGATGGCCAAAAAAAGATACATTTTAACATAGAAGTGGCCTTTAAGAATGGGTGATTTAAGTGTAGCTATTTTCCGATCGAACTACACCACTTAGTGCCATCTAGATTTCAGCTTGAAATCCACTTAAAGGGCATGTCCAACCTTATAAAAAATTTCCCCCATATCATAGTATATTTTCCCCCAGCCCAAACCGCTATAAAATAAATTTAAGAAAGTGCCCTGATGTTTACTTACCTTCCCTCTCTCCTCCGACGCCCGGCCCGGTCTTCTGCTTGCAAGACACTGCAAGCTGGGGGCGGGACCGGCAGCCGCGTCCATGATTGGCTGAGAGGCAGCTAAACACAGACGCGGCTGCCAGCTTCTCAGAATGCCGGGGGAGAGAGGGAAGGTAAGTAGAGTTCGGTGGTCTTTCTTAAAATTATTTTTTAGCAGGGAAGTTAAGTAGAGTTCGGGGGTCTTTCTTAAAATAATTTTTTAGCGGTTGAGGCTGGGGGGAAGATATACTATGATATGGGCAAGGGGTTTTATGGTAGGGGGAGGGATCGCAAAACGCGAGGGGGAGGGAGGGGGAGAAGGGCTAAACTTCTCCCGGAGGCCAGGTAGGAGGCAGAGTCCTATATGGACTCTGCTATCTTCCTGGTGGGCAGTTTTTGGGACTTTGGGGGGGGACTACAGGAGAACCGTATGGAGCTAGGATGTGAGGTACGGATTTTATTACACTACATGGTGGGGCCATTAGTGGGGGGGATTATAGTTTTGGGGGTGGACATGCCCTTTATGATATGGTGGGTGCTAATGGGATAATTGGAACATTTTCCATCTGGTTCACTAGACTGCCCAATATTACAGGGTATTCTATTGAACAGGAGCCACACACAGGTCGATATCCTCTGCTGATTCGATTGTGTCAAACATAACTAAAATAACTATAACCATGTATCTTAGCCTTTATAGGCAGCAAAGAAAAAGCACATGCTTTTAAATTAGTAAAATAACGTTTTGGAATGAAGATTACTAATTATTTCAGATTTCACTATGATTCTTTCTAGAAACCTCAGTATGAAGGTATAAATATAAATCTTTTATATTTTATTGCTACATTGGTTTCTGCCAGATGTTTGTTTAAAATGCATTGCTTGGTATTGCTAATCCATCTACTGTCATCCTTGAGAATTGTGGCAGTTTCTGGCGTAATAATTAAAATGCAAGCAAGCTGAACAGTTTCGATCACAGATAGAGGCTCACCTCTATCTGTAAGGAAAAAGGAATTATATATATTTTTTTATCCAGAGAACAAAGAGATCAGCACTTTTTGCCTGAAGAATTATTTACATTATTCAGTTCTTTGACCAGATCAGCTAGTAATTCCCCTGTCATTCTCTACACATGACTGCTACCTTTTCATCCCAGGCAGAGGCACCCCGGGCTCCTTTTATCTGTGGAGGAGTTGTCTAGTGCCGGAAAGGTATTGCTCATTTGCTGAGAATGATAAGACAGGTTATATCAGTTATGTGCAGGGCAAGGCAATTTCAGTTTAAATGTTTGATTTGTAACTTAAGTTTATTTAAAAATTAAATAGTAAACAATAAGTTCCTTTAAAGAACAAAGTGATCACTACATAATTATTTTTCTTTATTTTTCTGAACTGTGCAGGATGCCTCTATAGCTCATAGATTCCATAACATGAGGGAGAAATATCCAGAGAAATTTAACAGCAGGTAAATATAATGAACTATACATAGAAACATACTATAGTAATTGAGGTTGAATAAAGTCAAACATTTTCACCCTCTTTTTTAACCCTACCTAACAGTTGATTCAGACCCATCTAAAAAGGGGGTAAATTCCTTCCTGACTCCAAATGGCAATCAGAAAGTATCCCTGGATAAACCAGAACTGCAGTACATGTATTAATACCAGTAATTCTCATAATTTTTTATTAGTTTTAGAAAGTTATCTAGCCCACTTTTAAAGCTATTCAGTGACAACCTTGCCATTACCACATCTGCTGGGAAGAAACCTTTCATAACCTGAAGATAAAACTTCTTTTCTTCTAATGTTAAAGGTTATCCACTTGTCCACTTATATGACTCATTAGAAAACAATGTACTAGAGAATTTACTGTATGGCCCATTAATATATTTGTAAGTGATCATATCCCCGCGCAAATGTTGCTTCTCTAATGTTAACAGCCCTAACTTGTCTAATCTGTCTGCACTGTTAAGCCCCTCCATTCCCCTTATTAAGTTGCGCTTCTCTGATCTGCTTCCATTTTTTTCCATGCTTTTGTATATGGGATTCCAAAACTGCACCGCATGTTCCAAATGAGGCCTTACCTGTGTATTGTAAAGAGGGAGAATAATATATTCCTCTCTTGAATCTACTCCTCTCTTTATCGTATAGTATTTGAAGTTGAATAAAGACATATGTCCAACCCATCTAGCAATACCCTCATTTCCTGCCTAACTGTTATTCCAGAGGAAGGCAAAAAAAACCCTACCAAATTTCTGAAGGGGAAAAAAAATTCCTTCCTGACTCCAAGTGACAATTGGAAATATCCCTGCATCAACTCTACTTTATATATCAATACCAGTAACTTGCAACATTCCTTGATTACAGAAACTCATCCAGCTTTATTTTGAAACTGTCCAATAAACCTGCCGTCACAACATCCACTGGAAGACAGTTCCATAGCTTTACCGTTCTCACCCTTTCCGATCTTGAAGACTAAACTTCTTTTCTTCAAGTCTTAAGGAATGTCCGTTTGTCCTCTGACATGCTCTTTTGGTGAACAATGCCCCAGATAGTTTATTGTATGGTCTGTTAATGTATTTATACACAGTAATCATATCCCCATGCAAGGGCCTTTTCTCTAGTGTACATAATTGTATCCAATCTCTCTTCATATTCAAGCTCCCCCAATCCCCTTATTAATTTGGTTGCCCTTCTCTGAACCCTTTCCATTTCAAAGATGCCATTTTTGTACACAGGAATCCAAAATTGCACTGTATATTCCAAATAAGGCCTTACCAATGCTTTGTAAAGAGGGAGAATAACATTTTTCTCCGTTGAATCCATACCTCTCTTTATACAAGACAATACCATGCTAACTCTGGCTGTTACTGCCTGGCACTGCTTGCTACCTTTAAGTTTGTTATCCACTAAAACTCCAAGATCCTTTTCCAACAGGGATTTACAGAGCCATTTATAGTATAAGCAGCACAATGATTTTTAAGTCTAAAAAACCTTACATTTATCAACATTAAATCTCATCTGCCACTTAGCAGCTCAATGTAACACTCTAAATCCACCTGAAACGATTGCACATCCTCTGAAGTTTTTAATGGTCAACAAAGTTACCCACTTCCAAATCATTAATAAACAGATTAAATAGAAGCAGCCGCAACAAAGAACCCTGTGGCACCCCACTTAGCACTTTAGTCCATATTGATGAAGCCCAATTAACAACTAACTACTCTCTGCATCCCATTCATCAACCATTTATCAACCATTTCCTATCCATGTACAAATGTGCCACCCCAGACCAACAGTCCTCAGTTTATACATTAGTCACCTACCGTATATACTCGAGTATAAACCGAGGTTTTCAGGCTTTAAAAAAAGCCTGAAAATCTTACCTCGGTTTATACTCGAGTCAATCTTTCTCCTACCTTGTCCGGCGGCGGGGTCACCGCGCGATCCGCAATAACAAACATAGGTAGGACGGCACTTGCTTTTTTAAAAAAAACTTTCACTTTATTTTCATCATCTTTAAAAACGAGGCTCTTATCGGCCAAAACACTCATCATGGCAAATTGTATACAATATATTAAATTGTATGCCATTGATGAGTCAAAACGCTCATCATGGCATACAATTTAATATATTGTATACAATTTGCCATGATGAGTGTTTTGGGCCGATAAGAGCCTCTGTTTTAAAGATGAAATAAAGTGAAAGTTTTTTTTATAAAAAGCAAGTGCCGTCCTACCTATGTTTGTTGCTGTGGAGGAGTTACTGTGAAGCCCTCGGATGTGCACGGCAGCATTAGTTGAAGATCGGGAGAGATAGTGAGTGCCGGTGTAATCCTTCTGTTTGTTTGGACGCGCGATCCGCATCCTCAGTGCGCTTCCGGATGATGTCAGTACCCGGCGCCTCTCACTTTGCGGCGCCGAGTAGTGACATCATCCTGAAGCGCAGAGGATGTGGAGCGAGGAGCGAGCGGCCGCCGGACAAGGTAGGAGAATACAACAGGGACACAGAATATTTACAAATAAGAGTAAAACCTTCTTTATTTGTGCATACTGTATGCACAAATAAAGGAGGATGTACCCCTATTTGCAAGTATTGGCTTCTGCAGATGTTTGAAAACTACAACTCCCTAAACTACAATTAAAGCATGCTGGGAGTTGTAGTTTCCAAACATCTTAAGTGGCAAATACTAGTAGGGGTTACACCCTCGGTTTAAACTTGAGTCAATCTCTTTTTCCTCCTTTTTTAGGTAAAACTAGGTACCTCGGTTTATACTCGAGTATATACGGTAAGTGGCACAGTATTAAAACCTTTAGCAAAATCCAAGTAAACTACAGTACATCCACTGCTATGCCAAAATCTAAATTCTTACTCACTTCTTCATAAAAACCAAGTAAATTTGTCTGGCATGATCTATTTCTCTTAAATCCATGCTGACTACTACTAATAAGATCAGTTCTGGAAACAAAGTCAAGGATATGATCCCGTAACAAAGTTTCCAGCACCTTCCTTACCACTGATGTTAGGCTTACAGGTCTATATTTAACAAGTTGGGAACGACTACCTTTTTTAAATATTGGTATTACATTGGCTTTTTTCCAATCCAGCGGCACATCACCAGACAAAAGTGAATCTCAAAAGATAAGAAACAGTGGTGTACATAAAACATGTTGCTGTCATTCCTGTATTGGTGTTAAAGTGGTGGTAGAATAGGGCAGAGGAAAGTGTGGTTGTGACGGAGCACCAGGGGTCTTTATTACTGTTATATATGCATGCTATGTAAGGGAGAGAGTGGTGCTCAATCCTTAATAAATAATACAACATTGTTTTATCTAGGCACCACCTCTCCCAGTGTTATACCCCGTGTAAGCAATATATGTAAACTGTATCAAGCACACTGTTGGGAATACACAGTTAGTCCTTTGTCCACAAGATGGCTCAATGGGTAAAACTCCTGGGATTGCCTGTCGTAAATTAATTAGCCTGGAGACACAAAGACTGGGAAGCTGGATTGAGATAATTAATTGCTGATTGGTCTGCTGCTAAACAAGCCTGATGATTGGCTGCTGGTTGAAGGTTGCTCATTTACATTTCAAAGGGAATTTGGGAATAAAAAGAGCAGCCTTAAGGTTCATACACACATGCGATCGCGGGTCCCGACCCGCGACGCACAATGTTTACGAACGCTCGTTTCGGCCGATAATTGGCCCGTGAGTAGGGCCTTTATCGGCCGAAACGGACGCTCAGTCAGGGATCGCCAAACGACCGACTTGGCGGATCCCCGAACAACCGTCTGTTTCGGCCGATAAAGTCCCTACACACTGGCCGATTATCGGTTGAAAAGACCGTTCGTACACATTGTGCTTCGCGGGTCAGGATCTGCAAACGCATGTGTGTACGAACCTTTAAGGTTCGTACACATGTAAGATAATTTTTGTACGATACAGCCGACGAACGAGCAGTCGCTAGACATTCGTGCGAAAATATAGCCTCAGTGACCGTAAAAGACCAACGACCGTCGACTGATGTCGGCTTTTTCCGACAACCGGCATGGCATATTTGTTCTGCCGATTGTCATTATATCTGTACATGGTCGGAAGATTATGGTTAGATTTCTACTAAAATGTATAGAAAGGCGCATGCGTTGGTTTCGGTAATCATGCAATCATACGAACCTTGTTTCACAAACGAACATCACGCAATGACATGAACGTGAACAGCACAAACGAACGTCTGACGTTTGCAAGACTATCGTTGCTATTATCGTTGTTGTGTGTACAATAGTTGTTTGAAAAATTAGGGTTGACGATGTTGTCGTTGAACGTTCGTCAACTGTATTGTACGAAAATTATCTAACGTGTGTACGAACCTTTAGCCCACTAAATTAGATCAGAGCTAGGACCTTGGAGGTCCACCCGAAACGTTGCCGGAGATGAACCTCATAGTTGGGTGAATAAAGTTACAGATTGTTTTCAACTGACACAATTTGGAGTGGTCTGCTGCATTGTTTGATGTATATATAATTGGTGTGGACCCGGGAGCAGTACGGTCGGGGGCAGACAACTGTTTGGAGGAGTGGAGTTCAACAATCTGTGAGTTATATAGGACAATACAGTTTAGAAACACTCTAGCACACCGCTTTTGGCTTGCTGCCAGACAATAGATAGGTGCCATCCCCCAGCTCTCTACTCCACAGGCTCAGGTAATCCAAGAACAAAGATGCAAACGAGGGAGCACACTATATGTGTAGAATCAACAATTTATTGTGAACAACACACAACTTTTCGGGATAACAATGTCCCTTCCTCAGGGGACATTGTGAGGAAGGGACATTGTAGTCCCGAAACATTGTGTGTTTTTCACAATAAATTTTGATTCTATACATATAGTGTGCTCCCTCGTTTGCATCTTTGTTCTTGAGTTATATAGGACACATGCTTAGGCAGAGCTGTACACACTACCCTGACCCTTAGCTTGAGAGCAAGCGACCCAGGAAGGCAGAATCAGACCAGGAAAATCCAGCAGTTCGGATCCAAGGCAGTGGAGCCCAGAGATCCCAGGAACTGCATCCCAAGGACAGTGCTTGCTTGGTATGAAATGGTTGTGATTGATACTGGGGCATATTAATAAAGCTCCTGCAATTGGCCTGGTTTGCCTTATTTCCCACAACCTCACACAGGGCATCCTGTGACAGTGATACTGATTTTAAGACAAATATAACAGTTGGTTAATTCCTACTATATATAAATTATTAGTCGGAAATATTTATTTGCTGTGAAAATGCTTTCTAGGAATCCAGATATGCTGATGAACCAGATGGCTAGAGGGTTGGAGATTTTAAACTATGTATGGTGGGGAAGTTACTTTGGACTACACAGAGGTAGATAGAGGGGTAAGGGATCAGGGGGCTAATAAGAATGGAGGGGGGAACATAGAGGATAGGGAGACATTTATTTCAAAGTCTGGGGAAAAAATCTAAAATGTATTTTTTTAAATGCAAGAAGTCTGGCTGAAAAAACTGGGGAACTAGAACTAATAGCTTTAGTTAGCTTTTATGATGTGATCGGAGCAGTTTGCATTATCAGTAGGGATGGCCGGTTCGCGGATCCGAACCCGGATCTGCCGGGGAATTTATCCCGTTCGTGAATGGCGGATTTTTCCGGATTTTCCGCCTTCCGAACAGCGGATTTCTCGTATTTTCGAAAATTTTCGAAATTACGAGATTTCTCGGTTTTTCGAAAATTTTCAAAAATACGTATTTTCGGAAATTTTCGAAAATACGAGGATCTCTTATTTTCGTAAATACGTATTTTCGAAAATTTTCGAAATTACGAGGATTACTCGTATTTTCGAAAAATACGTTTTTCGAAAATTTTCGAAATTACGAGATTTCTCGTATTTTTGAAAATTTTAGAAAAACCTCGTAATTTCAAGAATATTTTTCATTTTAACGGGTCCGCTCGCGGATTTTTGAATTTTCGCATTTTTTCGAAAATTCGCGGATCCTCGAGCGGACTGGATTTTGCAAAGTTCGGACATCTCTAATTATCAGTTGCAGGCCAAACCTGAATATCAGGAAAGAAGAATGATTATATATTTGTAATGATCTCATGGCTTTTTGCTAGTCTGGACATCTGAATACAGTAGAGTAGTATACATTCAGGTGCAGGGTTGGTGCAGGGATCAGTGTAGTTACAATTTTTGTCAGTCTTGGTAAAGGCTATAGATTTGAAATGTCTGGCTATGTAAATCTCTGCATGACGAGTTTGGCACAAAATTAGGCATTTGGCAATCAAAGTTGCATCAGCATAAATGCTTTGTGGGCACAATTAGTACATCTATACAACTGTGTCCAGGGTTGATCCCACCAGTTAGGGAGCTGCTAACACAGTTTACTGTGGCAAAACTAGAAGATGTGGGATGGGTAGAAATAGTGTTAAAAATCACAAATTAATCCGCAGTCATGGCAAAAAGTTTTGGCAATCTCCAAGAGTGTCCATCAAGCGTCAGTATTGTCTCCAAAAGAGTCAGCTGCAAAATCACCAGTGCAGAGGATGCAACTTAGATTGCCAAATGCCAGTTAGTGCCAAACTCTATGCAGAGACATAGCCAGACAACTCTAATATAAAGCATTTACCAAGACCAATAAAAATTGTCACTACTTTACATTGGATCAAAGTGTCATATATATTTACTATTTTCCCATGAACAGATATAAAATATTTACAAAAATGTGAGAGGTGTACTCACTTTTGTCAGATACTATATGTGTACACAGGAAAAATACACCTCCACATGGTGACTAGTTAAAGGCCATGACTGTTTTTCAAGAATTAATTTTTTTTATAAATGGGGGCTGCAAATTGTTAAAGGGGAAGTTCAGTGCAAATTCATATACTTTTAAGAAAAAAGAGCCCCATCCAACAGCCAATCAGTAGAAATTCTTTCCAAGGTAGAATGCATTCTGGGATGAAGAGGGACCGATACAGAACCTGAAATGTCAGCTCACTATTGTCAACAGCAGGGAACAGCAAAGGGTATGAAATCAACTGATTTTTCAAAATGGGAGAAAATATGTAGAAAAACTAGGTATGCATAATAGAAACTAAGAATTTTATTAAAAAATTATATTTACACTGTACTTTCCCTTTAAAGCTAATTAAGTTTTAAAAATATGAATAGAAACTAATTGATCTTTAGCAAATAAAAATGTTGATGAATGAAAATGAACTGGAAATGTTTACTATTTTATTAATAGGATGAAGAACAAGTTGTGGTATTTTGAGTTTGCTACATCAGAGACTGTTTTCTCTACTTGTAAAAAACTAAAGGAGGCAGTGACCATTGAGGTAGGAACATGTGACCTGGTGATAGAAATTAAAACCCACAATATAGCAAAGTGACTTTCTTTTTGTCTGTTCCTTTTTGTACAGTATTTGTATCACACCACTATCATATGAGCTATGGATTTACCATTTAAAATGAGTGGTTCTGTATTTTCCATTTTATTTTTTATGGAATTAAGGGGGGTGATTCACTTGGCGTTCTTATCACAAGAGAAAAGATTGCTTAGTCCTAAAAATTGTATTCTCTTAAGGTTTTGTGACTGTTGTTCAATAGGCTTTCAACAATAAACAATAAGACCAGGTCCCCAGAAAGTGTTAAATAAAATAGAGACAATTTAAAACAATTAGAAACTTGCTGACACTAAACTGTTATAATGTTGCACAAAGCCGCTGCAAAGACGTTTTCACAATATCAACTCCATGAATTACCCCCTATGTCCTTGATACTTTTATCTACTATATTAATAATAATGTTTTGTCAATGGAATCAGTTATCTTCAACTGAATATTAACCTAATGAGCTAAACAAGGGGACTCAGGCATCCCACAAACTAGGCTTCAAAAGTGCACCCAGCTTGCATTAATAGAAAAACAGCAATATATGCACAAACTTCTGGGGGCAAAGCGTCAGGCAAATTTCCATTTATAAGATAAATATCATCATAAAGTGCAAATCGCAAGTAATAAATCATATTAAAACATTTGAAAAAAAACACATAATTCAATGCAATAAAAACACTGGTGGGATGTGGCTGATGGTTGTAAAGATCTCAGGGATGCACATATTTATAACTGCATGTAGTTTTTATTTATATTGTACAGAGGGACCTAGTTTGCACATCTCCAATTGCATAATGTAACTTCATTTCGAAAAAGTAGAGCTACATATTGTTTTAAAACTCAGCATATAGTGATATTTTCCCTGTAGTGGAAGTCACTGGTCTATGTAGGAGCTGTGTTCTAGATTTCCATTGTCCAACAACAGATATGTATTTTTCTTGTGAGCATATTCCAATTATAAACACTGTTACCAGGGCCAATTTTAAGGGAAAACTATTGTTCAGGGCCTCAAACCCCTTACATGGGCCACAAACCAAAGTGGAAGGTTGAAAGGGGCCCCCACACTGAGTTTTGCCCAGGTCCATAGAGAAGGTGAGCACCCTGGTTGCTGTTCCTATCCGTGTTTACTTAGATACTGTGTACAGGATAAACTAGTAAATTTTGTTTACTAACTACTACATAATTAAATAAATTCATGCAGGTATAGAAAGCAGCAAATGTTTAACACACCCAGTGTATTTATATCAACCTGATAGCTATTTATCTATTGTGTTTACTTGCCCTAGTGTTGTGGCAACGTTTTGGATCTAAGCTCTGTGTCCTTGGAAGGCATTGCAGTCATCAATATCCCAAGCATGCATGGGGGCTCCAATCTCTGGGGAGAGACTAAGAAACATTTAGGGGAACCTAGGTATGTTGCAAGCCGTAATACCCCTGAAGTCATAATGGACCCTGAGGTCCTGAAGTCATGTGTCCAAGGTGAGTTTTGAGAGAAGTATCTTAAATGGTCATAATTAACCATGTAGGCATGCAACCTTTCCCACCATGAACTCCTTTTCATTGTCAAACACTCCCCAGCTTCCCCCACTAATAGACAAACGCATGGTCCATTTAAATCCTGCTCTCACCTCCTCTTGTTCACTCTCCTGCTTCTACTTGCAGCTGGTGATATTTCCCCTAATTCCAGCCCCATTCCCATACCGCACTTGCACAATCAACCCATCCCCACCCTGGTACATACTGCCTGTCGTACTCCTTCACCCATTAATACCCTTAACCCACACAATATCACAAATGTAACTCTTCTTTCGCTTCCCCCCTCTCCTACATCTGGGGCTTTATGGAACGCACAGTCTGTTTGTAATAAACTTGCACACGTACATGGCCTATTTATCTCTAACTGCTTTACTTTTATTGGTCTTACCGAAAAATGGCTGTCACCCTCTGACTCTGTCACACCTGCCGCGCTCTCATATTGTGGCCCACACTTCAGCCACCTGAAGAAGGGGGAAAACAAACTCCCCAAAACGTTGTGAGTGGATGTGTGGTCACAAATAAAAAAAAAGTTCTATTGGAGTGCGACCCTCGTCTGTTTTGTTACTCTCCCACACCCCTAGTGATTGAGGTTATTTATCAACCACCCGGCCCTACCACCTCTTTCTTTGATCACTTCTCTGCTTGGTTATCCCACTTTCTATCCACTAACATTCCCTCAATTATCTTAGGGGATTTCAATATCCCCATCGATACTAACAACTCTGCTACTACTAAACTTCTTACCTCCCCCTTGGCCTTACTCAATGGTCCTCTGCACAGACCCATTGTAATGGGCACAGACTGGATCTGGTCTTCACCCGCCTCTGCTCCATATCTAACTTCTCCAACTCTCCCTTTCCTCTATCCGATCACAATCTTCTCAAATTTAATCTAGCGTCATCTGTCCCGGACTTAACCCCTATTAAACAAGCGTACAGATGCAGAGACCTGCGTAATTTCAATCACCTTTCGCTCTCTGGCCCTTTCCAACAACTTCACTCTCTATGTCCTCCTTCTCTGACCCTGGCCTTGCAGCCGTCCAGTACCATAACACTGTTTCCAATGCCCTAGATTCTGTTGTTCCTTTATCCACCCGTCGCCTTAGTCGTAAAAACCCTCAACCTTGGCTTACGCATCAGATCAAAAAGTTGAGAAAAAAAATCCCGTATAGTTGAACGATGCTGGCACAAGAGCAACAAAAATAAAGAATTTCTTGAATTTTAAAGTACCTTTTATCTGATCAGAAGTGGTTTATCCTTAGCCAAACAAAACTACTTCTCTTCACTCATATCCACACAATCATAGTAACATAGTAACATAGTAATTAAGGTTGAATAAAGACATTCGTCCATCAAGTCCAACCTATCTTTTTTTTTTTTTTTTTTAACCCTACCTAACAGTTGATCCAGAGGAAGGCAAAAAACCCCAGCTAAAAAAGGGGGGGAAAAATTCCTTCCTGACTCCAAACGGCAATCGGAAAGTATCCCTGGATCAACCAGATCTATATGCATTAATACCAGTAATTCTCAATATTCTCATAAACAACTCTTTAAAGTATTCAACTCCCTCCTCCCTGTTTATCGGCTGATGAAATAGCCTCATATTTTACAGACAAAATTGAAAACAACTGAAATGCTTTTCCTGTGCACACTAGCTCCTCCCTACAGCTTACAACCACTACCATTGCACTGCCTAATCCCCCTTCATTGCTCACCTCCTCCATCTATACCCCTACCACTGCACTGTCTAGCCTCCCTTCATTGGTTAATGCCTTTACTTGCCCCCTAACAAGCTTCACCACTATAACAGAACAGGGACTTTAATCTCGTCTCACCACCTGCCCCCTCGACCCCATTCCCTCTCATTACCCACCTCTCCTCATTCTTCATACCAGCCCTAACCTCTCTCTTTAACTTGTCCCTTTAAAGGGCATGTGCAGTGAAAAATGTTGTAAGAGTAAGGGATGTGTACAGTGAGGGAAATAAATAATTGTAATGGTAGGTTTATTGAAGTTTTGTGAGATAGATCCAGTGCACAAATGTCAGGGATTAAAATGCATTATAATGAGTGAAAAAAATATTTACAAAAAATGACTTAGTACTTGGTGTCAAAACCCTTGTTGGCAATCACAGAGGTCGGACATTTCTTGAACTTAGACACTAAGTTTGCACACATCTCAGGACATGTTTTGTCCCACTCTTCTTTGCAGATTCTCTCCAAGTCAGTGAGGTTTTAAAGGGCATCTATAGTGGGAAAATTAACTTTTTTTTCTTTCTTTCCATGAGTTCTATAATTACACCCAACCCCCAGAGTGTCTTCAGATTCCCTCTGTGACCTAAGATACACAAGTTAGAAGAATACGTGATTGCATTCCTGTACTCCTACTTGTACTGTCAATCAAATCCCTGTGACGTGATCCTCTTCCCTGCTCAAGTCCCTCCCTCCTCCATGCTCTGTAATAAAACATAGAGATAAGAGCATTATCAGGGGGAGAGAGGTAACTTTGATGGCAGAGTTAAGGCTGCACTTGACCCTCCTTCTTGATAGACTTCACTGATTGATGATGGGTCACAAAGAGAGAGATCAGGACACGAGAGATCCGTGTCTCCAGGACAGCTTGCTTTCTATTGGCCAATGTGTGTGGGTGTGTTTTTCAGGATGTTAAACTTTTAACTCCTACTGCACACGATAAGCTTGTCGGTTAGCCGGAGTTGAGACACGGAGGAGGTAACAGAGGGGAGGGGGAAGGGGGGAGTGCTGCACACAGATCTGACACCATGGAAAAACACAGTCACTGACAGAGATAGGATAAAGGCAGCACAGAGTACATGAATTTAACTTTGCAATGGACCAATGAATGTGTTTTTTTCACTATAGATGCCCTTTAAGGCTGATGTTTGGCAACTCAAACCATCAGCTCTCTCAACAGATTTGCTATTGGATTAAGGTCTGGAGACTGGCTTGGCCCCTCCAGGACCTTAATGGGTTTCTTCTTGAGCCACTCCTTTGTTGCCTTGGCTGTGTGTTCAGGGTCATTGTCATGCTGGAATACCCATCCGCCACTCATTTTTAATGCCCTGGCTGAGGGAAGGAGGTGCTCACTCAAGATATGATAGAGGATCGAATACTTTTTCACTCATTACAATGCACATCAATCTGACCATCATGACAATTTTAGGTAATTTCTTTGCCAGATGTTAAATGTACAAAATCAAAAGGGGATTAAATACTTCTTTCCTCACCGTATATTTTTTTAAAAAAAACAAAACAGATTTACAGAAATATTTTAAAGACTTTTTGCAACTTTTTTTTTCACTTCCTTTAATGAGTTTAAGGTGAATACTGGAAGTTTAATTTACAATTAATTTCATGGTTTCATTTCCACCAATTATTTACTTTCAATTAGCCATACAGCATATTGGTTTTAAAATGGTGGCCCTGCTCAAAAATGTAAAACCTTACTCTATGGTAGGCTAGATAGGTAAGAAATAGTCTGAGATATTTACATTTAATTTTCCACAGACCTCAGTGACAGGAGGCTGGAAGTAGTGGGTCTAGAAGGAGCAATGGAGATGGGACAGATTTATACTGGACTGAAGACTGCTCGGAAGAGACTTGCAATGTGTTCTCAGCTGACCATAAGGTGAGTTTACTAATACAATGAACAGCTTTAGGCTAATATCTACAATAAACACTGACATTTATGTAGTATTTAAAAATAAATGTGTAATCTGAGAAAGTTAAAGGGCAACTATACTGAAAAATGACTGCCTCATCTTTATCTATAAATAAATGCATGCAAGTAGCTCTTACACTAAGATGTGCATTACGCTGCATGCCTTCAATCCAGTACTTGTTTTGCTCAACCTAAACATTACTATCAAGCATGCTCATTAATCTCTATGCGTTAGCACTGGGAGGGGGAATTTCTCACCATGCAATTTTCACACAAAAAAATGGTAACGTGATAGATGGCCTTTAATATATTGCCCTTCTCTCAGATGACTTAGAATATCCAGAATTACATTTTATAAACAGATGCCAGCCAATAACTAATTCATACCAAGGGCTTAGGACAAGCAATGAATCAACTAACAACCACATGTCATTCTGAATTAGGAAACCAGTCGGATGACTTCTTTAAGAATAGCACAGATATAATGTATTAAAAGATGAGAGGAGCACACTACATTGATGATTCAAAAATGAATTGTGCAAAAATACATATACAACTTTTCAGGAGGCACAAGTCCCCTTCCTCAGGTACCTGAGAAAGGGTGCAGGTGCCTCCTGAAACATTGTATATGATTTTTGCACAATAAATTTTGTATCACGGATGTAGTGTGCTACTCTCATTTCTTTATCCTTTGGATTCAGTTTATCCCAGGGTAAGGGGTACTTAGAGGATTGCACCTACAAAATTCTGGCAATTTCCCACACACCTTTCTTTATTTATACCACATAATACCATGACAAGCAATTGCTGTGATTATTCATCAATAAAAACAAGAATTATGGAAAAGTGTAACATTAGGGATGGGTGGGTTAATTTTTTGAGGTGCTTGTGAGAAGAAGCTAAGCACAGGGGTGTACCTAGGGTTTTTGGCACCTGAAATAACTTTTGAATTGAACTTTACACTGGCTGGTGGATTGGAGGGTTGACTTAACACTGACTGGAGGGCTGACTACACTGGCTGGTGGATACACACTGTAAAAGCATACAGTGCAGACAGGCACAAACAGTTGGCATTGCAGTGGGTACTGACTGAGAAACTGTATAAATGTTTGGTAACATAGAATTGGAGGTTAAATAAAGACGTATCCATCTAGTCTACCCTTTTTATCCTGCTCATTAGCCCTACCTAACAGTTGATCCAGAGGAATTGGAATTTAAACAATTACTATTTGTACGATCCCCTGTACAATCCCATTTCGGTACCCTAGTACCACATGGTTGTAAATGTACGTCCGCTGAAGTTTCCGATACTGCGGGTTACTGACCTATGGCTCATAGCTAGAAAAAAGTTAAACGCTAATAGAGAAATATCAAGAATTTGTAGATAACAAATATTGTCAGTTTCCCAGTCCTGACTAACTATGTGAAACTAAGATAGAATTAAGAATGTATAAAATTATATATAATGTTTTCAGTTAATTGATGCACATCAAGAGGATTTGGAAAATAATTTTTGTGGCTTTCACCAATTTTTTTCTGATAAATATTACTTAATTTGGAATTTTCTTATTCAGAACGACAAAGGCTCTTCCAATGCAAATCGATGGAGAACCCTGGATGCAGCCCCCTTGCACGGTAAGATCCTTGGAGGTGAATGTTCTATTAGTGCAGTAACCAAGTAAAGAAATGTAAAATCTGGAGACTCACTTTTATAGCGTACCTGCAGATGTTCTGGACAACTGTCTGGCCTGATAACTTTAAGATATTGATGTTACAGCCATAATCTTCATCTTAAACCATTATCCGGCTGGAGGTAAGAACTGCTCCGTCTTTTCCAAATGGCGAATCACTTTAATGTCTAACTAGTGTATGGCCAGCTTTTAAGTCCGATAAAAGGTTAACACAGGAAATTGCAATGCACAAGACGCTATTGATCTATTACATCCAAAGTGCAATTGCACCATTCAACTTTGTTATATTGTTCTTTGATTAAAATCAAATTGTATTACTATTTACACTGTAAAAATTACTATATACACTGAAAAGATATGCATAAAATATGGGGAAATACAACTTTACGTCGAAGATTAAGAATACAAGTGTGCCATAAAGCAGAACCTTCTCTCATGCCTACCTGAGAGTTTCCTTTCATGGCCACCCCCTTATTCCCCATCCATATTAGACAGAAGAAAGAGGCTGAGAGATAAAGTAAGTCCCTCCCTCCTACTCATTTCAGTCTATTTCAAAGCTAATATGAGGGATTAAAACATTAGACCTTTCTCTAGCCCAAAAAGACAAAATGTCCTACAATCAGTTAGGCATAAAAAAAAGCTGCGAATAGAATCCTGTTCCTCTATGCAAGTGAGGGACTTGAAGTATAGACTTTTTTGTCAACTATTTCTGTACATATTCCTGTAAGAGTTGGATTTTTGATCGATCCTTTGGAAGATTTGTTGTAAAAGAGAATTGTTTTCTTGGTTTTTAATAAAACTCTATTCGGTAACCTCTTGAAATTATAGGAAGTACCCAACAGTCTTTGGTGCTTTGTGCCCATATCTTCCTGAATTGGAAGAGCCTTGCCCTGACTGTAAAGACATGGACAGGCACATCCTCATGTTGGCTTAGGATTTGAGGGGGCTCTGAAATTAGTTTGTTTCCCTTAAAATAAACTAAATTTCCCTTCCAGGATTCCGACCTGGAGTATTCCCTTCCGGGTCAGTAAATTCTTACATCACCATTTCTTCTTGAAAAATTGTTGTCTGGCAGCTTATTCGTGAAGTCTCTGTACCATTTTTTTCCTTGCGGTAGAAAGGGACACTCTTCCCCCCCCCCCCCGAAGATTTAAATATGACATCATCTATTGCCTTTCCAAATAGTTTTTTCCCTTCGAAGGGAAGATGATATAGGGAATTTTTGGATGCTGTGTCTGCAAACCAAGATCTAAGCCAGAGTGCACGTCTAACGGAAACCGAAAGTGCCATTCCTCTAGCTAAGGTTTTAAGGCGGTTTGCTGCATACTCTAATCCAAAGGTGGTAGCCAAATGAAGATCAGGTAATGATTTTAAAATTACTCTTCTCTCTGTTCCATTAATTATGGAATCTTCCTGTTTATCGATCCAGGTTGCTAAAGATTTCATCACCAATGTTAGGGCAACCACCACTTTACAAGCAGCTCCCACCATGACATATGACTTTTTGGATCCTGTTTCAATGCGCTAAGCCATTGGACATTGTCTACTGCTAGGGCCATTCTCTTTGACAGATGTGCCACTGGAGCATCGACTCCAGATGCGCCCATCCGTCCATGAGAACCCGGAAGTGGTGCCGAAACCAAAATGGAGATGTTAACTAGGATCCCTGCTAGAGAGGGCGCATGGTCATCACAATAGCTGCATTGGGCTTCACCCAGAGGGAGCCTACTAAGAACTGTGGCTGGAATGAGCAGCGATTGCCAGGTAAGTCATGCCTCTTCAGTCCTGATGGAAGAACGAGACTGAAATGAGATGGGGGGAGGGACTTCCTTTATCTCTGCCTCTTTCTTCTGTCCAATACAGAAGGGGAATCCATATGTTTTTAATATGCTCCCAGGGGATGTTTTAATATATAGATAATCATCACAAACATATGAGAATGAAAGACATTCTCCAAGATTTAATTTGCCTTACTAGAGCTGGAGAAGAAAATAATCTGATCTATGGCTAAAGCCAATGGCTATTTACTTTTCTCTTTTTTCCCTTCTAGATAAAGATCACCCATAAAAATCAAGCAACAATGTTGCGGGCTCCAGCCCCACGTTCCTCAAGCTTCTTCTCCCTTAAATAAACCAACAGCTTTCTCTGTTGCTCTTTACCTATGAATTGAGGGATCTGGAGTCTAATAACTAATGGACTATCATTAAGCACTGACATACCTTCCCTAACTAACTTCTTTAGGGTCATTGTCATTATCTTTATAAATGCCTAGCCATTGTTCTTTTGCCACACCAACAACCAAGATTCCACAGATGCGGATTCTTCCAGCAGGATGCTCTCTTTCAGATGGGGATGCCCGTTTGGGTTATTCACAAGTGGAGTAGAAGCCTATATGCTATGGTGGATCTGTCTACCAGGACACATTTAAATAATGGATGTACATTTAAGGATGTGATGCTGGAATTCACTATTTATATATATGATGATATAAGGGCAAAGCCACTATTTACACATTTTAATGAGGTTTTTAAACTTGAGAAGCCAGTCAGATAATGGGATTAGGCATATATATATATATATATATATATATATATATGGGATTGTCCTGGACCAAAAGGTTGAGATTATTGTTGAAAATGTAGCTTTCAAGCTAAAGCAAATATGTGTAATCTAGAGTCACAGAAGGAAAATAAAGAAACAATCTGTACTGTGACCATCAGCTAGAAAGCAATGTACTTATAAACAACCCCTTGTGCAGTAAATATTTAGCACTGAGCCACAGACAAAGCATAAAGTTGAACTGCATACCAAATAGCTCAATATAACACTGTACTGTATGTAGAACATATATATTGAACTCAAATAAAATGTAATGCTCTTAATGGAGGAAATCTTTAAAAAGTTTTTTTTTCGTTTTTATTTCTATGCAGTTGAAGAATATTAATTTTCAATGGAGAATTTTTGACCTTTCCCTTAGGCCGAGGCCACAATAGAGCGTGTTCGAGTTCTCTGGAAACATGCGTGTGTTTCTGGCTCTCTCATGCACATTGCCGGAAACACGTGTTTTGACGGCCTCTTACTTCCCTCACCCGCATAATGGGAAGTGCATTAAAGGGTATCTCCACCCAGAAAAAAACATTTTTCTGTAGTATTGACCACCCTAGGCAACCTCTAACCGCCATGTTCGTTTCGTTATAAAAGCAGCAGAAATGTATGTTTCGTTCCCCCGGCACTCTAATCTCGGACCTCTGCATGCCAGAAGTTGCAAGCGGGGGGCCGGACCGGCAGCCACGTCTTGATTGGCTGAGAGGCTGCCAGCAATACTTCTGGTGCTTTTTATAGCACTAAGCAGCAAAGATGGATCCGGGGGGGTTGGATGGCTCCCCTGTGCATGTCTGAGTCCTTACTGAGGAAAAGGAAGAAGCAGGGACCAGATGACACGCAGCTCTCATTCAGTTTTTGGAACTAGCACTGCAGGATAACCATAAGAAGCAGAGATGTATGGTAAGGATTTTTAACACACACAGTGTGGCCAGTAGTTGTATTTTAGTTTTGGGGGTGGACATGCTCTTTATAAATAATAACATGTCCGTGTAGGCAAAACAACCACCACACTTAGAGAAGAATGGCTAATCACCTTGCAGGTGTTGGCAAGTAAAATAGGTTTGGTGATACATCAGTGGCCCGAGATTATAAAAAAGCTGCCCATTCTTTGGTTTTAAATGGATGGCAGAGAGATTTACATATCGGGAGCCTATAGGCACAAAAAGCCTGGCGCTCTGAACCCCACCACTCAACACAGACCACACATCCCAAACCACACCAATTTTAACCTTATAGGGAAGGAAAAACATTATTTTTGGAATTTAGGAAATTCAATAAACATGAACTGGTATATTAATATTATATAATAAGAACTTTACCATAGTAGATGTCAAATACTTTGTAAAATTGTGATGTGCTGCAAATTTAAGTGGCTACAGTAGGGGACACACTGAAAGCCACCCCTGTAACCACTGGCTCCCCTAGGTGCATACCTAATGGTAAATCCGGCCCTGATGGATGGCCATTGACAGCGAGCCCAGCCAGGAGGGCGTTAGTCGTAATTATTAGGTACGTTGTTGAGAGGTACTACTCCTTTGGCCATATTTAGAACAGCGCGGTATCACTTTTTAGTGATATTTACAGTCATTTTACTGAACGTTAACCCGATCGTAGGTTTACGGCCGCAATCGTAGATTTACTATCCCCCATAGAATACCATTTCGGTAGTTAACTACTGCATGGTATTCTACAACCAAACATTCATTAATTAGCGAACGTTCAAGCGTAAATGTACGATTGCCAGTGCAATTAATCTGCAGCAACCAAGATTATCCAGTTATTCAACAGTAAGACCGAGGCCACACTATAGCACATAGTAGAAACGCATGCATTTCCGGTGTACGTTGTCATGCACGGTGATTGTGTAATCAGAGTGCATGCGGCTGCACAAACAAAATGTGTATGCAGAGGAGCTCCTATAAATGACCAATTGGCCAACACTAGTTTGCTTAATTCTTTGAGAGATGTTTAGTTTAAGGGCCTGGGCACTTTTAGCCTGCCAGTCGCCACAATTCACATAAATAATTCCTAACATCTTGTATATTTCTGGGGGCTAGGCAACACTAGTGTGATTTCTCAGGCACCAACGATACCATCATGCTTGTGATCCGCTATCGTGTAAGGGCACGGCCACACTGCAATGCAAACGGAATCACATGCAATTTCATTGCGTTTGCGGGGTTTTTTTTATTAAGTATTGAAAAACGCATGCGATTTAAAATGCGTAACGCAAATCGCAATGCACCCGAAACCGCACGTTTTCAGTGCGTTGCCAATGATCTGAAAAACCCGCAAGCGCACAAAAAAACGCAGCAGTGTGGCCTAGCCCTAAGAATTGCAACACAGTGCATGTTGGCAACATTACGTATGGTGCAATCAGTTTGTAGAGTGCATGCAATCGCAATTTTGCGGATCACGTGTGCCACTTTTGCAACCTTTTGCAGATTGCAGCGCAAACAGACAATACCATTACCTTTAATGGACTTGCATGGGGAGTTGGAGGTTAATCCTTTGGCTTTCCTTTCTTTTTAAATAGGAAGGGATATATATATATTTGCATAGAATGCAGCAGCACTTCACAACAATGAGCGTTCGGGGTGCGTATCCAAGGTAGAGGCTAGAGTGTCGCAGCATAAACCCTCAATCAACCTTAAACAGGTACTGTAGCCCTGCCAGTACCACTTCATTTTGTGGACTTTGGTCATACAGACCTTAAAATTTATGGTCCTTGAGGTTATACCAGAGAAGGGACAGGGTGATAAGGAGGAGAGATTTAAGAAAAAAAAAAGTCTGGTGGGTCAATAAGTTGCAAACACTAGCCCTTAGGGGACTTAACAGGGACTATGATTTGTTTTTATTTCTTTGATGTGCAGGGCCAATTGTTATATAGTTAAAGTAATAAAGAGTCCATAATATAGCCCCCTTGCCCTTTGTTCCTCTTTGAATAGAATATATATACAGGTGTATGTATATTACCTGATGTTCTGTCACTTCCTGTTTGGAATCTGTATAAAATATGGTGATTTATTGGTGGTTTTCACTGCTGCTCATATCTTAAGAGCTGCGTCTCTCAAAACGTTGCATGATGTGTGGGCAGACATTTTTCTACATGTTATAAGCGCAAGTAGATTGGTGTGTGGCTCAATGTATATATAAAACATGAATCTAGCACCATCTGTGCTTTTGAGTAAACAAGTGTTGCCTCGTTTGGCAAAGTACAAGTGCAACAAACACACAGCAAAATCAGTCCAATAAGTTTTATTGAATGTTATCCCACAATGTTGTTTTAAGTAACAGACTGGCATGTTCATTAACCATCCCACTGGATAAGGAAGAACTAAAATCTTTTGCCATGTAAACATAGGGTGGATGGGAAGCAACTATAGTTAACATGGCAGGTGACGTCAGTTTTTCTTTAACCAGTGGGATGGTTTTTTTTTTTTAAGTTTTCTACTTGGAAATCTTCTGTATTTATGCAAAGTCATTACTGTTTATTTATACAAGACCAATTCATCCGGTTCGTCACTCCTCACACCACACGGGCAGCTAAAAGAGGGCTTGTTTCTCCACTCGTAGAGTTCTCATGAGCATTGCGAAAGAAAAGCCGAAGAGACAGTCTATCACGGAACCAATTTGTTGAAGTTTCTTTTTTTAATGGTGCATAAGGCTTTTTTTGCCTAGTGTGGAAAAAAAAAGTAAATAAATATTTTAGACAAAATACAATACAAGATTCCAGGGGTAATCTATTAAATACCAGACAACAGTAGCATTTGGTGTTAAAAGGAAACAAAATGTTTAAATTTCTATAACTTATGGATTTAAAATGGAAGAAAATTAAAACCATTGAACAGACTGTAAATGCAATACAAGATGTGTGCAATACAGGGGCATGAGGGAGTCTCCTGTATTCTCATATTGTGGTTTATTGTTTTTATAGCAAAAGGCTTCTCTTTTTGTACAGGATGGGAAGGGCCCAGTGTTAGCTCTAAGCTGTGCACTTGCACACAACTCTGTAGGCAGGTGTTTAACTACAAGGGCCCGGACTCCCTGCAAGATTGGAGGCTAGGCCCAACACACCCCTCATCTCCCGAGGCTCCGCAATTAACCATTTAAAAATACTCAACCGGAACCGAACTTCCAGTTCAGTTCCAGTCTTTTAAACAGCTGATCGTGCGTATCTTTGCTTCATACCATCAGCTGATAGTGGACCATCTGGGGAAGGGTTCCCAGCACAACCCCCCCCCCCCCCCCCGTGCACACACAAAAAATCTGCTGGAAAATGTGCTGCGGAGAGCACAAAAAAATGTTCACAGAAATGAACCGCGGATTAGAAATTAAAGGGAACACTGTGCCATATTTAGAAATGAGCAGTAGTGATACTTCCTTTCGGTCATTGAAAAATAATCACAATGATAAATTAACTTGATATCTGATCTTGCTTCTGTATTTTAGTACTGTGGGATTTTGCTCTTTTCCCTTTAAGATTGCATTGTAAAATTACTATTTTTGGAGGAAAAGTGTGATCTCTATTTTAATTTTTTATAAATATGGCCTAAATGAGGTTATAAAATCTTTGTTGCCATATGTACAAAAATGTTACAGCCTGCCAAACTGAAAAAACTTAGAAAGAGCAGCTGACATCACTGCAGCTTCTTCTCAGTCCCTTCCCCAGTGGGTTATTGTGCATTCAGCCTCACTTATGTTTTATTCGAGTATATCAGTACTGATCCTTTATGGCCAAGGTCACAAAAAGTCCTCAGTGTCAATAAACAAAGTGGCGCCCAAAGTATTTTGTTGAGTATGTAGCACATGTAAATCATGTGTGTAATCTGGAAATAGCATGTATCTTACACAAACAATATAGTATTTTCCCCATTAACTGTAAGGGACAACAAAGCTTCCGATTTAATTTTCTTCTAAAATTCATTTGTGAAAATATTAACCCAATTGGACGCAAATAACACATGACCAAGTACAAACCTGTATGTGTAGGCCACTACGACCACCATAAATACAGCCAACACAGCAAAAACCGCTCCTACTGTGATGCCAACAACACTGGTGGCTGCATTTCCAGCACCTGACGGGGGGGGAGGGAAAAAAAAAAAAAAAAAAGTGTATTAAGAGAGTGTTTCTACAATCTTTTCGTTTTCAACAAAAAAAGAAAAAGCCTTTGATGGGTATAGCTTCCAAATACATGTAAAAGAGGTTAGCAATGAATAACAACATGCAGCAAACAGGTAATTTACCTACCTGGTGACACACTGACTTGTGTACTGGCTACAGCCAGGCTGACCGCATCTGTTAAGGATACATTGACACAGAACTGACCACTTTCATTAAAAGTACGGCGTAGGACCAGCTGACAGTCAGTGGATGGCTCAACATCATCACAGACCGTCTCTTGTGGATTTGAACAGTCTGGGTCAGACACAACTGTACACACCTGGCTAGGCACACTGTAAACCAAATAAGGAGCCGTTTAGGCATTACAATTCCAGCTATACAATACTAGCATAGAATATTCACACACACGTGTAAAAGCCAAATAATGTTTGAAAACTTTATGGGGCAGAGACCTCTCATCAGGTCTTAAGGCATCAACCTGTTTTTGGTTTCTACAGTATAAGCAACTTCAGTTACAAAATCAGGGTTCAGTCAAACTTCTTGGCAGGCAGTAGAGGTGCAACATGGAGGACAATGTTAAATATTAAAATGCTGCAGATTACCAACTGGTAGGAGCTATAGCTTAGCCTAGCCTACAGATGCTTCATTAAACTGGGATTTAGAGTAGATTAAAAAATAAATAAATAGAATAGGATCAGTGAATATATATTTGTATCAGCAGTGTGTAACACTTTAGTGTATTTCTACTATTGCATAGAATTTTTGAAGGATGGTTGTAGTGGCAGAATCATTACATTGTATAAATACTTCTAATTGGTAGCAAACTGCCTCCATTAAATATCATCCTCAATCCCGACCTAATGCATTGCAATTCTGGTGAAAACTTAGTCTGCACAAGGTTCACAAACAGGACAAAATTCAAATCCCCTGTAGGCTACCCATCATTAGGATGGTGCTGCCATACAAATGGGGTCATTGTGCCCATTCTCATTGACACATTTGAGCACAATCTTCTTCCATCTGTAAATTTCCAGTTTTTATTTTGTTGCCCTTAAAAATTACTGTTCACTACCTGCCAATCCAAATTGCAGCCACAAAAATGTTATGGCTCAAGGTTAGAGAACAACTTCATGCCCAAGATTAAGAACGGTTTTGTTTAACAAAAGGCAATGTTTTAAATCCCTTATTCTACATTGTAATAGTGTGAAAATGCCCTCAGGAGTAGTAAATACTAATGCAAGGCATTGTAGACCTTTGAAATAATAAAGGTGCAGTTTATGTAGATTAATGGTTACCTTCCTTGGCATGCAATTTTAAGTTCCACTGTATTTTCATTAATGGCTTCTGCTGCAGCTACTTGAACAATTTCTGCACTTTCAATGCCACCTGAAAGCCAAAATATATTGCTTAAAACCTTGTAATTTGTCAGCTATATACAGTATATCCAGGTGGTATATGTGGATTGACACTCGGTCAGACTTACGAACAATATGAAGTTCAGTAACATAGGTTCCATAACGATGGAGGAGACACCCTGCAAGTAAGTCTTCAGGAGCCTGGCGTTTCACAATCACCTGGTCATCAGAACCTTCATCTGCAGGTGTGGTCAGGTCATCTGTTAGAACAGGCTGTTCATTTACTACTGTGGCAGTTACAGATAAAGACACTTATACATCAGATGTATGGTCTTCAAATCAATGTAGTGTAGAGTTACATTATATGGACAGTGTTGAAATTTTAGCATATTTAGTACCAACTAATAAAAATGTAAGTTACACGGGTGAAATTATTTCCATTAAACTCTGACCTACACCACATCTTCATATTAGATTGTGATGCAGGAACAGGTAAATGTTAAGGAAAATAATGCAGTGTGGCTTTTCCTAGAAGTGTTGTTACAAAGCATTTCTTTCCATAGCCTTTAATGCATATATTCATATTTATCTTTCCAAATTGAAAGATAAATGATTTTAAGCCGGAGATGCAAGTAGAGCTTTCCGGCAGGGGCGGCATAACATTAATTGGAGAAATCAGCTGAATTTAAAAATTACAAAGCACTTACTTTCTGATAATGGGTCGTTGGAAGAAACTTCTGTAAGCTCGGCATCTGTTACTGCCTCAATGTCCTCAGCCATTTCACTTAGGGCAGCTTGTGCCAGGGTCTCTTCAGCTTCCTCAGCAAGTACAGCCTGTTCTTCCTCAACTACTGGTAACGTTTCAGCTTCTCCCTCACCTGCAGCAGTAACACCTACTTCATCTTCCACAGCTTCTCCTTCCACAGGCAGAGCTACTGGCAATGTTACAGTTTCGTCACCTGCCACTTGCTCCCCATCTCCTTCTGCAGCAACAGCTTCCACAGTATCTTCATCCACTGGCAGAGCTTCTGGCACAGTCCCTGCTTCTTCAACTTCCACATCGCTTTCAGCAGCAATATCAGTTTCCACAGCTTCTTCCTCTACTGGCAGAGCTTCTGTCACTGCTTCTTCAGCCTCCACATCATCACCTTCAGTTTCCACAGCTTCTCCCTCTGCGGGCAGAGCTTCTGACACAGTCCCTGCCTCTTCAGCTTCAACCTCCACTGGCAGAGCTTCCATCTCTGCTTCTTCAGCTTCCACCTCTGCTGGCAGAGCTTCCGTCTCTGCTTCTTCAGCTTCCACCTCTGCTGGCAGAGCTTCTGTCTCTGCTTCTTCAGCTTCCACCTCTGCTGGCAGAGCTTCTGTTTCAGGGTTAGGAAGTATTGATTCTGCCTCTAGGTTTTCTTCAGGAACAGAAGCTACAGTAATCACAACCCCATCTGCTACTCCACCCACCGTCACTGTATTACTTGAAACCGTGGGAGCAACTGGAAATGGAAAACAAACACTTTCCTTTAACGTCAAATCAAATTCAACTATAAAATACGTTTTTTAAATGCAGCAACTATGAAAAGTACGAAAATCAAATCCAATAATTCAGAAAACAGTCACTGGAAGAATGAACACAATGATACAGTATAGTAATTGTACACTAAATCACAATATGTGACACATTCCGAGCTTTGGAAAAATTCTACTACGCTGAACTTAGACTACTGTGTGCTTGTGAGCTTGTTGCAAATTAAACACACCTGTTGCTTGTCCACCACTTGTAGCAGCCCCCTCAGCAGTAGTTGGCTGTGCAGGAGCAGCTGTAGCAGATGAGGACTGAGCGGTTACAATAGAGGCAGTACTGCCACATGATGCAATAGGAATGGCAGCTTGCAGGAGCACCTTTGGCACAAATGCTCCTGTGGAAACATATGTATGGGTGACCTGTGTATTCCGTGTAATCATTATTCCACTCTGGTCGCCAAAATCCCAGGTGAAGGAGAGATCAGCATCACCGAGATAGTTACTGGGATCATGAACTGCTACATTGAAGGAAATTGCTCTGTTTTGGATGAATTTATTGTCGCCCTGATCCAAATCATAAAGTTGAGATACAGACACAGACATTGGGATCACATCTAGAAGAGTCAAAAGTAACATGTTAGAGGTGCAGGAAAAGCAGAACATGGCTGACTTGTCTCGGATATGAAGAATACCAGTTTGTATTAAAGCAACGCAATATATATATATTTTAATTCAAATGGTGTTGTCAAGGTGCACAGACATTTCGGTCATACACACGTGTGTGTGTGTGTGTGTGTGTGTGTGTGTGTGTGTGTGTGTGATCTCCTAGGTAGCACCAGGCTTTTATAGAGGAACTGTGAACACACACTTATTTTTTTAGTTACGTCTTTGGAATTCTTTACCTCCCTTGCTCCCTGTGTGTTTTTTCTGGTTGAACTTACCTGTTATTGTAAACCGAGAGACGGTATGGCCAATGGGAATGAATTTCCTTCTTCCACGGTAGTGATAAGCGACAACCTCCATGGTATAGGTGCCAAGTGGGATGTCATCAGTCTCCAATGACAGAGTAGAGGAAGGTCCATCAATCACTTGCCAGTATTTTTCTAAAAAGTTTGTAAAAAGAAGGAATTAAATTACAATGGTAGTAAATAAGTGGTTAGTAAACCAAAAGTAGCAATTCTTACCTCCTAAATTCCAAACATAAACAAATTTGTTGTGTCTTTTAGAGGGATCACAGGGAAATGGTATACCATCGGGAAACATGCAGTCCAGTCCCTCAGGGTACTCATCATTATAGACTGGTTCCCCTCCACGTACCCATGTATCTGTTAATGAAAGACAAAATTTGATACAAGACATGTATATGGGAAAGCTAGAAGTGTTACTGACAAACCTGTTCCATTATATTATTAGCAATATAAAGCTTCTGCAACAGAGCAATAAATCAGCACTCCACCCGGGCAGCACTAAGGGCTCGTTCACACTAGGAACGCACAAACGCAACTTAAAAATGCTGTGCGTGTAGTGACGTTTTAACATGTTTTGTATCTGTTGCTAACCCTTTGCATTATTATCCATTTGTGTCTGTTTTTTCTCCGTGTGCCCATTGCATTTGAGTGCATTTTTCGAATTTAAGGGGCAGGACCAAAGAATGCTGGTCACTTCCTGGGAGTGTGGGAGTTTCAGGAGAGAGAGAGGTAGTAGTGTTGTGGAGAGAGATCTTATGATATTGCTATTCTTCAGTGCATTTGCTATAGCCCATAGGCCAGAAACGACAGGAACTCCCAGGCATCCTTTTAGAAAAAGGGACAGACACAAACGGGTACGTTATTTGCTGTACCGCGTTTTCATGCACTTTAAGGGCTTGCGATTTTGATTTAATGGAAATCGTGGGAATGCAAAAAAGTGGGCATGCAATCACCACTTTTAATCGCTTCCATAATCGGAATTGGGGAATCGCAAGCGTGTTGCAACACACTGAAATTGCAGAGGCAAATTTGTACGATTGCGCATCTGTTTGCGTTGCATTGTGGCCTTGCCCTAAATGCGTGTAGCAGTGCATTTTCTAAAAAGACGAACATATACAATGCAAACGATATTATGAAATCCTGTGTGGTTTGACCGTCTGTCCGTTTTTTTAAAACGCACCTGCATTTGAAGAACAGATACAAACAAGGTTTGTAAGTCGTTTTCTAAGGTTTTGTCCATTTTAGATCTGAATACTTTCCTGGTTTTGACATTTTACCATGGGTTAGGTGCTACTGGAACAGCAAATGTGAAGATTTCCATTAGTTAGAGGTTTTATATAGTTTGTAAAAGCAGATTAATAACTAAATGGAAAAATACAGAGCCTAAAGCCTTGTACACATGTCTGATAGAGGCACGACCTGAGCGCATGCACACATACGACAAACAAGCGTTTTGGGCAATAATCGCACGTGTATATGCGTTTCCTTGGGCATCGTTCATCAAACCACCATGGCAGATAAACTAACAACGCCCGAAGAAATGCATACACACACTCGAATATTGCCCAAAAAGGACATTCGCATCGGTCTTGCATCGGGCGTCCTATGGGGCATACAATGGTTTCACCAATCAAAACACCTTCTCCATGGTGAATTATACCTTTAATTATTAATTACCTGGTTTTAAATCTATTGGTGTTGTTCAGTCCATCAGGGATTCCAACATACTTTAAAATTTCTACATAATGTTTTATTGCGTCCTGCAAAATAAATTTAATGTTTGCAAAAGGGCGTTTATTGTACTACAAAGCGTGCGAATAGTAAAATAAAAGGCAGTTTTGCAGACATTTTTTGGTGTCGTTCAGTCCATCAAGGATTCCAACCTCCTTTAAAATTCTACATGTATTGGACACTGGAGTAGAGCAGTCTGGGATTGCCTGGTGGCAGCAAGTAAGTAGGCGGTATTCTAGATATAAAACATCTCATTTTTATTCTAGGAGGAGGAAAAAAAAAAAAAAAAAAAAGCAGACCAGTACTCACCATCAAGGATGTTGTCCTGATTCCAAATAACCTGCCCATTAGGCAACATTGATTGATACTGGGGGAATTTCAAATTGATGTAGAAAGTTATCAATGCGCCAGACATTGTGGGAGCATCGTTGACGAGATCAAAGGTCACTTCACCTCCTGTAAAAATCTTATGTTAATACAAAACCAAACTTATTTATTTCATGAAACAATGTTTGTTTAACACAAACCTTTCCAGGAATCTTTCCACTGATTCTTATAGTCCTGCCATCTGGGGTACAGCCTACTGTTCCAGGATTTAAAGAGTGACCAATTGTTGTCTATATCCATCTGGAATCCTGATAAGCAGAAGCTTCATTAGTTATTTGGGAAGATGTATGGAGAAGCAGCACCAATGTTTGAGTATGGAATCTTAAATGAAAAAAGCCATGGCAACTGGATGTAGGACTTTTAAAGCAAAAACCTCAACTGACCTTGCATTAAATAACGGCCATTTTAATGACTTATCAGCCTCTGCTAGCAAAAACCCTCAACACTTGCTTATTTGTGTTTTATTGGGGGTAACCAATCTTAGACTTGGATCTTCCCTTATAGACACTGTTTGATAGGCTTTAAAATGGGGGGGGATAAAATAGACCCCCAACCAAAGTACTAACTACCTTTTTTAGTTTGCAGCCGCATTAGCAGGATCAAACATAAATGGTACCTTGTCCCTTACAGTCTAAGAACATGTCATTGTTAAGCAGGTCAAACACCAAATATTTGCAAGAGGAAGAGTTTCCAAGCCAAGATAGTCAATGGAATAGTCTATAAGGCTTCCATGGTCCATGCCATATGCAGCAATTTTTGGCTTAGACACCCAGATATGAGTCTATACAATGCAGAGCATCTATAGGGCTCCATTGGTCCATGACACAGTTAATACATAGAATAAAACCAATTATGTTACAAGTAAATACTAAATCTTCTCGGATATGTGGTATAAACACAGATCTATTCAAATAAAATGATATCCAATTGGTAAGAGGCTTCTTGTTTTATCATTCCATTGAGAGAGCACAATTTACTTCAAATGAATAGTAGTTGGAATGTGTCGGGGGGGTGGGGGGTTGACTACATGACCTACACTACCAGGCTAACTTAGTGCAGTAGAGCCCAAGACCAGCATGTGATGCCTGTACTGATTGTCTCTAGGCAAAGGCTGTATCACATGCATCTTCAATCCTTCTTGGAATCCTACATGTGACTCTCAGCTGAAGCATACAAGCTTTATGGGAAGTTAAATTTAACTCTACTTGACCATTCCAGGCCAAACTTTTTTTATTTTTCCTCTCCAAGCTAAACATATGACACTTTAGGATTACTGCATATTCCCTTATATATGCGATCTCTCCAACTTCTAGTGGTTAAAAAGATGTGAATATTCTAATTCAACATCCTGCAGATCACGATTACAGAAAAACACAGCCCCCCCCTCCCCACCTTTAAAAAGATGGTATCAAGTTCTCCCCAAGTCACAAAAACAATATCTAATTGAAGACACTTCAATTGTTTTTATATTCATGGGTTCCACTGAACAAGGGTCCATGAGTCTATATTATAATAAAATGAGCTGGGCATTTTTATGGAAGATAGATTTAGTATCTATTTTAGGAAGTGTTAAGCATTTTACCATTTTTCCTTTCTAGATCTTAAGAACCATGTTCATTTTGTATCAGGACCCAATATGTGTGTGTTTAGGTTATGCCACACATGCATTTAACTTCATAACAAAGATGGGGTGTTATATCAACTTGGAAGCTCTAAATAAATGGCCCATTTATAGGTTTACCATCCACTATTGGTAAAAATGCTAGGGTCCTGTTTTTGGCATAAAGTTGATATTTATTTTGTATACATTACATAAACCTTTGCATTTCTAGAAGATAAGAATTGATACTTCATGATTTATGGAACATGATGCCAGCCATTTCGTCAGATTAATATTTTTTATATTAGACTAAACACTACTGCATAGTCAGTGTATATGGAAATTCTAGAACATATTTTATCATCCTATAGACAAAAAAAAAAAAAAAAAAAAAAACAAAACCACACAAACCCAGCTATACATGTCATTGTAAAGCACTATGGAAGATGTTGGTGTTCTATAAACCCACAATAATAATAACCAGCTAATTATTTTGAAATAAATCAAGGTGGGATGTATAGGATTTAAGATGAAAAGAGACATTGCCATAAGTCTAGACATTTACATTTCCACTTCATTATTGGGTTGGATCTTTGCATCCGTCAATGTTTATTAGCATTGAGTCACCTGACCACATGTCTACAGAGTTCCTTTCTGCAGTCCGTTTACCAACTATTAATTTACCAGTTTGGATATCCAGAATAAACAAAGGGATCTGTACCTGTAAACCTTTCTAAAGTACTAGAAAATGTAATCCTACTAAATCCGTCTAGTCAACTATACATAGCCTGCAATTTATAAAACAAACGATTTTCTTTGATCAAAATATCTATAAGTTGGCCTGACCATTACCAGTGGTGTTTTTAAATGCTTTTGTAAACTATAAACTTTACAGCTAAAAAAAAAAAAACCAATCCAGCAAATTATTTTGCAACAAGGAGTCTTTAGTCTGAGGTCAGGTTAACTAATACATATTATGATCAAAGAAAATAGTTTGTTTAATAAATAATAACAGTCCTCCAGTTGTTGAAATAGTGAGTACAGGATTACCAGATAAAATAAAAAATAAACTGTACATCAGATCCCAGTTTGAATACTTAACTAGCTAATGGCCCCATCCATTCCTTCTACTGTCATATTTAACTGGCATCACTTCTCCAATTCATCAAATATAAGATTATGTCTATGTGAATAGACTCCAGTTGAAGACCACTTCTCCAACTGGCAATACAGAGATCACTTGCACAGATTTTTAGCAGCCCAACATATTGCATTTTACTGGATTTTAGCAATACTTACGGTTCTGAGCATTTGACCCAACACATAGTACCCATAAAACCATCAGGCAATACATCGCCTCCATCCTCTGTGAATTCATGACTCTTGTGGACACAGTGAATGGGCAAACAGAGTCCCTATAAAAATAACCAGAGTCTCATTAGCATGATCACACCTTCCAAGTATGACATCAGAAGGATTAAGGCATTCCAGCTCATCAAGGGGCTAAAGTTGGGAAAGTCACAGGTTAAAGCTTTAGGGAGAAGTTTTGTCATGTGATGTTATCAATGCAAAGCCATTATCTACAGCACAATAAGGCTTTGCTACTTGGTGAATCAGAGAAACTACTAGACCCTGTTTAATAAAAAAAATCACAAGCCCCGGTCATAGACTGGAACTGCATCACGGAGATGAAAAAGAAGGGGGGGGGAGTGCAGACTGGTAATTACAAGTAACAACCCATAATTAAGGGTTTAATTGTAATTGATAGCTCAACAATAAATGTTGCTCTTGCAAATAGGAGATACGTTGCAATGTATATATAACACCATAGGTATTTTAAGACAATATAGAATGAAAACTAAACTACTAAATAGAACTAAAAGGTTTCAGTTACAATTTTTGCATAACTAAATAAGGGCAAATGGCGCAGAGCAATAGAAAGAAAGCGATACATCCCTTTCAATCATGTTGTACGACCTAAATTGCACGAAGGAGCAATTGGAGGGGTTGACTATACAATCTATTGAAATAATATATATAATAGACTGCAGTAGTAAGAGAATATGACAACCAAAAAACTCCTGCTGTGAGAAGACTCCCAGAATGCTCTGAAAGCCTAACATTCTCATAAGAGCTCTACATCTGCTGTTTCACTATTTTGCCTTTAAGAATAGGCATGTAGGATTGAACACATCTGAAGTGGGTGCATAAACTGTCAGATATGTCAGAGAGAATATCCTCTGCGACTAGGTTTTTAACAGATTATTTTGCCAGAATCAGACATGTCCGAAAATTTTACCTGATCATGTAGACCATGCAATCGGCCAAACCAAAATATTGTTTTCAGATCACATCAGAAAGACGACCAATTAGGTTTAGCGGTCAGTAGTCTGTCCAATTAAAAATTGTATGCACAGCTTTATGTAGGGCTGCAACCTTTAAACGCAAACGTATGAAATTTACATGCTGCAGTGCCATTGCATTAAATACATTCTGTATGGCTACCCAGAAATGAATGCAACCAGAATCACGCTTCTTATGGAAATGCTAACCAACCTTTTGTCATGTAGATTTCAGACATGTTTGGGTCTTAAGCTACTAAAGCACACTATACAATCTTTCCTCCTGACCGACTGTTCGAGGCTTTCTACCAGTCGGCCAGGAGAAAAGGAAAGTCTGTTGCAGCAAAAGCAGCCACGTCCGACAGTTAGGCGTGACCGATCGTGTGGTCCATAGAGGACCGCACGATCGGTTGAGATTTTCCTACTTGTCCGATCGTTCATTTTTGCATTGTGTGTACCTAGCTTTAAAGTCAAAAGGTGGCAACCTTAGCCCAAGGCCATGTACACATGAACATACGCCACAAGGGATGTCCTTGCAGACAGACCTACCTTTTTCCCCCAAGTGAATTGGTGGTCTGTTGGTCAGGAATTAAAGCTGCTATTCTAGTCAGATTGATCACTGCAGGATCAACCATGACTAAAGGTGCCCATACACTTCCAAAGTCTCACACACACGTGCAATTGCGGGGTCTGACCTGTGATGCACTATGTGTATGCTTGGCCATTAAGGGTGATAATCATGCCGTGTATGGGCACTGTATTGGCCGAAATGGCTGCTCGCTCAGGGATCGTTGATGATCCACTAGACAGAGTCTAGTCCATTTCGGCAAACAAAGTGCCCATACACAGCACCACGATCGCCAGCAACGGCGATGCATACACAGTGTGGCACGGGCCGGACCCCACCATTAGACGTTCGTCTATCAACAACTGTCCACTCTAAGAACAGACATGACCTTTCTTTTATGCAATCAATTTGAGATCACAAAATGAATGGGCCGGATGTGATTATCTAAAGATAAAAAATGCAGCCTGTAAAAGGCCTTCACACACGGCATTGATATTTCAATCACAAATTCAATCGGATTATTGAAGATATTTTTCTGTGTTTTCAATAGACCGTTCAGCAAAATCAAGCTGTTTATCGAAAAAACAGGATCAGGGAAAGATGGAAATTGTGATCATGTCAGGTGATCAAAAATCCATTGGACCGTGTGTGGCTACCATAAAATTCAGTCTTTATACATTAGATCCAGATCTCTAATCTATTCAGTATCTGCCTAGTACCTGGCCAGCTTTAGTCAGTGCTGTTTAATTGAAATCAGTCTAGCCCTAATTACATTTATTATGTTTGACCTGATCAGAGGATTACAGCAGATACAAATCACATTCACCTAAAATAGCTGTTGCAGAAGCCGTGCACAAAGCCATACAGCACATTTTTCACAAATATACATGCAACATGTCTAAATGCAGCCCTAATTTCAGGAATGGACCAGTCATAAGAATACTGGAGGTAAATTACTTTTCCCCACTATAAAAGCACATAGGATAACAATAATAGAATGTCTACCGTGTGACATCTCTGTGCTGCTAGGCCTAGCACAAGGTCATTAAGTGCATGTGGCTACCCTGAAACAGATGCAACTTTTTTTGGAAACACAGTACAATCCCACAACATTCCCTTTAAAGCAAGACACCAAAGAGATGGTAACGCAAACCTGGGATAAATCTTTGCTGCCTCCATCTTTAGGAGTGTACTGGTTTAAAGGGCAGTGCAGCTAAAAACAGCACAAATTTTATCAAATGAAGGTCTTCTACATAAACGGTCTACTTGGGCAGTTCTAAACATAAAAAGCATCTTTATAAATCTATCCACATTGCTAATAAATGAATCGCAGATTGAGGACAAATGATCATACAACATTCAGAATATATCCATTACCAACATTTATTAGAACAGAACCACTGGGATTCCTCTTACCAATCTGTCTCTACTCTTCCCAGCATGCGTGCTCAAGCTCACATTTATAGAAAAACTCAGTCTCTCACAGGACCTGTACCACCTGCTTATTTACACTTCATTAGTCCAGGGTTTAATGAAAGATTCTTGTGCTATTAGGTGGTCACATGACACTTATATTCCTCTGATCTGGAACATTCCAATGGGAACATGTAAGCACTGTCTTCATTTGGAACAAAAGACTATTTTTGCAGCCAGAGTTTTACTTCTGAGACATTCTAATTTAGTTCGCGCAGTGTAGATGGAAACGTATGAGCTCCAGGGCAACATTTATTCTGGGCAATCCTTCCCTATAACCACCTATATCCAAAATCAAGAACAGATTCTTAAATCCACCACCCCCACCTATCAAAGCTCTTTACCAGGTGAATGTTTGACTGTATTTTGGCCCTTTCACACTTAAAGAACTAACGGGGTTATTCAATAAAAGTTCTTATCGTTTAAAATGGTGCTAATTTTACCCCAACCAATCAGATGTTAGCTTTCAAATGTTAAATAAGTTCTGATTGGCTGGGGCACCAGCACCATTTTAAACGATAAGAACTTTTATTGAATAACCCTGTATGCCTATGAGCCTGCCGCAGGCCTTTAAGATACTTGCCAAATTTCTTTTTGCACATGTGGCATTGTGACAGCAGCACAGGGAGTTTTAAACTCCTCTCTTCAGGGCACTCAATGGGCAGCTCCATACTGTTGTTCTTTAAATGTATACTCTTAAAGGGGAAGTATGTTTATGTCTCTACAAATTAATAATATTTGTTTTATGTTTTGAACTATGTGGATTGTATACTGTACACAGAGAGATTAGGAAACTACTACTTGTAGAAGTCTAGCCCTTAAAAAACATTGATTATAATTCAGCTATGCTACATGAGTTTTCAATAGATTTCCGCTATTCCCTGAATTGTTCATAGATCTGGCAACCCTAATGACTAAGGAGAAATGCATGGCACAGGGCTTTATTAAGGTCAGGCTCACATCATAATCCTCCTCCTGCAGCTCTGCACTATATTGTTTCTATAGGTGGTTGGAGGGTATGCGGGCTGTCAACACTAAGGGCTAGGCCACACTGCTGCGGTTTTTTTTGTGCTTGCGTTTGCGCTTGCGATTGCGATTTTACAAAACCATTGAAAACGCGGCAACGTTTTTCGGTGCGATTGCGATTGCGTTTTGCGTTCTGCATTTTAATCGAAATCGCAAGCGCAAACGCAAAAAAATTGCACATGAAATCGCATGTTATTGCGATTGCGTTTGCGTTGCAGTGTGGCCTTGCCATAAGTAAGGCCCAGATCAACTGCTTTGAGTACACTCTAAATAAAAGTAATTAGTTGGGCTACACTGATTGCATTGAAACTGCATTTCTTAGGGCTAGGCAGGTTTTTTGTTTTTTGGGGGGTTGCGCATGCGTTTTTCTTTCTAACTCCAATCGCGGCAACAAATGCGATTCCGTTTGTGATACGTAATCGAATGCGATCACCATTTTAATGCGCAATCGCATGCGATTTCGTATCTCAAAAAAACCTCGCATGCGCAACGGAATCGCATTTTCGGCGCGGTGTGGCTGTGCCCTTAGCCTTGCGACACGTTTTTAAAAGAGAATTGTCAGTACACGAGCAGAGCCTCTGTGTTTTGGTATCTGTTTCCTAGCCAATATTAAGAAATGCTACATTTTGCAGCTAATCAACCATTAGAAAACTACTAGGAATATAAAACCTTCCAGAACTTAATTTTCAATTTATTAGCCAGCTGAGGATATTCAGGGAGATTCAATAATGGTTCTTATCTTTGAAAATGTTAATTTTGCCCTAACCAATCAGATGTTAGCTTTCAAATGGTAGCTAAAATCTGATTGGTTGGGGCAAAATTAGCACCATTTTTAATGATAACAACTTTTATAATATCTCCCTGTATAGTGTGCTGTATAGTCTTCTTTTGTTTTGTACATAAAACTATATGCCTGGTTGTACCTCCTTGTAACATGGCCTTCCCTCCAGATAGTTCTAGTATAATAGTATAATATTGGTGGAATGTTATTTACTATTCTGAGATTCTAAATGTTTGTGTGACTGCACCCACTTTGCCTTATTAGATAGAGAAAACTCTGAACCAATTTGGTCATGTGCAATATTTTTACATCATTGGGCTATATTAAAAAAAAAAATATGGCGGTATCGGGAAAAGTACGATCGCGGCCATAAATGTACATACAATGTACATAAAATACCAACATTCCAAAATACCGCAATGGTATTGTATGGGGAATTGGAAATCTACAATCGTTGTCGTAGATCTCCGGTGGCGATTGGAAATGTATGGCCACTATTGTAGATTGACAACCACAATTGCAAAATAGCAATACCGCGCCTTTATAGATATGGCCTATTATTTTTGTTAATATTTTTCCCCTCTGCATCCCTAGTTTCTGCATGTAAGGCCATCACTCTCACTGCAAGCAATGTCATTGTAAGCTATGTATTTACAACAATTAGAGTTAATCAGAGGGCCCATTGCACTATGCAACTTCATTTGTTTTTGTTCTCTTCCCTTTTGCGCAGTTTCCTGTGTATTTGTGCATTGGCTGGAGCCCCCGATGAAGGGTTTCCAGAGCACTTGTTGATTGTAGGATGGTCATAATAAATGTAGTTAGCAGAGCTGCACTGATTGCATTTAAACAACATTACTGATGCTATGTTTTAATAGGCATCCTCTGATTTTTCACTGACCTGGAAACCCTACCTTAATGGATTGTGGGTAAAACACACCAAACATATGCATGTAAATACATTTCTGTTTGTTTGCATCTGCCTGTTAATTTAAATTACCGTGCAAACCAGACATGAACAAAAACCAAAAATGGTGATCGCACGTATTGGGAAAAATAAATTGTATTACAATATACATAGTGGGGCACATTTCCAGCCATTACCATTTTATTGGTCTGATGTTCGCTAAATGGATGCAGTTTGCAAAATGGATGCAGAATATGATAAATATGTGGTAGGGTTAAGGCCTTAAGCTGTATACACACAGTAACGATGTTGGATCCGACGGTATTGGCGTTTTATTGTTAACCCGCTTTATCTTCACTGAGTTTAGCGCCTTTTTCTAACGATCGCAAAGCCAACAAATGTTCCCATTGGCCTCATGGCCGTTCAGAAAAGACTGAAAATTTCCCTAGGACACGGGCGTATCCCTGTATTAAAGTATAGGGGAGTAGTGGGATACATGCAGTCCCGAATGTTTTCACTATGCTGTGTACAGGGAGAACGCCCGGGACTGCAAGTATCCTCATCTTTGAGAAATGATAGACAGGATCTTGCAGATCATGTCTGTCATCTTGCAAACATCTTTGTTGTGTGTACCACCTTTACATGATTTGTTGGCTGCATAAGTAGCTGGCATAATGAGATTAATGATGGCAGAGGGGATTATGATGAAGATCCTTAATGAAAAATAAAATCATTGAAAAGATATAACCTGAGGCTGAGGCCAAACTTACCTAATGGCTAGGCCACACCAACGTGATTTCTCATGCACTAACGATCACGCATGAGAATTCACAGCACAGTTCATGTCAATGTGGGTGGCCACATTGCATGCACCGCAATCTGTTTTTCTGCGGATTGTATGTGCTCCATTTGCGCATTATTACACATTACACAGCACAAACGGACAGTAACCCAATGTGCTTGAGTTGCCGTTCAACTTGTGTGGCCTCAGCCTAAGAGGGGAAATACTAAGGAAGGAGGTACTACTAGAAGTGTAATCTATTGTACAGTTATGGTTTTAACCCTTAATTTGCCATTAAAATACCCATTCTTTCTTTCTGCATGCTCGTTGTAAACCGTTCTTACATTTTATCTGTCTGCCCCAGAAGGATTAATTACTGCAACAATGTGTCCTTGTGAACGGTCATTGGTCAAAAATGCTGATATACTGTAATTACTATGGGTAATTTCTAGATTTATATCTAGTTTTGAGTAACTCAGCAGTGTGAGAATGTAGAAACAATAGACCTGATAGTTCCTTGGAATCATGAGCTCTAAGACCGAACAATTACAAAAGGCACTTAAATAAGTGAAGAAAGATTAACATTGCGGATATTGTAGCCAAAATAACTTTTTTTCTCTCAATCTTATTCCTAAAATTGAACTTGCTAAGTTAGAGTTGCATTTATTTTATTAATTGGTCAGATCAACTTATGACCCAGAGATTTAACAGTCATTGGGTCATTTCACATGATTGTAATATCACATGACACACACACACACACACACACACACACACACACACACACACACACACACACACACACACACACACACACACACAATCTGAATGTGTGTAGTGTGTGTTTGTCTGAATGTGTGTGTGTCGATGTGTGTGTTCTGAATGTTGTGGTGTCTGATGTGTGGTGTGTGAGGTGCTGGTGTGTGATGGGTGTCTGATTTCTGTGTGGTGTGTCTGAATGTGTGTGTGTTACTGACATGTGTGTGTGTGTCTGAATGTGTGTGTGTGGCTGATGTGTGTGTGTGTCTGAATGTGTGTGTGTCTGAATGTGTGTGTGTGAAGTGTGTGTCTGAATGTGTGTGTGTTTGTTGATGATTTGTTGTGTGTGTGTGATGTGTGTTGTGTGTCTGAATGTGTGTGTTGATGCTGTTGTCTGAATTGTGTCCTGAATGTGTGTGTGTGTGTGTGTCTGAATGTGTGTGTGTCTGAATGTGTGTGTGTGTGTGTGTGTGTCTGAATGTGTGTGTGTGTGATGTGTGTGGCTAATGTGTGTGTGTTGTGGTATCTGAATGTGTGTGTGTGTGTGTGGTCTGAATGTGTTGTGTGTGTGTTGATGTGTGTGTGATGTGTGTGTGTCTGAATGGTGTGGTGTTGTGTGTGGGTGTGTGTGTGGAATGTGTGGTGTGTGTGTCGAATGGTGTGTGTGGGATGTGTGTGTGTGTGTGTATGTGTGTGTTCACTGAATGTGTGTGTAGTGTGTGGTTGTGTGTGTGTGTCTTAATGGTGTGTGTGTGTGTGTGTGTGTTGAATGTGTGGTTGTTTTTCCTTGAATGTGTGGTGTGTGTTCGTGTGTGTTGTGTCCTGAATGTGTGTGTGTGTGTGTCTGAATGTGTGTGTGTGTGGTTTGATGTGTGTGTGTGGTGTGTGTGTCTGAATGTGTGGTGTGTGGTGTGTGTGTGCTGAATGTGTGAGTGTGTGTGTGTGTCTGAAGTGGTGGTGTGGTGTGTGGTGGTCGAATGTGTGTGTGTGGTGTGTCTGAATGTGTGTGTGTGTGTGCTGAATGTGTGAGTGTGTGTGTGTCTCTGAATGTGTGTGGTGTGTGTGTGTGTCTGAAAATGTGTGTGGGTGTGTGTGGTTGTGTTCTGAATGTGTGTGTGTGTGTGTTGTCTGAATGTGTGTGTGTGGTGTGTGTTTGAATGTGTGTGTGTTGGTGGGTGTGTGTTGTGTGTGTTGAGTGTGTGGTGTGTGTGTCTGAATGTGTGGTGTCGTGTGATTTGTGTGTGTGTGTGTCTGAATGTGTGTGTGTGTGTGTTCTGAATGTGTGGGTGTGTTGTGTGTGTGTGTGGTGTGCTGAATGTGTGTGTTGTGTGGGGGGGTGTGTGGTGTGTTGAATGTGTGTGTGTTGTGTGTGTTGTGTCTGAATGTGTGTGTGTGTTGTGTGTGTGTGTTGTCTGCAATGTGTGTGTGTGTCGGTGAGTGTGATGTGTGTGTGTGTGCTGAATGTGTGGTGTGTGTCTGAATGTGGTGTGTGTGTGTGTGTTGGTGTGTGTGTGTCTGAATGTATGTGTGTGTGTTGTGTGTGTGTGTGTGTGTGTGTGTGGTTGTGTGTGTTGTGTGTGTTGTGTGGTGTGTTGTGTGTGTGTGGGTGTGTGTGTGTGTGTTGTGTGTGGTGTGTGTTGTGTGTGTGTGGTGTGTTGTGTGTGTTGTGTGTGTGTGTGTGGTTGTGTGTGTGTGGTGTGTGTGTGTGTGTGTGTGTTTGGGGTGTGTTGGTGTGTGTGTGGTGTGTGGTGTGTTGGTTGTGTGTGTGGTGTTGTGTGTGTGTGTGTGTGTGTGTGTATGAGGTATGGGGTGTGTGTGTGTGTGTGTGTGTGTGTGTGTGTGTGTTGTGTGTGTGTGTTGTGTGGGGTGTGTGTGTGTGTGGGTGTGTGTGTGTGGTGGTGTCTAATGTGTGGGTGTCTGAATGTGTTGATGTGTTGTGTGTGTGTTGTGTGGTTGGTGTGTGTGTTTGTGGTGTGTGTGTGTGTGTGTGTGTGTTGTCTGAATGTGTGTGTGTGTGTTGTGGTTGTCTGATGTGTGTGTGTGTGTGTGTGTGTTTATGGTGTGTGTGTTGTGGTGTGTGTGCTGATGTGTGTGTGTGTGTTGTGTGTGTGTGTGTGTGTGTGTGTGTGGGTGTGGGTGTGTGTGTGAGTGTGTGTGTGTGTGTGTGGTCTGAATGGTGTGTGTGTGTGTGGTGTCTGAATGTGTGGTGTGTGTGTGTGTGTGTGGTGTGTGTCTGAATGTGTGTGTGTGTGTGTGTGTGTGCTGATGTGTGTGGGGTGTGTGTGTGTGTCTGAAATCGTGTGTGTGTTGATGTGTGTGTGTGTGTGTGTGAGTGGGTGTTGAATGTGTTGTGTTTGTGTGTGTGTTTGTCATGTTGTGTGTGTGTGTGTGTGTGTGGTCTGAGTGGTGTCTGAAGTGTTGTGGGTGGGTCCTGAATGTGTGTGTGTGTGTGTATGAATGTGTGTGTGTGGAATGTGTGTGTTCAATGTGTGTGTGTGGTGTCTGAATGTGTGTGTGTGTGAATGTGTGTGGTGTGTGTGTCCTGAATGTGTGGTGTGTGTGTGTGTGTGTCTGAATGTGTGTGTGTGTGGTGTGTGTGTGTGAATGTGGTGTGTGTGTGTGAATGTGGGTGTGTGTGTGTCTGAATTGTGTGTTTTGTGTGTGTGTGAATGTGGTGTGGTGTGTGTCTGAATGTGTGTGTGAGTGTGGGGGTGTGTGTGTTGTCTGAATGTGTTGTTGTGTGTCTGAATGGTCTGGTGTGTGGTGTGTGTGTTGAATGTGTGGTGTGTATTGGTGTTGAATGTGTGTGTGTGTTGTGTGGTGTGTGGTGTCTGAATGTGTGGTGTGTGAGTGTGGTGTGGTCTGAATGTGTGTTGTGAATGTGTTGTGTGTGTGCTGTGTGGTGTGAAAGTGGTGTGTCTGGGTGTGTGGTGTGGTGTGTGTGTGTGTGTTGAATGTGTGTGTGTGTGTGTCTGAATGTGTGTGTGTGTGTGTGTGTGTGTTGTGTGAGGCTGGAATGTGTGTGTGTGTGTGTGGTGTGTGGTGCGATTGTGTGTGTGTGTGTGTGTGGGTCTGAATGTGTGTGTGGTGTGTGTGTGATGTGGTTTGGGTGTCTGAGGAATGTGTGTGTGTGTGTGGTGGGTGTCGAAAATGTGTGTGGGTTGTGTGTGTGTGTGTGTGTGATGTGTGTGTGTCTGATGAATGTGTGTGTGTGTGTGTGATGTGTGCTGATGTGTGTGGTGTGTGTGTGTGGGGTTGATGTGTGTGTTGGTGTTGTGTGTGTGTGTGTCTGAAGTTGTGTGTGTCTGAATGTGTGTGTGTGTGATATGTGTGTGGTGTGTGATTGTGTCTGAATGTTGTGTGTGTGTCTGAAGGTGTGTGTGTGTGTGTGTGTCTGGATGTGTGTGGTGTGTGTTGTGTGTTGTGTGTGGTGTGTCTGAATGTGGTGTGTGTTGTGTGTGTGTGTCGTGTGTGTGTGTGTGTGTGGTGTCGATGTGTGTGGTGTTGTGTGTGTGTGTGCTGATGTTGTGTGTCTGATGTGTGTGTGTGTGAGTGTGTGGGTGTGGTGAAGTGTGTGTCTGATGTGTGGGTGTGTGTCTGAATTTGTGTGTGTGTGGTGGTGTGTCTGAATGTTGTGTGATGGTGTGGTGTGTGTGTCTGAAGTGTGTGTGTCTAATGTTGTCTGATGTGTGTGTGTTGTGTGTGAATGTGTGTGTGTTGGATGTGTGGTGTGTGTGTGTGTGTGTGGTTGTGGGTGTGGTGGTGTCTGAATGTGTGTGTGTGTGTGTGTGTGTGAATTGTGTGTGTGTGTGTGTGTGTGTGTGTGTGTGTGAATGTGTGTGTGTGTGTCTGAATGTGTGTGTGGGTGTGTGTGTGTGTGTGTGTGTGTCTGAGTGTGTGTGTGTGTGTGTGTCTGAATGTGTGTGTGTGTGTGTGGTGGTGTGTGTCCCTGCATGTGTGTGTGTCCCTGCACATTTTTATAATGAATTTCGGGATGGCTCGATTAATTTTTATTCTTGTTCTCTCAATAGCCTCCCATGAGCACCTAACCAGAATGGTCTGGGAACTATCTTCGACCATATAAGGCGCACTTCTGGAAAGACTGACCATTGTCAAAGACAATCCTCCTCAAAAAAGGATTTTCATAGGGCAATGCGCTAAATACTCTCCCCCTGCAGCTAGTAGTAACAAATTGGAGGGCCCTGTTATTTTGCCACCTGGATAAAGGTAGGCACCACTTCTTCCCATACCATGCCTCGTCTGCTAACCAATGTAGTTCCACCTCAGGTGGGAGACCTAATTGACGCCCATTAGGCCACTTACCAGCCCTCTCCTCCGCCCAGTAAATATTGAGTGGCCTACCAACCAGGTCTTGTATCGCAGTAGACCTACAAGGACAATAATAAATAGTAAGATATCAATATGACCCCCCCCCTTTTTTTTAAATAAATCTATTTTCCTGTCCTAACATAGGAGGAAACCAATTGGACTCCATTGCCTATTCTGCAAATAATATCCTCTTGTATTCCCCATCTAGCTGCCTCTGTGGCCGCCCTTTTCTAAAGGAGTGGCTCCCGTAGTCTCGAAACGCCAATCCTAAATTTGCCAACCCCTTTCGTAGCAAAGCAATGAATTGGTATTGTGATAATGCTGATCCATCTTGATGAATCAGTAAGACCCCCTCGCCCCTTCTTTCATTAGCTGGAATTCTTTATAACAATGAACTGGACATATTCTCCTTCCTTCTACTGAGGATAACACTGCCACTAGATGTCCCCCTTGGAACCAACTAACACCTTGCCAACATTCCCCCGTCTAACTAGTTCAGAAAGTCGAAAAGCACCAAAGAAGGCCCACGAAAAGGCCATTTGAAAAATTTTTTTCATAGTCAGAATTGGTCAATATACTCAACGATCAAACAACCCTTCTAATATTTCAACTGTATGGGTCGTCTGACATCCATCACCTTTTTACTCTTCTGTCCATTAATTGCATGCTTATACAAAAATTTTGTAACATCCTTCAACCCTTTTAACTTAAAAAAAAACTCAACGCTGCCAATGTCCTGTCCACCACACTGTGGGAGCTCCTTGCTGAAATAATTGTACCAGCTTTCACACCAGCAAATGTAACAAATCTTCCTCTTTGTCAATGCCTCCTATCTGCCCTCCTATCCAGGAGTTTCCACTCATCCAACACATGCATATCCTGCCCATGTAGAATGCGCTAGCGACTGTCGAACCCTGGAAGGATTTCTCTACACTAGTTCCACATGGCCTCTGGACATTTCTCTCCCTCGTTTCTCGCATCTGGCGCCAACCTCTGAACCTGTCCCAGGAAACGAGAGAGAGGTTCAGCAAGGCCATTGTCTAGCCCCGTTATGTGTTTGGCCCCAAAATGAATATTCGCTGCAGGTATATAAAACAAGATGCCATAATAACACTAAAACCGGTTGTGACCCTGTTGACAGATGGTTAATCGCATGTTCAACAGACATTTTGTCTGTTCGGAAAATTATAATTTTTTTTACTTGTCGAGAACCCCAAAGGACCACAGCCGCAACAATTGGAAAAAATTGGATAAAAATGTCAAGTTACCCAATAAGCCTTTTTATCCCCATTCACTGGGCCAAAGCGCGGCACACCATGAATTTGTAGGTATGCCCCAAAACCACTCCCCGCTGCATCTGTGAACAATTGGAGATCTCATGCATTGTCATTGGCTGCTGCCAATAGAGCCTCCCATTGAATTTTTCAAGGAATCGCAACTATACAGTTAAATCTTCCTTAATGGGACGAGTAATCCTAATAAAATGATGGGACCTGCAAATTCCCACCGTTGCAAATACTAATCTTCTAGAAAAAACTCGTCCCTTGGGATAACTATGCAGGCAAAATTTAACTTGCCCAACAAGGACTGCATCTGTTGCAATGTAACCTTTTTTTGTTGCCAATGTATTGTTAAGTGTTCTGGCTAGGTCCTCAATTTTATCCCTCGGTAACCTGCATTCCTGCAAAATGTAATCTACCTCAATTCTAGAAAAGCGAGACAAGTAGTAGGTAATATTGTCTTGTCTGGCGTCAGAGGAATGCCAAATTGATCGCAATCTCCCGAAAACAACCTAGCAAAATTTCGCATTTGAAGGGTCCCTGGGTCCTACCGTAAAAAAATCATCCAGGTAGTATATTACACTATCGAACCCGAATAATTTTTAACCACCCACTCCACAAAACAACTAAAAGTTTCAAACAATAAACACGAATCGAACAACCCATCGGTAAAGCTCTGTCAACATAGAAAGCGTTCTTAAAATCCGTCTTTGCCATCAGTGCCCCGACCCCGCTTCCGAATGAACCGCAATGCTGTATCAAAGGATGTATACTCGATTGTCGTCTATTTCCTCTATCTCATCATTGACAGAGCTCCCCGAGGGTAGGACAAATGGTGTATCATCTATAGTGGCCCTGTTCCTTGTTTGGCACAAGGCCCAAAGGGGATGCTATAAGATTAGGTAAGGGGGAGCTGGAAAGGGGCTGCCATTCACCCAACCTAACTTCCTTTGTAGTTTTTCCAAAAAAATTTCTGGTTGTTTCTAGTGACTTTAAATTTTTGCAGACCAATCTTGGGCCCTCCAATTTGGATGGAATCTCGTCCACCTGGCTGTCTCCCTTCTTAAAGCATCTTGTAACCACATGTGGCCCTGAACAAAAGGAACACTCATGCCTGAACTTGCAAGACAATCCCTTGACGTTGAACTGCCAAGATCCCCCCTTTTTTTCCCACATAACACCCTCCCCCCTCCATGGCTCCCGGGAATGGACTGCCCTACTGAGCTGAAGGACCCTGTACGACTCTATGTTCATGAGCCTCATCCATAGGGCATTATCACAATGATCCCATGAAAGTTCTCTTCGCACTGACATCTTCTGTCGGAATGCCTCATCATAGCGTAGCCATACACTATGGGCCTCCCAAATTGTGTCCAGATAAACAAAACAGCGTACACTGTTCTGATTGCCGCTCCCCTATAATGTTGCCTAAGAGAACAAAGGCCTGAAGCCAGTTTCCAAAGGTGCGAGGAATCAACCTAATTTCCTTTTTTTTCTTCTTCCGCTTCCTTTTTTGGGTCCCTGACTTTCTCCCATTTATCAAAGCTATAATTTCTAAGGGGAGTAATGAGAATATATCCACATATTCCTTCCGCCAGATTTTTCCTTCACTCTTGTTTTAAAAAATTCCAACGGTCCCTCAAAACATATATATGTAATCCCTTAGCCTGGTCTGACACATCAACTGGTCACTCGCCACACTTTCCACTACCGGGACTTGCTCGCTTAAAAAACGCTATGCTCGGCAAGACAACGCTTTATCGATTGAGAACCTGTCACCGACTCGGCTGAATTTCCCCTAGGTGGACAATCCATTAACATTGACACCGTAATTGGTGTCCCCCCTGCCCTTTGCACGGGCGTCTAGTTGCCCTAACAGTTGCCTCAAGTCCACTAAAATGTCCCCCACTTCACACGATGTTGACCTGTAATACCCTTCTGCACTTGTTGTTGGACTGACTGTGTGGTGTGTAATAGTTGTGGCACTTGGTGTGCAAGTAAAGTTGAGGTACCTGGCATGTTGCTGGCCATTGCTGGGGTTGTCGCATATTGCACCTGATCCCATAGTGGACTGCAACAGATGACGTTGGTTCTCGCTGACTCCATCCGTTGAGACAAAAACAGGGAAGAAGTCCCTGAACCCTGGCCCTGGGTTAGTTGCGGATTCTGCAAGATAATGAAGAGGTGAAACAGAGCCTAAGGGTGATGAATTTGCTGTAGAGGGGTGCTCATCCCTGCATACATCCCTACTGACCAAGTCTCGTGTATTCCACCAACCGGCCTATACAACCCGGCCCAGGCCGCACTTTCTGGATGGCTTCCATCCCCCCAATTGCCCCATTATAGTGGGAAATGTAATGGTGGGTCGCCCTACTCTCCCGGATCTCCGAACCTCCGTGTCCTGTAGATTTTGGTCTGGCACACTGGTTCCCGGCATAGCTGCTTCCGGGCTGTTAGTTTCCTCTGACCCAGTCTTCACCATGAAGTTCCGCCTCCATTTGAATGCCTGTAGTAAGGATTCCATCTCTACACGCCGCGCCACTTCCAGTGTTGCTCCAATGGCTTCTGCTAGGCTTCTCCCTGTCTTTTCCCATCAGCCTCTGACCTAATTCTACTCCCGATTCTCGCAGGTTCTCGCGCTGCCAGCCCTGGTCATGTGGCTTTCCTCCACTCTGCTTCATCGGTTCCTTCTTTCTTTTCCTCTCCACTGGTCATTCATATTTAGCTAATATACAGTAACTAAATGCTAGCTTGCTATTGGTGTGTTTATTTCTAATGTTCTCCATCATGCTGTACAAAAAGGACTGGAGTCCCAGCAACAATCTAAGCCTGTTTTGAGTCCTCGGTATTATATTTTGCATTGTGTCTGTTTAGATGTAATAATTTTTCCTCTGCTCTTCACCAATCTCATCCTATTTTTATCTTGCTTCTTCCATGGTTTTCCTAAAAAATTCTGCTGTCCTATTAGCATCAGTTTCACTTCCATCATTCACTGTGCTCTTTAGGTGTGGGTTAAACATGGGCAAACCCTGACCCTTCAGACAGACTTCTGATGGGATTAACGCAGGACTGCTGATATAACAGCAACACTAGATGTGCGTCCTATTGGAGACCATGATTGGCCAAAATTTACAGACACATCCAACCATTTTGTCTCAGATTTTTATAAAATAAAAGATGAAAAATGTCAGTCTTAACTTGTGTACCCATGTGAATGCATTACCAGAATTTGGTAATTCTTTACACTTTTATCAGATCCTACAGTTGTTCTCTAAGTTTTTGTCAATTATATATTTACTGTAATATTACTGTTTTGTTCCATTATAGGGCACAGTTTTATTTTTTTTATTAGTTTTATTAGGAATTGTTCAATCCACGGTTGTTGTAATTATTTCTTTGCGGAATAGAAGGGGCAACAAGGGTAGTGGCCTAGAGGAAAAATAATATAAATCATCTGAACTCATTATGAAGTGTTTCCAATGTGAATAGAACAGACAACGTGTGTGTGTGTGTGTGTGTGTGTGTGTGTGTGTGTGTGTGTGTGTGTGTGTGTGTGTGTGTGTGTGTGTGTGTGTGTGTGTGTGTGTGTGTGTGTGTGTGTGTGTGTGTGTGTGTGTGTGTGTGTGTGTGTGTGTGTGTGTGTGTGTGTGTGTGTGTGTGTGTGTGTGTGGTTGCACACACACACACACACACACACACACACACACACACACACACACACACACACACACACACACACACACACACACACACACACACACACACACACATTCAGACACACACACACACACATTCAGACACACACACACACACATTCAGACACACACACACACACGGTACAGTGAAGAATTCTAGTTTCCGGTAATGGGCAATTCAAATATTTTAAGGACAAACCCTAAATAAGTTGCACAGTTTATACAATCGGACATTTAGACAATTCATACAATCGGACAGTCCCTCCTCACATTGTATTACCTAATAAGCCGTTACTATCTGTTTCGTTTATAATACCTGGTCTGTTAATGTCCAACCCTCTGTATGAACTCTATTCCATATGGTTAGAGATAAGGGATCTGGGATAAGGCGTGAATACAGTCACAGGTATGATTAATCCACGTTATCTCCATATGATGTGAATAGTCATGTGTATGATTGGTCCAGATTATCTCCATGTGGTGTGACTAGTCATGTGTATGATTGGTCCAGATTATCTCCATGTGGTGTGTCTAGTCATGTGTATGATTGGTCCAGGTTATCTCCCTATTGTTATAGATTTGTCAACCTGCAGGTTAAAGGTTTCTTTATACTTTATATAAGGAAACCATAAACGTGCCTGTTACATGAATTGTCCTTCCTAGTGCTACAACGAACAGGGATAATTCTACCCATAGAATCTTATGGAATAGGCTACACGGGTCTAGCGCTGGTTTATAATTAAAGCCACAAGTTCAAATTTGGTTTATTTGATCTTTTTATTACTATAAATGTACAGAAAAGACTAACCTTGTCCCTGTGCCCTACGTAGCCCAGTCCGATAGCCCTACCCCCCACTCACACACACACGCACATGTAGCCCAGTCTGATAGCCCTACCCCCCCACACACGCACATGTAGCCCAGTCTGATAGCCCTACCCCCCCCCCCCCCCCCCACATGTAGCCCAGTCCGATAGCCCTACCCCCCACTCACACACACACACACACGCACATGTAGCCCAGTCTGATAGCCCTACCCCCCCACACACGCACATGTAGCCCAGTCTGATAGCCCTACCCCCCCACACACGCACATGTAGCCCAGTCTGATAGCCCTACCCCCCCACACACGCACATGTAGCCCAGTCTGATAGCCCTACCCCCCCACACACGCACATGTAGCCCAGTCTGATAGCCCTACCCCCCTCCCATAACCTGCCCTAGGCAACATGATTTGATACTGGGGGAATTTCAAATTGATGTAGAAAGTTATCAATGCGCCAGACATTGTGGGAGCATCGTTGACGAGATCAAAGGTCACTTCACCTCCTGTAAAAATCTTATGTTAATACAAAACCAAACTTATTTATTTCATGAACAATGTTTGTTTAACACAACACCTTTCCAGGAATCTTTCCACTGATTCTTATATCCTGCCATCTGGGGTACAGCCTACTGTTCCAGGATTTAAAGAGTGACCAATTGTTGTCTTATCCATCTGGAATCCTGATAAGCAGGAAGCTTCATTAGTTATTGGGAAGATGTATGGAGAAGCAGCACCAATCGAATGTTTGAGTATGGAATCTTAAATGAAAAAAGCCATGGAACTGGATGTAGGACTTTTAAAGCAAAACCTCAACTGACCTTGCATTAAATAACGGCCATTTTAATGACTTATCAGCCTCTGCTAGCAAAAACCCTCAACACTTGCTTATTTGGTTTTATTGGGGTACACCATCTTAGACTTGGATCTTCCCTTATAGCACTGTTTGATAGGCTTTAAAATGGGGGGGGATAAAATAGACCCCAACCAAAGTACTACCTCCTTTTTTAGTTTGCAGCCGCATTCGCAGGATCAAACATAAATGGTACCTTGTCCCTTACAGTCTAAGAACATGTCATGTTAAGCAGGTCAAACCCAAATATTTGCAAGGAAGAGTTTCCAAGCCAAGATAGTCAATGGAATAGTCTTAAGGCTTCCATGGTCTATGCCATAGCAGCAATTTTTGGCTTAGACCCCCAGATATGAGTCTATACAATGCAGAGCATCTATAGGGCTCCATTGTCCATAACACAGTTAATACATAGAATAAAACCAATTATGTTACAAGTATACTAAATCTTCTCGGATATGTGGTATAACACAGATCATTCAATAAAATGATATCCAATTGGTAAGAGGCTTCTTGTTTTATCATTCCATTGAGAGAGCACAATTACTTCATGAATAGTAGTTGGAATTTTGTCGGGGGTGGGGGTTGACTACATGACCTACACTACCAGGCTACTTAGTGCAGTAGAGCCCAAGACCAGCATGTGATGCCTGTACTGATTGTCTCTAGGCAAAGGCTGTATCACATGCATCTTCAATCCTTCTTGGAATCCTACATGTGACTTCTCTCTGAAGCATAACAGCTTTATGGGAAGTTAAATTTAACTCTACTTTGACCATTCCAGGCCAAACTTTTTTTATTTTTCCTCTCCAAGCTAAACATATGACACTTTAGGATTACTGCATATTCCCTTTATATATGCGATCTCTCCAACTTCTAGTGGTTAAAAAGATGTGAATTTCTAATTCAACATCCTGCGATCACGATTACAGAAAACACAAGCCCCCCCCCCTCCCACCTTTAAAAAGATGGTATCAAGTTCTCCCCAAGTCACAAAACAATATCTAATTGAAGACACTTCAATTGTTTTTATATTCATGGGTTCCACTGAACAAGGGTCCATGAGTCTATATTATATAAAATGAGCTGGGCATTTTATGGAAGATAGATTTAGTATCTATTTTAGGAAGTGTTAAGCATTTTACCATTTTTCCTTTCTAATCTTAAGAACCATGTTCATTTTGTATCAGGACCCAATATGTGGTGTGTTAGGTTATGCCACACATGCATTTAACTTCATAACAAAGATGGGGTGTTATATCAACTTGGAAGCTCTAATAAATGGCCCATTTATAGGTTTACCATCCACTATTGGTAAAATGCTAGGTCCTGTTTTTGGCATAAGTTGATATTTATTTGTTACATTACATAAACCTTTGCATTTCTAGAAGATAAGAATTGATACTTCATGATTTATGGAACATGATGCCAGCCATTTCGTCAGATTAATATTTTTTTATATTAGACTAAACACTACTGCATAGTCAGTGTATATGGAATTCTAGAACATATTTTATCATCTATAGACAAAAAAAAAAAAAAAAAAAAAAAACAAACCACACAAACCCATGATACATGTCATTGTAAAGCACTATGGAAGATGTTGGTGTTCTATAAACCCACAATAATAATAACCAGCTAATTATTTTGAAATAATCAAGGTGGGATGTATAGGATTTAGATGAAAAGAGACATTGCCATAAGTCTAGACATTTCATTTCCACTTCATTATGGGTTGGATCTTTGCATCCTTCAATGTTTATTAGCATTGAGTCACCTGACCACATGTCTACAGATTTCCTTCTGCAGTCCGTTTACCAACTATTAATTTACCATTTTGATATCCAGAATAAACAAGGGATCTGTACCTGTAAACCTTTCTAAGTACTAGAAAATGTAATCCTACTAAATCCGTCTAGTATCAACTATACATAGCCTGCAATTTAAAAACAAACGATTTTCTTTGATCAAAATATCTATAAGTTGGCCTGACCATTACCAGTGGTGTTTTTTAAATGCTTTTGTAACTATAAACTTTACAGCTAAAAAAAAAAAAACCAATCCAGCAAATTATTTTGCAACAAGGAGTCTTTAGTCTGAGGTCAGGTTAACTAATACATATTATGATCAAAGAAAATGTTTGTTTAAATAATATAACAGTCCTCCAGTTGTTGAATAGTGAGTACAGGATTACCAATAAAATAAAAAATAACTGTACATCAATCCCAGTTTAATACTTAACTAGCTAATGGCCCCATCCATTCCTTCTACTGTCATATTTAACTGGCATCACTTCTCCATTCATCAAATATAATTATATGTCTATGTGAATAGACTCCAGTTAAGACCACTTCTCCAACTGGCAATACAGAGATCACTTGCACAGATTTTTTAGCAGCCCAACATATGCATTTTACTGGATTTTAGCAAATACTTACGGTTCTGAGCATTTGACCCAACACATAGTACCCATAAAACCATCAGGCAATACATCGCCTCCATCCTCTGTGAATTCATGACTCTTGTGGACACAGTGAATGGGCAAACAGAGTCCCTATAAAAATAACCAGAGTCTCATTAGCATGATCACACCTTCCAAGTATGACATCAGAAGGATTAGGCATTCCAGCTCATCAAGGGGCTAAAGTTGGGAAAGTCACAGGTTAAAGCTTTAGGGAGAAGTTTTGTCATGTGATGTTATCAATGCAAGCCATTATCTACACAGCACAATAAGGCTTTGCTACTTGGTGAATCAGAGAAACTACTAGACCCTGTTTAATAAAAAAATCACAAGCCCCGTTCATAGACTGGAACTGCATCACGGAATGAAAAAGAAGGGGGGGGGAGTGCAGACTGGTAATTACAAGTAACAACCCAATTAAGGTTTTAATTGTAATTGATAGCTCAACTAAATGTTCTCTTGCAAATAGGAGATACGTTGCAATGTATATATCACCATAGGTATTTTAAGACAATATAGATGAAAAACTAAACTACTAAATAGAACTAAAGGTTTCAGTTACAATTTTTGCATAACTAAATAAGGGCAAATGGCGCAGAGCAATGAAGAAACCGATACATCCCTTTCAATCATGTTGTACGACCTAAATTGCACGAAGGAGCAATTGGAGGGGTTGACTATACAATCTATTGAAATATATATATAATAGACTGCGTAGTAAGAGATATGACACCAAAAAACTCCTGCTGTGAGAAGACTCCCAGAATGCTCTGAAAGCCTAACATTCTCATAGAGCTCTACATGCTGTTTCACTATTTTGCCTTTAAGAATAGGCATGTAGGATTGAACACATCTGAAGTGGTGTCATAAACTGTCATATGTCAGAGAGAATCCTCTGCGACTAGGTTTTTAACAGATTATTTGTGCCAGAATCAGACTGTCCGAAAATTTTACCTGATCATGTAGACCATGCAATCGGCCAAACCAAAATATTGTTTTCAGATCACATCAGAAAGACGACCAATTAGGTTTAGCGGTCAGTAGTCTGTCCAATTAAAAATTGTATGCACACTTTATTTAGGGCTGCAACCTTTAAACGCAAACGTATGAATTTACATGCTGCAGTGCCATTGCATTAAATACATTCTGTATGGCTACCCAGAAATGAATGCAACCAGAATCACGCTTCTTATGGAAATGCTAACCAACCTTTTGTCATGTAGATTTCAGACATGTTTGGGTCTTAAGCTACTAAAGCACACTATACAATCTTTCCTCCTGACCGACTGTTCGAGGCTTTCTACCAGTCGGCCAGGAGAAAAGGAAGTCTGTTGCAGCAAAAGCAGCCACGTCCGACAGTTAGGCGTGACCGATCGGGTGGTCCATAGAGGACCGCACGATCGGTTGAGATTTTCCTACTTGTCCGATCGTTCATTTTTGCATTGTGTGTACCTAGCTTTAAAGTCAAAAGTGGCAACCTTAGCCCAAGGCCATGTACACTGAACATACGCCACAAGGGATGTCCTTGCAGACAGACCTACCTTTTTCCCCCAAGTGAATTGGTGGTCTGTTGGTCAGGAATTAAAGCTGCTATTCTAGTCAGATTGATCACTGCAGGATCAACCATGACTAAGTGCCCATACACTTCCAAAGTCTCACACCACGTGCAAATTGCGGGGTCTGACCTGTGATACTATGTGTATGCTTGGCCTTAAGGGTGATAATCATGCCGTGTATGGGCACTGTATTGGCCGAAATGGCTGCTCGCTCAGGGATCGTTGATGATCCACTAGACAGAGTCTAGTCCATTTCGGCAAACAAAGTCCCATACACAGCACCCGACATCGCCAGCAACGGCGATGCATACACAGTGTGGCACGGGCCGGACCCCACCATTAGACGTTCGTCTATCAACAACTGTCCACTCTAAGAACAGACATGACCTTTCTTTTATGCATCAATTTGAGATCACAAAATGAATGGGCCGGATGTGATTATCTAAAGATAAAAATGCAGCCTTAAAGGCCTTCACACACGGCATTGATATTTCAACTCCAAATTCAATCGGATTATTGAAGATTTTTTTTCTGTGTTTTCAATAGACGTTCAGCAAAATCAAGCTGTTTATCGAAAAAACAGGATCAGGAAAGATGGAAATTGTGATCATGTCAGGTGATCAAAAATCCATTGGACCGTGTGTGTACCATAAAATTCAGTCTTATACATTAGATCCAATCTCTAATCTATTCAGTATCTGCCTAGTACCTGGCCAGCTTTAGTCAGTGCTGTTTAATTGAAATCAGTCTAGCCCTAATTACATTTATTATGTTTGACCTGATCAGAGGATTACAGCAATACAATCACATTCACCTAAATAGCTGTTGCAGAAGCCGTGCACAAAGCCATACACACTTTTTCACAAATATACATGCAACTGTCTAAATGCGACCCTAATTTCAGGAATGGACCAGTCATAAGAATACTGCAGTGTAATTACTTTTCCCACTATAAAAGCACATAGGATACAATATAGAATGTCTACGTGTGACATCTCTGTGCTGCTAGGCCTACACAAGTCATTAAGTGCATGTGGCTACTCGAAACAGATGCAACTTTTTTTGGAAACCAGTCCAATCCCACAACATTCCCTTTAAAGCAAGACACCAAAGAGATGGTAACGCAAACCTGGGATAAATCTTTGCTGCCTCCATCTTTAGGAGTGTACTGGTTTAAAGGCAGTGCACTAAAAACAGCACAAATTTTATCAAATGAAGGTCTTCTACATAAACGGTCTACTTGGGCAGTTCTAAACATAAAAAGCATCTTTATAAATCTATCCCATTGCTAATATGAATCGCAGATTGAGGACAAATGATCATACAACATTCAGAATATATCCATTACCAACATTTATTAGAAAGAACAACCCACTGGGATTCCTCTTACCAATCTGTCTCTACTCTTCCCACATGCATGCTCAAGCTCACATTATAGAAAAACTCAGTCTCTCACGGGACCTGTACCACCTGCTATTTTACACTTCATTAGTCCAGGGTTTAATGAAAGATTCTTGTGCTATTAGTGGTCACATGACACTTATATTCCTCTGATCTGGAACATTCCAATGGGAACATGTAAGCACTGTCTTCATTTGGAACAAAACTATTTTTGCAGCCAGAGTTTTACTTCTGAGACATTCTAATTTAGTTCCCCAGTGTAGATGGAAACGTATGAGCTCCAGGGCAACATTTATTCTGGGCAATCCTTCCCTATCCCACCTATATCCAAAATCAAGAACAGATTCTTAAATCCACCACCCCACCTATCAAAGCTCTTTACCAGGTGAATGTTTGACTGTATTTTGGCCCTTTCACACTTAAAGAACTAACGGGTTTATTCAATAAAAGTTCTTATCGTTTAAATGGTGCTAATTTTACCCCAACCAATCAGATGTTAGCTTTCAAATGTTAAATAAGTTATGATTGGTGGGCACCAGCACCATTTTAAACGATAAGAACTTTTATTGAATAACCCTGTATGCCTATGAGCCTGCCGCAGGCCTTTAAGATACTTGCCAAATTTCTTTTTGCACATGTGGCATTGTGACAAGCACAGGAGTTTTAAACTCCTCTCTTCAGGGCATCAATGGGCAGCTCCATACTGTTGTTCTTTAAATGTATACTCTTAAAGGGGAAGTATGTTTATGTCTCTACAAATTAATAATATTTGTTTTATGTTTTGAACTATGTGGTTGTATACTGTACACGAGAGATTAGAAACTACTACTAGTAGAAGTCTAGCCCTTAAAAAACATGATTATAATTCAGCTATGCTACATGAGTTTTATAGATTTCCGCTATTCCCTGAATTGTTCATAGATCTGGCAACCCTATATAAAGAAATGCATGGCACAGGCTTTATTAAGGTCAGGCTCACATCATAATCCTCCTCCTGCAGCTCTGCACTATATTGTTTTCTATAGGTGGTTGGAGGGTATGCGGGCTGTCAACACTAAGGGCTAGCCACACTGCTGCGGTTTTTTTTGTGTGCGTTTGCGCTTGCGATTGCGATTTTACAAAACCATTGAAAACGCGCACGACGTTTTTTCGGTGCGATTGCGTTTTGCGTTCTGCTCTGATTTTAATCGAAATCGCAGCGCAAACGCAAAAAAATTGCACTGAAATCGCATGTTATTGCGATTGCGTTTGCGTTGCAGTTTGGCCTTGCCATAAGTAAGGCCCAGATCAACTGCTTTGAGTACACCTAAATAAAAGTAATTAGTTGGGCTACACTGATTGCATTGAAACTGCATTTCTTGGGGCTAGGCAGGTTTTTTGTTTTTTGGGGGGTTGCGCATGCGTTTCTTTCTAACCCAATCGGGCAACAAATGCGATTCCGTTTGTGATACTAATCGAATGCGATCACCATTTTAATGCGCAATCGCATGCGATTTCGTATCTCAAAAAAACCTCGCATGCGCAACGGAATCCATTTTCGGCGCGGTGTGGCTGTGCCCTTAGCCTTGCGACACGTTTTTAAAAGAGAATTGCAGTACCGAGCAGAGCCTCTGTGTTTTGGTATCTGTTTCCTAGCCATATTAAAAATGCTACATTTTGCAGCTAATCAACCATTAGAAAACTACTAGGAATATAAACCTTCCAGAACTTAATTTTCATTTATTAGCCAGCTGAGGATATTCAGGAGATTCATATGGTTCTTATCTTTGAAAATGTTAATTTTGCCCAACCAATCAGATGTTAGCTTTCAAATGGTAGCTAAAATCTGATGGGTTGGGGCAAAATTAGCACCATTTTTAATGATAACAACTTTTATATCTCCTGTATAGTGTGCTGTATAGTCCTATTGTTTTTGTACATAAAACTATATGCCTGGTTGTACCTCCTTGTAACATGGCCTTCCCTCCAGATAGTTCTAGTATAATAGTATATATTTGGTGGAATGTTATTTACTATTCTGAGATTCTAAATGTTTGTGTGACTGCACCCACTTTGCCTTATTAGATAGAGAAAACTCTGAACCAATTTGGTCATGTGCAATATTTTTACATCATTGGGCTATATTAAAAAAAAATATGGCGGTATCGGGAAAAGTACGATCGCGCCATAATGTACATACAATGTAATAAAATACCAACATTCCAAAATACCGCAATGGTATTGTTGGGGAATTGGAAATCTACAATCGTTGTCGTAGATCTCCGGGGCGATTGGAAATGTATGGCCACTATGTGTAGATTGACAACCACAATTGCAAATAGCAATACCGCGCCTTTAAGATATGGCCTATTATTTTTGTTAATATTTTTCCCCTCTGCATCCCTAGTTTCTGCATAAGGCCATCACTCTCACTGCAACAATGTCATTGTAAGCTATGTATTTACAACATTAGAGTTAATCAGAGGGCCCATTGCACTATGCAACTTCATTTTGTTTTGTTCTCTTCCCTTTTGCGCAGTTTCCTGTGTATTTGTGCATTGTGGAGCCCCCGATGAAGGGTTTCCAGAGCACTTGTTGATTGTAGGATGGTCATAATAAATGTAGTTACAGAGCGGCACTGATTGCATTTAACAACATTCGATGCTATGTTTTAATAGGCATCCTCTGATTTTTCACTGACCTGGAAACCCTACCTTAATGGATGGTGGGTAAACACACCAAACATATGCATGTAATACATTTCTGTTTGTTTGCATCTGCCTGTTAATTTAAATTACCGTGCAAACCAGACATGAACAAAAACCAAAAATGGTGATCGCACGTATTGGGAAAAATAAATTGTATTACAATATACATAGTGGGGCACATTTCCAGCCATTACCATTTTATTGGTCTGATGTTCGCTAAATGGATGCAGTTTGCAAATGGATGCAGAATATGATAAATATGTGGTAGGGTTAAGGCCTTAAGCTGTATACACACAGTAACGATGTTGGATCCGACGGTATTGGCGTTTTATTGTTAACCCGCTTTATCTTCACTGAGTTTAGCGCCTTTTTCTAACGATCGCAAAGCCAACAAATTTCCCATTGGCCTCATGGCCGTTCAAGAAAGACTGAAATTTCCCTAGGACACGGGCGTATCCTGTATTAAAGTATGGGGGAGTAGTGGGATACATGCAGTCCCGAATGTTTTCACTATGCTGTGTACAGGGAGAACGCCCGGACTGCAAGTATCCTCATCTTTGAGAAATGATAGACAGGATCTTGCAGATCATGTCTGTCATCTTGCAAACATCTTTGTTGTGTGTACCACCTTTACTGATTTGTTGGCTGCATAAGTAGCTGGCATAATGAGATAATGATGGCAGGAGGGATTATGATGAAGATCCTTAATGAAAAATAAAATCATTGAAAAGATATAACCTGAGGCTGAGGCCAACTTACCTAATGGCTAGGCCACACCAACGTGATTTCTCATGCACTAACGACTCACGCATGAAATTCACAGCACAGTTCATGTCAATGTGGGTGGCCACATTGCATGCACCCAATCTGTTTTTTCTGCGGATTGTATGTGCTCCATTTGCGCATTATTACACATTACACAGCACAAACGCAGTAACCCAATGTGCTTGGTTGCCGTTCAACTTGTGTGGCCTCAGCCTAAGAGGGGAAATACTAAGGAAGGAGGTACTACTAGAAGTGTAATCTATGTACAGTTGGTTTTAACCCTAATTTGCCATTAAAATACCCATCTTTTCTTTCTGCATGCTCGTTTAAACCGTTCTTACATTTTATCTGTCTGCCCAAAGGATTATACTGCAACAATGTGTCCTTGTGAACGGTCATTGGTCAAAAATGCTGATATACTGTAATTACTGGGTAATTTCTAGATTATATTATTGAGTAACTCAGCAGTGTGAGAATGTAGAAACATAGACCTAGAGTTCCTTGGAATCATGAGCTCTAAGACCGAACATTACAAAAGGCACTTAATAGTGAAGAAAGATTACATTGCGGATATTGTAGCCAAAATAACTTTTTTTCTCTCAATCTTATTCCTAAATGAACTTGCTAAGTTAGAGTTGCATATTTTTTTATATTGGTCAGATCAACTTATGACCCAGAGATTTACAGTCATGGGGTCATTTCACATGATTGTAATATCACATGAAACACACACACACACACACACACACACACACACACACACACCCACACACACACCACACACACACACCACAACCACACACACACACACACACACACACACACACACACACACACACACACACACACACACACACACACACACACACACACACAACACACACACACCACACACACACACACACACACACACCACACACACACACACACCACACACACACACACACACACCACACACCACCCACACCACACACACACACACACACACACACCCACACCTTTCTTTGTTGCTTGATTCACATTGAAAGCACTTTCAAATATGAGTTTCATATGACCACAAACACACCATGTAGCCCCAGTCTGTGTGCCCTACCCCCCCCACCACACACATGTAGCCCAGTCTGATAAAGCCCCTACCCCACCCCACACCATTTAGGCAACCTTCTAACGCATTAACCCTGTGTGTAGCTTCTCTTCTTACTCCTTACGGATCTTTCTTTCTTTTGCAGAGATTTGGTGCCCGGCACGACATTACAGTTTTTAGTCTCGCTAGATGCTCTCTGTGCTCACACGTTTAAAGTCTTTAGAAACACAAGGAACTATGTTGTGTTGTCACCACTACTGACACACACACACACACACACACACACACACACACACACGTTGGTCTGGATTTATATTATTTTTTCCTCTAGGCCACCTACCTTGTTGCCCCTTCTATTCCGCAAAGAAAATAATTACAAACACCGTGGATTGAACAATTCCTAATAAAACTAGTAAAAAAAATAAAACTGTGCCCTTATAATGGAACAAGAACAGATAAATAAATTACAGTAAATTATATAATTGACAAAAACTTAGAGAACAACTGTAGGATCTGATAAAAGTGTAAAGAATTACCAAATTCTGGTAATGCATTCACATGGGTACACAAGTTAAGACTGACATTTTTCATCTTTTATTTTGTAAAAATCTGAGACAAAATGTGTTGGATGTGTCTGTAAATTTTGGCCAATCATGGTCTCCAATAGGACGCACATCTAGTGTTGCTGTATATATCAGCAGTCCCGCGTTAATCCCATCAGAAGTCTGTCTGAAGGGTCAGGATGGGCCCATGTGTAACCCAACCTAAAGAGCACAGTGAATGATGGAAGTGAAACTGATGCTAATAGGACAGCAGAAAATTTTTAGGAAAACCAATGGGAAGAAGCAAGATACAAATAGGATGAGATTGGTGAAGAGCAGAGGAAAAATTATTACATCTAAACAGACACAATGCAAAATATGATACCGAGGACTTGGGGAGAGGAGGGATAGAAAGAAAACTATTGAGTACAGGTAGAGGATAAAAAATAAGGAGAAATGAAAGGAAGGAGAAAAAACAGGCTTAGGGCTAGGCCACACTGCTGCGTTTTTTTTGCGTTTGCGCTTGCGTTTGCGATTGCTATTGCGCTTGCGATTTTTCAAAATTGTTGAAAACGCGGCAACGCAAAAAAAACACGCGTTTTTCGATGCATTTGCGTTTGCGTTTTGCGTTCTGCATTTTTAATCGCAATCGCATGCGTTTCCTATACTTATTGAAGAAATCGCAAACGCAACGAAAATCGCACATGAAATCGCATGCTATTTGCGTTTGCGTTTGCGTTCAGTGTGGCCTAGCCCTTAGATTGTTGCTGGGACTCCAGTCCTTTTTGTACAGCATGATGGAGAACATTAGAAATAAACACACCAATAGCAAGCTAGCATTTAGTTACTGTATATTAGCTAAATATGAATGACCAGTGGCCAGAGGAAGAAGAAAGAAGGAACCAGATGAAGCAGAGTGGAGGAAAGGGCCACATGACCAGGGCTGGCAGCGCGAGAACCTGCGAGAATCGGGAGTAGAATTAGGTCAGAGGGCTGATGGGAAGAAGAAGCAGGGAGAAGCCTAGCAGAAGCCATTGGAGCAACACTGAGGAGAGTGGCGCGGCAGTGTAGAGATGGAATCCTTACTACAGGCATTTCAAATGGAGGCGGAACTTCATGGTGAAGACTGGGTCAGAGGAATACTAAGCAGCCGGGAAGCAGCTATGCCGGGAACCAGTGTGCCAGACCAAAATCTACAGGACACGGAGGTTCGGAGATCCGGGAGGAGTAGGCGACCCACCAGTACATTTCCCACTATAAGTGGGGCAATTGGGGGGATGGGAAGCCATCCAGAAAGTGCGGCCTGGGCCGGGTTGTATAGGCCGGTTGGTGGAATACACAGAGACTTGGGTCAGGTAGGGATGTATGCAGGGATGAGCACCCCTCTACAGCAAATTTCACCCTTAGGCTCTGTTTTCACCTCTTCATTATCTTGCAGAATCCGCAACTAACCCAGGGCCAGGGTTCAGGGACTTCTTCCCTGTTTTTGTCTCAACGGATGGAGTCAGCGAGAACCAACGTCGATCTGGTGCAGTCTACTATGGGATCAGGTGCAGATGCGACAACCCCAGCAATGGCCAGCAACATGCCAGGTACCTCAACATTACTTGCACACCAAGTGTCACAACTATTACACACCACACAGTCAGTCCAACAACAAGTGCAGAAGGGTATTACAGGTCAACAGTCGTGTCAAGTGGGGGACATTTTAGTGGACTTGAGGCAACTGTTAGGGCAACTAGACGCCCGTGCAAAGGGCAGGGGGGACACCAATTACGGTGTCAATGTTAATGGATTGTCCACCTAGGGGAAATTCAGCCGAGTCGGTGACAGGTTCTCAATCGATAAACGCGTTCGTCTTGCCGAGCATAGCGTTTTTTAAGCGAGCAAGTCCCGGTAGTGGAAAGTGTGGCGAGTGACCAGTTGAATGTGTCAGACCAGGCTAAGGGATATACATATATATGTTTTGAGGGACCGTTGGAGATTTATTTAAAACAAGAGGTGAAGGAAAAAATCTGGCGGAAGGAATATGTGGATATATTCTCATTACTCCCCTTAGAAATATTTAGCTTTGATAAATGGGAGAAAGTCAGGGACCCAAAAAAGGAAGCGGAAGAAGAAAAAAGAAGAATTAGGTTGATTCCTCGCACCTTTGGAAACTGGCTTCAGGCCTTTGTTCTCTTAGGCAACATTATAGGGGAGCGGCAATCAGAACAGTGTACGCTGTTTTGTTATCTGGACACAATTTGGGAGGCCCATAGTGTATGGCTACGCTATGATGAGGCATTCCGACAGAAGATGTCAGTGCGAAGAGAACTTTCATGGGATCATTGTGATAATGCCCTATGGATGAGGCTCATGAACAATAAGAGTGTACAGGGTCCTTCAGCTTCAGTAGGGCAGTCCATTCCCGGGAGCCATGAGAGGGGGAAGGGTGTTAGTGGGGAAAAAAAGGGGGGGATCTGCTGGCAGTTCAATGAAGGGCAGTGCAAGTGGGGATTGTCTTGCAAGTTCAGGCATGAGTGTTCCTTTTGTTCAGGGCCACATGTGGTTACAAGATGCTTTAAGAGAGGGAGACAGCCAGGTGGACGAGATTCCATCCAAATTGGAGGGCCCAAGATTGGTCTGCAAAAATTTAAAGTCAGCTAGAGAACAACCAGAAATTTTTTTGGAAAAACTAACAAAGGAAGTTAGGTTGTGATGAATGGCAGGCCCCTTTCCAGCTCCCCCTTACCTAATCTTATAGCATCCCCTTTGGGCCTTGTGCCAAACAAGGAACAGGGCCGCTATAGGATGATACACCATTTGTCCTACCCATCGGGGAGCTCTGTCAATGATGAGATAGAGGAAAGTTAGACGACAATCGAGTATACATCCTTTGATACAGCATTGCGGGTCATTCGGGAAGCGGGGATCGGGGCACTGATGGCAAAGACGGATTTTAAGAACGCTTTCTATGTTGACAGAGCTTTACCGATGGGTTGTTCGATATTGTGTTTATTGTTTGAAACTTTTAGTTGTTTTGTGGAGTGGGTGGTTAAAAATTATTCGGGTTCGGATAGTGTAATATACTACCTGGATGATTTTTTTACTGGTAGGACCCATTGACTCTTCAAAATGCGAAATTTTGCTAGGTTGTTTTCGGGAGATTGCGGATCAATTTGGCATTCCTCTGACGCCAGACAAGACAATATTACCTACTACTTGTCTCGCTTTTCTAGGAATTGAGGTAGATTACATTTTGCAGGAATGCAGGTTACCGAGGGATAAAATTGAGGACCTAGCCAGAACACTTAACAATACATTGGCAACAAAAAAAGGTTACATTGCAACAGATGCAGTCCTTGTTGGGCAAGTTAAATTTTGCCTGCATAGTTATCCCAAAGGGACGAGTTTTTTCTAGAAGATTAGTATTTGCAACGGTGGGAATTTGCAGGTCCCATCATTTTATTAGGATTACTCGTCCCATTAAGGAAGATTTAACTGTATAGTTGCGATTCCTTGAAAAATTCAATGGGAGGCTCTATTGGCAGCAGCCAATGACAATGCATGAGGATCTCCAATTGTTCACAGATGCAGGGGAGTGGTTTTGGGGCATACCTACAAAGTTCATGGTGTGCCGCGCTTTGGCCCAGTGAATGGGGATAAAAAGGCTTATTGGGTAACTTGACATTTTTATCCAATTTTTTCCAATTGTTGCGGCTGTGGTCCTTTGGGGTTCTCGACAAGTGAAAAAAATTATAATTTTCCGAACAGACAAAATGTCTGTTGTACATGCGATTAACCATCTGTCAACAGGGTCACAACCGGTTTTAGTGTTATTATGGCATCTTGTTTTAATATACCTGCAGTGGAATATTCATTTTTGGGCCAAACACATAACTGGGCTAGACAATGGCCTTGCTGAACCTCTCTCTCGTTTCCAGTGGGACAGGTTTCAGAGGTTGGCGCCAGATGCGAGAAACGAGGGAGAGAAATGTCCAGAGGCCATGTGGGAACTAGTGTAGAGGAAATCCTTCCACGGGTTCGACAGTCGCTAGCGCATTCTACATGGGCAGGATATGCACGTGTTAGGGATGAGTGGAAACTCCTGGATAGGAGGGCAGATAGGGGGCAGATAGAGGGCATTGACAAGGAGGAAGATTTGTTACATTTGCTGGTGTGGAAGCTGGTACAATTATTTCAGCAAGGAGCATCCACAAGTGTGGTGGACAGGACATTGGCAGCGTTGAGTTTTTTATTTAAGTTAAAAGGGTTGAAGGATGTTACAAAATTTTTTGTTATAAGACATGCAATTAATGGATTCAGAAGAGTAAAAAAGGTGATGGATGTCAGACGACCCATTACAGTTGAAATATTAGAAGGGTTGTTTGATCAGTTGAGTATATTGACCAATTCTGACTATGAAAAAAATTATTTCAAATGGCCTTTTCGTGGGCCTTCTTTGGTGCTTTTCGACTTTCTGAACTAGTTAGACGGGGGAATGTTAGCGCAAGGTGTTAGTTGGTTCCAAGGGGGACATCTAGTGGCAGTGTTATCCTCAGTAGAAGGAAGGAGAATATGTCCAGTTCATTGTTATAAAGAATTCCAGCTAATGAAAAGAAGTGGCGAGGGGGTCTTACTGATTCATCAAGATGGATCAGCATTATCACAATACCAATTCATTGCTTTGCTACGAAAGGGGTTGGCAAATTTAGGATTGGCGTTTCGAGACTACGGGAGCCACTCCTTTAGAATAGGGGCGGCCACAGAGGCAGCTAGATGGGGAATACAAGAGGATATTATTTGCAGAATAGGCAGATGGGAGTCCAATTGGTTTCGCTCCTATGTTAGGACAGGAAGAATAGAGTTATTTAAAAAAAAAGGGGGGGGGTCATATTTGACTTATTTGAGTTATTATTGATCCTTGTAGGTCTACTGCGATACAAGACCTGGTTGGTAGGCCACTCATATATTTACTGGGCGGAGGAGAGGGCTGGTAAGTGGCCTAATGGGCGTCAATTAGGTCTCCCACCTGAGGTGGAACTACATTGGGTTAGCAGACGAGGCATGGTATGGGAAGAAGTGGTGCCTACCTGTATCCAGGTGGCAAAATAACAGGGCCCTCCAAATTTGTTACTACTGCATGCGAGGGGGAGGGATTTAGCGCATTGCCCTATGAAAATCCTTTTTTGAGGAGGATTGTCTTTGACAATGGTCAGTCTTTCCAGAAGTGCGCCTTATATGGTCGAAGATAGTTCCCAGACCATTCTGGTTAGGTGCTCATGGGAGGCTATTGAGAGAACAAGAATAAAAATTAATCGAGCCATCGTGAAATTCATTATAAAAAATGGGTCTCTCGTAGTGCGGCATGCGGATGTGGAACATCAGCCCTCTCTTTTCCTCACAGATGGAGTCCATTTAAATGAAGTGGGCCTAGATATGTTTAATTTAAATTTTCAAGGAGTTTTGGTGAGGGCACTGTCGCTTTGGGGCACCTTGGGGGCTGTCTGAGTTCAGCCGTCTCAAGGTGTTTGGCGGGGGTTACTTGCCAGTCTGGAATTAGTGGAGTGGTGAGATCAACGGGAAAAAGGAGCTGGCCTGGTCTAACCCTGGAGGTGGGGTGGCCGGGGGGATAAAAAGGACAGAATACTCATGGTGCAATGGTAGTTGATACCATTAGGTGCTGAATTTTAAAGATAATGTTAGCAGCTGGAGGACGGAGGTGTTAAAGTAAGGTGGACAAGTGACTGGGGTAGACTGGCAGGGACCCTCAAACCATCAGGGTAGTTAAAATATTCAGAAGTTGAACGGTTAAATTAATTGTTGGTTTTAACTGTTTTTTATTGTCAGATTTGGTAACAAAATGGACTGTTAAGTTTAAAGGGCATGTCCATCCTTAATAAAAACTTTTGGCACACAATAGAATACAGCCCCCCAGCCCCAACCGCTATAAAAATAATTTAAGAAAGTGCCCAGATGTTTACTTACCTTGCCTCTCTCCTCCGACGCCCGGCCTGGCCTTCTGCTTGCAAGACACTGCAAGCAGGGGACGGGACTGGCAGCCGCGTCCGTGATTGGCTGAGAGGCAGCCAATCACGGACGCGGCTCCCGGCTTCTCAGAATGCCGGTGGAGAGAGGGAAGGTAAGTACAGTTCTGGGGACTTTCTTAAAATTTTTTTGCGGTTGGGGCTGGGGGAACATAAACTATTATGTGGCCAAGGGGTTTTATGGTAGGGGGAGGGATGCAAAACGGGGGGAGAGGGAGGGGGAGGGAGGGGGGGGAGGGGAGGGAGAAGGGCTCAGTACGCATGCCAAACTTCTCCCAGGCCAGGTAGGAGGTAGAGTCCTATATGGACTCTGCTATCCTCCTGGTGGCAGTTTTTGGGACTTTGGGGGGGACTACAGGAGAACGTTATGAGCTGTGATGTAAGGTAAGGATTTTACTACACTACATGGTGGGGCCTTTAGTGGGAGGGATTATAGTTTTGGGGGTGGACATGCCCTTTAACTAATAAAAAGCTGTGGCCAACACATTCCAATGAATTAAAGGGTTGATGTGTTTATTTAATGGGAAAATGGCTTGAAGGGAGGTGGGAAGGAAGATGAGGTGTGGTAAGAAGGGTAAAAGAAACAAGTCGGCCATGCACAGGTCATGAAGAAAGGAGCGGTTTGCTGTCCTGAACCAAATAAAGCATGCCATACATGGGGCAGATTCAATAAAAGTTCTTATTGTTTAAAATGGTGCTAATTTTGCCCCAACCAATCCCTGTATGTCTGTTTTTGCAAGTTTTTTCTTACACTTAAAGGACATAGTACAGAGCTGCAGGGGGAGAATAAAAAAGTAAACCTGATCTTTGCACATCTCTGTGCAATGCATTTCTCAATAGTGTATCTATCTAAACCTATTGTCAAGTCTCAATGATACCCACATTAATATCTAATAATAACAACACTATGATTTTGTCAAAAGGCACAACTTTTGTTATGCTTGTGGCACAATGACAGCCATATTAAAATATCACAACTGCAAATCTGTGTTTTTCTGTAGTAACAACCCTATTTTGATGTCACAATTCGAAAATGTTATATCATATTGTAAACTCTATTTTTTTAACAGCAGTAGAGAGTTTTACTATATTGTGCACTGAAGAAAGCAAGGACTTCTTGGAAAAAGGCATGATTGGTAATTTGACTGTTTCTCATTGCCTCATCTGTATACGCAACAACCCTGTCAAAGTTAGTGACCAGCATTTACAGGCATGTCCACCCCCAGAATTAAAACCTATACTTATCTTCCCCACCCCCTAATCCGTGAGATTATTATTGTTCCCTCCCTGTGGACCCTGAAGACCCCTATTTTTTTTAATGTTTAGAATTTGTTTCACTTTTCTCAGCAATGCCTTTTTTTTATATTTATATTTTTCTTGCCTTGTTTATGCATGATCTGTTTGCTGCCTTAAGCTGGATACACACCATGGGATCCTTTATCCCGACCAACTGTTTGCCACTAGCGACCAGGACAAAGGACTGTCGGTTGCTGCAAAAGTAGCTGAGGCCGACATTTTGTCAAAGCCAAGAGGACCATAGAGGACGCCATGATCAGCCGTGGTTTTCCGACATACCCAATTGTTCATTCGGAAGAATGAATGGTCAGACCAAATTGCATGGTGTGTACACAGGCTTATACCTAATTAAGGATTTTGGAGACCCAGTTAACCTTGGGCTTTAAAAACACATTTCTTTAAAGTCATCTCAGCACTATTTTATTCATTACATCACAGACATTCTGCTTTGCTCTGTCAACTTTTATTTTTAGGGGAATAATCAGTATTGTACAGTGAATATATTTGGTAAAGCTGTCTAAACACAACAAACTTGGGCAAGAAATGTCATTGGAAGGTTGGCAAGTGAAACTGCTGCTTCAGTTTTTGTCACAATCATTTCATCATTCTTGTTGGATCGAATCATGAATTATTGTAACATTGAGGTAGAGTATGGCCAGCATAAGCTTTTTTAAAGGGTATCTCCACCCCCAAATATACATTTTGCTGTAGTGTAGGGGACCCCCCTCCAACCCTAAATGCTAGGGTTTTAACTTTAAAAAGTTCCCAGAAATAGATTTACCCACCTTCGTTCAATCTGCCTCTTCCTCTACAGCTACTTCCGTGAAAGGAGTAGCAATAGGAGCTAAACCAGCAGCCGTGTCACAGACGTGGCTGTCAGCTATTAAGAGAGCAGAGTGAACGAGGTCAGGTAAGTCTATTTCTGGGAACTTTTTAAAGTTAAAACCCTAGCGGTTTGGGGGGTCTCATACACTACAGCAAAGTACAGCACCAAGGAATCCAGAGGGGGGCATGCCCCTGCTCATGCCAGAATCCTTCAGGAGGACAGACAAGGGGCAGATGCCGGATTACACACACAGAGGCTCCTAGTCAGTTTCCTGGACTTACAACAGGCAATGCAGGGCAACCACAAGGGGCAAAGGAAAACACAGCGGTGTCAGCATTGGGGCAAATTTTAGTTGGGGGGCTGGACATGCCCTTAACTCAAGAACACAAATCTATAATTGTGCAGCACTGTGGCTCAGTGGATAGCAATAGTGCCTTGCAGTGCTCAAGTCCTTACTTTGAATCCACCCTTGAACACATCTGCAAGGAGTTTTTATGTTCTCCCCATGCTTCAGTGGGTTTCCTCTGGGCACTCCGGTTTCCCTCGCAATCACAAAGACATACTGATATGTTGTATGAGTCAAATAAATGTGCTTAGATTGTAAGCTCTTCGGGGCAGGGCCTGATGTGAATGTATACATGTAATTGTAAAGCTCTACGGAAGATGTTGGCAATATATAAATCCACAATTATAACTTACTTTCCCCACCCCCCAAATGCCAAGACCGTTATGTTAACTTACGTCCAGTGGTCTCTGAAGCTCATGTTTACTTCTCCACCTCAAGATAGCTGGCATCTCACACAGATGTTTGCTTTCAGCAGTCAGTCACTGCCATTCCGGTGAGGACCTGGCCAATGACGGACTCTGCATACTGGCGTGCCCCCTCTGCCCAGTACGCTTTCTCTATAAATTCTATCTAAGCTTGCAGAGGAAGTATAGACTGGGGAGGAGAAGGGCGAAAGTAAAAGGTAAGGATTGTGGGCTTCAGAGGTAAGTAACTATAACAATCTTAGGGTTGGTGGGGGTTAAAAAGGTAAGTATTGATTTGTGTTCTGGAGTTGGACATAGCATAGTATTTGAGGTTGACTAAAGACATACGTCCATCCAGTCCAACCCATCTAGCATTATCCTCATTTCCTGCCTAACTGTTATCCAGAGGAAGGCAAAAAAAACCCACCAAATTTATGAAGGGGAAAAAAATTCCTTCCTGACTCCAAGTGGCAATCGGAAATTTCCCTGGATCAACTCTACTTTATGTATCAATACCAGTAACTTGCAACATTCCTTGTTTGCAGAAACTCATCCAGCTTTTTTTAAAAAATGACCAATGAACCTGCCGTTACAATGTACACTGGAAGATACCGTTCACTTTACCATACTTACTGTGAAAAACCCTTTCCGAACTTGCAGGGAGATTGAATAAAAGTTCTTATCGTTTAAAATGGTGCTAAATTTACCCCAGCCAATCAGATCTTATTAATTTGGCTTGAAAAGCTAAATTACTGTTCTTTCTATTTCTTCTTCTTCTTTTTCTTCTTCCGTTTTCTTCTTCCGCTTTTTTGGACCGTATCTCCTCCCACAGTTTTTGAGCTAGAGACATGAAATTTGGTAGACGTGCGGGGCATATAGGAGAAGTGTGCTATCTTTTAGCTAAGGAATCCGTGGAAGCGTTACGGCGTTATTGGCGAATTTCCGGACATTTTTTCCCATAGACTATAATGGTAACAATCCTCAAATGTGGATATTTCAAAACAGTTTTTTTCATGGTCATAAATACAAATGGTGATACCCCCAACCCCCTACACAGACCCAGGTACACCCACCTACTGACCTACCTTTCCATTCCCAGGGAAGCCATATTTAAAGGGTAACTAAAGTCAAGTAGATTTATCCTCAATAAAAGATAGTTTTATGGTTATAAACACAAAAAAGACATACCCCCTCAACCAGACCCAGGTACACACACCTACTAATCTACTTATTCATTCTGTGGCAGCCATACTTAAGGTAACTAAAGTCAAAAAAGCAAATTTTGATCAATAATCAAAAAACTTTGTTTTTTTACCCCCAACGTGATACAGGTATACACAGCTACTGACCAACCCCTCCATTACTGTTGCAGCCATACTTAAAGGGTAACTAAAGTCAAAAAAACTAATTTGCCCAATCATCAAAAAATTTTTTTTTAACTCTCAACCAGACACGGGTACACACACCTACTGATCTACTATCCATTACTATGGCAGCCATACGTAAGGGTAACTAAAGTAAAAAACTCATTTGACCAATCATCAAAAGTATATTTTATCCCCCACCTGTAGAATACACACACACAAACTGACCTACCTTTAATGCATGTGACATATTTAAAGGGTAAGTAAAAAACAACAATGTCTTCTTCATTGACATTATTGAGTTTTAAAATCTGCAGCACAAACCACAAATTCCCTTCCAAAATGCAGCTTTCAAGCCAAATTCAAAGTTTATACTATAACTTTCCCTTTCAGTTTAGCATTTGAAATAGAGATGGACTAGAACTCGAACTCGAGCCGAACTATTCGAACGAATTCGGACTTCTCGAACTATCCCGGACCTGGATTTTCGATATTTTCGGACTTTCGATAAATATCGAATGTTCGACTGTACGAATGTGCGAGTAAAATGCCTGTTATACCTATAAGCGAGCATCGAATCTGCAAGTAAAATGTCCATGGTATCTAGGCGCAAACATCAAATCTACAAGTAAAGTGTCCATTAAAGCCTATACGCGAGCATCAAATCCGCGAGTAAAATGTACATGGTACCTAGGCGCAAACGAGCTTGAAAATAGCGCGAGTGAGAGTAAAATAGATTTTTCGAATGTCCTGGATATTCGAACATGTTCCCCAGACCATTTCCCAGGTACCACAGCCATTTACATTAAGTTACCATTGATATTTTATTGTATTTCATTAGAGCTTTTCGAACTATTTGACTCCAATTGACTTTAATGGGTCCGTTTTCAAACTTTCCATATAGTTCGAAAACGGACCTTTTTTCTTCAAGTCTTAAAGGAACTCTGTGCCATTCATTTCTATTATTCACAGGGAGGTGAGAACGCTTATTCTCACCTCCCTGTGAATAATAGGACGCTCTGGGGACCTGGCACTTGCCTTACCGCCGCTCCACTCGCAGCCGCTCCGTCACTGACAGCCGCTCTGTCCCAACCGCGCGCCCTATCTTAGGCGCATGTGCGCCAATACAAAAGATAGGGCGCGCGATCGGGAGAGAACAGCTGTTCAGTGAAGGAGCGGCTGCGAGTGGAGCGGCGGGTGAGGTAAGTTCAGGTCCTCCAAGCATCCTATTATTCACAGGGAGGGGAGAATAAGCGTTCTCACCTCCCTGTGAATAATAGAAACAATGACACAAATTATTTTTGGGAGTTTAGGGGAGTTTACAGTCCCTTTAAGGAATGTCCATGTGTCCTCTGACATGCTCTATTGGTGAACAATGCCCCAGATTTTTATTGTATGGCCCGGTAATGTATTTATACACATTAATCATATCCCCACGCAAGCGCCTTTTCTCCAGCGTACATAATTGTACCTTATCCAGTCTCTCTTCCTATTTAAGCTCCCCCAATCCCCTTATTCATTTAGTTGCCCTTTCTGAACCCTTTCCATTTCAAAGATATCCTTTTTGTACACAAGATTCCAAAATTGCACTGCATTTTCAAAATGAGGCCTTACCAATGCTTTGTTAAGAGGGAGAATAACATTTTCCTCCCTTGAATCCATACCTCTTTTTATACAATACCATGATGGCTCTGGCTGTTGCTGCCTGGCACTGCTTGCTACCTTTTCCAACAGGGATTCACTTAACACAGAGCCATTTATAGTGTAAGCAGCACATGCCCTTGTATCCCTTTGAATATAACTATCTATATTTAAAAAGCAGAGATTCTTTTCTGCTGAAGTTTGCTTGTCTAAAATTTGGTTATTTCTTTGTATTGTTGTCTGCAACTTTATCTTAAGCTGGCCAAAGTAAGTGGCTGTATAATGGTGCGGACAGTAGGTACTTCCGTCTCAAACTTGATCAGAAAGTTCTGGTCAAATCAGGGGCCCAATTACCAAAGGAGAAACCTCAAGGGGGCCCTGTCTTCTTATTTTTCCCATGACAGATATAGCCTCCTCCAAGAGTGGATGAAGCAGATAGGGGCCCCATCATAATTTTGCTGGGGGACCCAGCGATTACTAGTTACGCCACTGGATCAAATTTCACGGAATTTTTAGACAGATCTAATCTTCTTCAGCTCAATAGACTGTCTGACATTGCCAAAGAGTCTATCAAACAGAAGGCAATACACCTCGATTTTTTAATCTGCTTGACTGAATCCATTTAATGAACATTAGTTCATTTCTAATGAAATTTCATTTTGCTGTTCTATGAAATTTTTCCATGTGGTCCACCAAAAATGTAAAACTGCTCAGAAAACTTTTACAGAAAAGGTATGACTGAATGACTAAAGTTGCCCATACATTATAACTCACGTCACGACCTATCCTACGACATTTAATTAATTCATCCAGAGCTGCCTTTCCTGTTCTAATTAATGACAGACATATGATTGCAAAATGAAATGGGACAGGCGTGACCGTCGTGATCCTACATCTGTCACGAATAAGAACAGGAAAGGCGGTTCTGGAAGGATTGAATGTCGTGGGATCGGTCGGGAGGTGAGTTCATTGTACGGGTGCCTTTAGTCATCCTTGTATATCGGCCCAAGGTTGGCTTGAGTGTAACCGGCTTTTACGATAATTTGGCTAAAATTTACCATGTAAATGATGCTTTAGAAAAAAAAAAAGTAAAAGTTGATTATTAGGTCACTATATTTCTGCCATTCATGAGGCCTACAATAGGCTGCACTGAAATATCGCTGTTACTGATTTTAGATGGGTGCACACCAGGAGAGTTTTAGTCCTGACTAACCAATCTCCACTAGCAATCGGTCAGCCAGGACAAATCACAGTTGGTCAAGGCAAAAGTAGCAGTAGCATACAGGTTAACCGCCCGAGCGTGCGGTCCATTGTAGACCGCATAATCGCCCGTGATTTTCTGCCGCGTCCAATCTGGACAAAAGGACATTGGTCACCTGCAAAACCATCCAACATTTTGGGCCAATCAACCAATACTCTTTTCAAACTCCCAATGTGTAGTCTAAAGGCTGGTACACAACATCTAATATTTTGGTCCGAACGACCAATAGTTCAGTGTATTGGTCGATGGGACAAAATAATTGTATGGGTTTTCGGACAAAACCTAACATTCGTTTGTCCGAATGCACTATTGGACAGGACAGAAAACCACAGCCTATCCTGCTTTCCTCTATGGACTGCACGCTTGGTCACGGTCACGGCCACTATTGCAGCGACTGGCAGTCCTTCCTCCAGGCCGACTGGTCAGAAGAGCTGAAAATGCATGTAAACGCAAACACATGTAAAAGCGGACACAAGCGGATGGAAAAAGTGGACAGAAACGCATAGCAATTATATGTGCGTTGTAGTGTGGCCTCTGCCTACATCAGCATATTTTAAAGAGGCCATTCTTTCTAACATATGTTCTTATGTGGATATGGTGGAGTTGCCCGTTAAGATCAGGAATATCGGGCTGTTAGTGACCATGTGTATTGTACCAGCATTTACAGAAAAATATCATTACTGTTGGTTTGCAAAGTATTGCAGGTGACTGCTCATAACCTGGAACCTTTGTACACCAACGGTTGGTAAGCAGTTCAGTAGCCAATTTATTGTCCCGTCGGCCGATCACAACCCCTCATCCATGTGTACTGACTGGGAAGAACCTACGTCTCTCTGTGGCCAATAAGAACTTCTTGGGGGCGTGGCCCAAAGTTATGGCGGGAAGTTTTTGCGAGATCGTATTGTAGGGATCCCGGAAGTCAGGACCCCTCTAATGCTTGGTTCCACCTGGTGGGGACTTTGACCCAGACCAGTGCCCCTCCGCCATGGAGAACTTCCAGAAGGTGGAGAAAATCGGCGAGGGCACGTACGGGGTTGTGTATAAAGCTCGAAATAGAGAAACCGGTGAAGTTGTCGCTCTAAAAAAAATCCGATTGGACACGTGAGTCACCCGCAGGTCTCAAACTGTTGTTATTCCAGCTGCACGGGGACAGAGTTTGTTGTGGCATCTGTTCAAGTTGAAGAAGGCGGAGGGGGTCAATTTCCGCTTCCTTCCTACTTCTAACCAAGGGCTACATGTCATACTGTAGTAGTGCTGTAATAAACCACTAATAGAACACTAGTGCTCCAGAGAGACCATTCATTAACAACTACACTATTCACTGGGAGGCAATCCTACATTGATTGGTCTCCTGTACAGTTGTATGGAATCCCTTCTCTAACTAGGAGTATTGTCAGCTTATTAGATGGATGACTGAAACCTTCATAGACCCTGTGTTAGCTTAAGTTTCTTCTACACTGGTGTGGGTAATTACTGAAAGACAAGCAGGTTTAAAAAAAATATGCAAATGTGGTCACATGTTTTATTGTACTCTGGTATTATTGATGACAATAAGTTTAAAGGGACACTGTACTGAAAAAAATGACTTTGCCTCATCTTAATCTATAATTGAATACATGTCAGTAGCACTTACTCTAATTTGTGTTGCTGCATGACTTCTATCCAGCACACTTTCTGTTTAGGAGCAGTATCCTCCCTCCCTCTTTTAGCCACTCCAATTCCATCCGACCTGACTTCCCCCCCCACAAACCAACTGTCAAGCCTGCATACAGCAACTGTCAAAACTCTGTCACCATTCCAGCTACAGCAAAACTGCTCACAGAAGAATAGTTTTTAAGAACAAGGAACTTGATTGACAGCTGAAATATAAGAAGTTTTAGATTGGATATCTAAAGAAATAGGTGGCAGATCAACAAATAAATAATACAGTAATGGTTGGGAAGAATTATAGTTTCCAGTTATGGTTAATTTAAAATAACCTATATTTTGGTATAGATGCCCTTTAATAAGTAATTCAAGGATAATTACAGCATTAGGTAATAACTTGCCTGAAAAAGCAGTGAGAGAATTTCTTCCTGCATTCGTGTGACATCCGCAGAACTGCAAGAAGTAAAGATGGAGGTGCACTCTTGTCCAAATGCTGGGTGCTGATACCTCAAATGGTTCTCCCCTCAACCACAACTGTTTAAGCAAACTTAAGGAAGTAGAGGATCTCACTCTAATCAATTTATGTCTTTATTGTGGACCACACATCACAAACACAACGTTTTGGGGGAATAACGTTCGTTTGGAAAAACGTTGTGTTTGTGTGATGTGTGGTCCACAATAAAGACATAAATTGATTGGAGTGCGATCCTCTACTTCCTTAAGTTTGCTTAGACATCTGCAGAACTGCCTGACACCATCTTTGTGTTTGACTTTCAATCGCTAAATTAATGAACCAGGTGGGAAGTTAGAAGGTAAGAACCACCAGTAGAAAATACTGCAAAAGAGATTACATAGATTCAACAATCGAATGTTGAATTTAATATCTCAATAGTGTTTTTCTTGTTTCTTTTTTGTGGCTCTTTGATGATATATGTAACTAACCTGTTGGCACTGGAGGTCCGCTCTCAAAATCAATATTTATAATATTTGAGGTTGAATAAAGGCATACGCCCATTCAGGCCAACCCAATTAGCAATACCCACACTTTCTGCTTAACTGTTGATCCAGAGGAAGGCAAAAAAACAACTAGAATTATGAAGGGGGATAAAATTAATTCCTGACCCCAAGTGGCAATATGCAATTTCCCTGGATCAACTCTACTTTATGTATCAATACCAGTAACCTGCAACATTCCTTGCTTTCAGAAACTCATCCAGCTTTCTTTTGAAACTATCCAATGAACCTACCATCAACTGCTACCGTTACATAGCCTTTTAATATGTAGATTTTCTCTGTGTTCAGGCTCAATCTGTCACAATATTGCTTTCTAAAGTCAGTTTCTTAGATATTTCTTTCAATCTGCCCAAAACAGAATGCAAAGTCAATACTTACCCAGTAACAGTGTTAAATTTGGTCCCACCAGCTTGCCTCCAAGACAGGTGTGCAGATTGGGTGGCTTTATGCTGCATGCAGGTAACCAACACCACTTACCAGCCTCTTCATTCGTGCCTTTAAACCTGTCACCCTAGGCCCATGGCCACGTCATGCTTATCAGTTGGTCGTGAAGCAGTTCCCATTGAAATGTGCCACAGGATTTTTTGCACTAGACGTGCCGTGCCTAACACCTCTATGATTAGCACCATTGATGTGCCTTGCAATATTACCTTAATGGAGTTGCCATGATGCCTGGGATTCGACCACTAGACTAAAGAAGAAAAAAAAAGAATAAGAAACTGGTGTTTTGCAAAGGTTAAATCTTTAGCTTTACATCTGGAAATTTGAGTTTTTTTCAGTGAAACAGACTCCTGGCATATAATGCATTTGACTCCAGCTTGAAACAAACTAAATTATGGGTATGCCAACTGGCATCAAAGTGGGCAAAACTGCCATTACTACTGCTTTGAATGAGAAACTGGTGTTTTTCACAAGTTAAATCACTTTGTGCACAGAAGAAAAATCAATCAAAAGCTACTACCATCCCCCTGAAAAGAGGCTGTAATAGGACAGCTAACAATGCTAGTAAGGCTGGGTACACACGGAGGGACTATTTGTTCCGACCGACTCTTCGCTATGAGCAAGCCACGGCCGAATTTGTGAAAGATCGTTCGTGCGGTCCCATAGGGCCCCACTAGGCTATTTTGGTGTGCACTGTGTTAGCCAATAGAAGAGGATGGGAATGGCCACATTACCTCTGCTGCACTGCTGACCCTTTTCACGGGGCATGCAATCACCATATTTGGTGTGCTGCGTTAAGGTATCATCGAAGCAATTGCAGCTCAGGGTAGTGCACATGAATCGTGCGACATTGCAATTTTGCTGCATCCCACGATTATTGCGTGGGGCCTAGCCCCTACAGTTGCAGATGTCACAAAAGGGCAGTGAGTAATGGAAGGGGGGGCAACAAGGAGCACTGACTGAACATAATTTAATGACAAGGCAGGAACAGATAAATATGTGAATGCCACAAGTGTAGTTTCAGATAATGTAGAATAGTTTTACGGAGAATAGTGACCCTTTAAACCCTTTCAAGAATCCTTCCCTTGGAAATCTTGTACTGGCTGCATGCAAAGGCCATTTAAAATAAGAAAGGGTTTAAACAATATTACCGTTTGTGTATTGGTGTCTAGGATAGACAGTTTTATTGGTGCCACTTAATATGCATCCTGACACATGTATAGGAACTTAATTCCAAAGAACCTGTGTCAGATTGAGTGGGTTGCTCATTTAGAATCTGAGATGTAGAATCTAATGCAGTGGTTCTTAAACTTTTTCAGACTGTGGTGGACTTGGCAGTGCAAATTTGTCTCGAGGCACACCTATGTTCTTGTTGGAATTAGTTAAAATTACCCATGTTTTATGCACTTTATAGTGTATATTGCATTCAAATTGTTACACTACATTGACTGTGCAAAGATATCCATTATGATAAAATTTCTAATACAAAAAAATAAAAATGTAAATATTTCCACTTCCAAAATTCTGAGGCACACCTCTCTGCCTTTTTGAAATCAAACTAGTGTGCCCTAGCACACTCTTTGAGAAACCCCGATTTAAAGGAGAAACTTGCAGCATTGCAGGGTGCAGCAAACCTGGGGGCTGGTCTGCCACGGTTGCCTACCTGATGCTAGGATTGAACGTTGTGTGTCATGTAGAAGACTGTTGAGTGGGGCTAGGAGATGTTAGAGGAGAGGTTTCGAGAGTTAGAGGCCAAGTTAAAAGCTAATACCTTCTGGGTATTATTTTCAGAAATACTACCACAGCCATATGTTATATTACAGAGTCAAAAGGTCTTAACTGGTATCACCACTGGTAAAATTAATTTTTTGTAGTCCTTTTATTAAAGGACAGGAGGTAAAGGGGCTATTTTATCTTAGTACACATCACACTTGCCCATGCACGTCGCGCACTAAATCCGTTGGGACTTGTCAGTGGACGCAGCGGGGAGAAAGAGATCAGGTAAGTTCTCTAACTTCGTTCCCGGCTCCTGCATGTTTTATTGAAAGGGTATGTCCATCAAAAAATTAACTTTCTTTCTAACTTTTACTGAAGAACAGGAGGTAAATGCACTATTTCTTACCTCCCGTTCTTCAGTGAATCTTGCAGGAGAACTTACCGGGGTCGTTCCAGCACTGACAGAGCCGCAGCCGAAATCCCAGACGCATCTCCAGTCCTTTGCACTGTGCGCACATGCGCACAGTGTGCTAAGGAAGGGATTGTCTTTAGTAAGGATGGGCTGTACCTCAGTAATGATGGTGGAGTATTTTTGGGAGAAAAGGTAGGGGTTGGAGTAGATTTGAAACTGGGGGGGGGGGGGATGGACTGGGATGTTTTTCTGTGGTAGATAGTAGTGTAAATCAACTAAATGTTAATTATCTAAAATTATTGAAAATGCAGGAAGCCTAGCTGGAAACATTTGAGAATTATAACTAATATCTAAATAAAAAATATGTTGTGATTGGTATAGCAGAAACATGGCTAAATGATGTTGTAAATCTAGGCTACACACTTAGTACTTGTTTAGACATTAGTAAATTAGAAGTAAGTATTTCTTAAAGAAAAGTTGAAGTGAATTAAATTACTGTGGACATGAATAAGTCTGAAGCAGTATAGTAATCGAGGTTGAATAAAGACACACGTCCATCTAGTCCAACATTTAGGGCTAAGCCACACTACTCCGTTTTAATGCACGATCCATTAAAAAGCCCACACTAGTAAAAAATTGTGTAATCGCAGCACAAGTCAAAGTGCACAAGCAAACTGGAAACGTGCGTTTCCTGTGTACTACTACGGGTTGCAGTGTGGCCTCACCCTTATAGCCTACTCATTTCCCCTACTTAATGGTTAAGAAGGCAAAAAAATACCAGACATTTTTAAATGTGTTCTAGTAAGTGTAAGGTCCTACTGTGGTACGATTTTTGGAGCGGTAGGATGTAAAATTTGTGTTTTTCATGTAAATTAAATGGGAACTGTGGTCTCCAAGTTGAGTTTAAATGAAAGGAAAGTTTCCTTTAAAAAAAAAAAAAAAAAAAACATCAACCACCGCTCTACGTGCTCCACAGCCCAAGATATAAAGAAATTACTGACCATAAAGTTAATGGGTGGGAGGCTGACATGTGACATTCCTAAGGCTGCTCCTCCACCATGCTACTGGCGAGCACACCCTCAGACAGGACAGGAAGTCTCACTCTGCCTGAAAAGGCTGTTTTCACACAGTTTTCTGTGTAGCCCACGGCTCCTTTGAGTGGGCGGGGCCAAGGCACCCACGAGTGGGTGGGGACATATTGGGCTGTAAGGGAAGGGGCATGGGGTCCATGAGTGGGAGGGACCAGGGGGGCTTGCAAGATGATGGGGGCTTCAAGAGGAGGAGGAGAGGGAAGCAGGAAGTGCAGGGGACCTGGTAATGCTGCTGCCATATCACCCACAAAAATGTAAATGTCTTCAAAATAAACAATGCAAATAAATTACAAAAATTCTCAGGAGAGAAATTCCTATCAATTTACCTAAAGTCATTTTTGGACCACAGTTCCCCTTTTAGTTGAATTACAATGCGCACCAAAAATGTTTTCAAAACCGCGCGCTAATTTTTCTATTAAATGAGACAGTTTCACTGTTCTCACTGTAAAGAAACCTTTCCTAACAATGCACCAGAAAATTTATTATATGGCTCATTAATATATTTGTACAAAGTGACTTGACTTGTCTAATCTTAATTTCATTACCCTTGTTTGAAGTTTTCCATGATGTCCCTTTTTTATTTGGAATTCCAAAACTGCAGCATATATTTCAAATTATGCTTTTCTCATTTGTTAAGAGGGGAAATATTTTTCTCGTTGAATCTATTCCCCCTCTTTATACAAGATAATACCTTGCTAGCTCTAGCCGTTACTGTGTGCTACAGCTGTCTGCTAGTTCCCCAAAATCTTCTTCCAACAAAGATCACTAAGCACAGAGCTATTTGTAGTGTAGTTCGCACAAGGATTGTTAAACCCCAAATGCAGAAACTTTATTTATCAACATTTGCCCACATGTTGTATTGCCAATCAAAGCCTTTTTTTTTTTAATAAAATCCCATGAGTGCACTTGATTTCTATCTGGATTTGTATATATTATGGGTAGCACCAGGGTTTAAGAGAAAATTATTTGAAAAACTTGTGGGGGAAAAAAGTGGGTCCTCTGTGGAATTTAACTGTTTAGTTAAGCTGGGTACACACGATGAGATATTTCGGTCCGATCGACTGATAGTTCAGTGTATCGGTCGATCGGACCGAAATTATCGCATCCGAATGCTCCCATGTCCGACCGATCGGACGCGGCTGCTTTTGCCGCGACCGACAGTCCTTCCTCCTGGCCGACTGGTCGAAAGTATTGAACAGTCGGTCAGGAGGAAAAATCTCTAGGTGTGTACCTAGCTTTAGGGTTCATGGGTAGGCTCAAACTGTTAGATTAGATGAACGTCTTTATTCAAGCCTCCATCACTGTGTTACTTTTTAACTTGGTAACTATGTAAAAAATTTGTTCACTTTCTTTTTTTTTTTTTTTTTTTTTTACAGTGAGACAGAAGGTGTCCCAAGCACTGCCATTCGGGAAATTTCTCTTCTCAAAGAACTGAACCACCCTAATATTGTAAAGTAAGCATGTGCTTGTCTTGTCCCCTTTACAAATGTTTAAACTCTTATTTTACTTTTTATTTTGTTATGAATTAATGCCATGTTTCAATCACAGGCTTCTTGATGTTATTCACACAGAAAACAAGTTGTACCTTGTATTTGAATTTCTCAACCAGGATCTGAAGAAATTCATGGACAGTTCCAATATTGCTGGCATTCCATTGGCCCTTGTTAAAGTAAGAGATACCTTTTAAACAATCTTTTATATAATTTTAAAAAAAACGTAGCCACTTAATTAGTGGTCCCCCATGCCTCTCCTCTCCCAGTGACCTACATCAGGGTGAGGACTTAAACCGCTAGGTCCTAACACCTGGATTTTACCTTATCCCTCCGAAATCGTCTTTTTTCCCCCATTGAACAGCCATAGCATTAACAGCACTGCAAGCGGCTTCATGAACCCTACTATGCAGGGCTTGTTCTCAGTGATAAAGTAAGTGCTATTAACTAAGGGAGAAAGGTAAAAAAATGTGTTCTGTTCATGGATCTTAAAAATATTGATGCTTACGTTTTTCAATATTTCAGTCGAAAGTGTTAATTTTACCATCCAAAAAAGTATAACTGTGAATTGCCCATTGTTACATGAATTGAATGTTATCTCACTTACCACTTACTCAGGTATTCCTGTTCTTTTGTGAGATACAGCTGATTCTGTATAAGTCTAACACCCACCAAATTAAAATTTGCCCCACGGTGTTAAAAAAAATCCTTACCTTTTTTTCTTTGCTCCTGATGGTTGTCCTGCACGGCCTGATGAAACTCCAGAAAACTGAAAAGTAGGAGCATCTCTTTTGTGTGTAATCCGGTGCCTGCCTCTTTATGCTCAGGGGAGCTCCCCCCCCCCCCCCTGCACTGTAGTAATCATTTTTAAAAAAAATGTATATAATGCAGTGTTATACATTTTAAACTTACTCCACATCGTTCCCTCGGCTCCCTCTACTAACTGGCAGCATGTCTATAATTAGACTAGCTCTCAGACAATCACAGATGCGGCTGCCAGTCTGGCCTCTGCTGCTTTTCTGTTCCCGGAGATAGCAGTAGAGGCAGTGGTCGAAGGAACGAAGATGGGTAAAGTCTATTTCTGTGCTGATTTTAAAGTTATAACCCTAGCGTTTAGGGTTAGGGTGGTGGTACTCTACACTATATTAATTTTTAAATTTGGGGGTGGAGATAACCTTTAAAGAAAATTAGCATGCTGTGAGAGCATGTTAACAGCACGGTTTCCTGTTTTATTGGAACATTTTTTTAATATAAATATTAATTAAAAAAATGCCCATAAGGAGGATCAATCTGGGTGTAATGTGTAAATTAAGCCATTTAAGTACACAGGTGCTACATCTGTGCCTGAGTTAAATTTTATTTTTTATTCGAGACATCGGGTTGATTGCCCTGCCCTCCAAGTGATATAATGGAATAGTGTAAATATCTTAGTTTATATAATTCCTATGTGACACTATATCAAAACACATTCCCTCACAGCTGCCAGTATGGAGAACACACTCATGGTATTTTTATAGCCATTCTTTGTCACAATGTATTATACTGTAAACGTTGTAGGAAATAAGAAGCAGTCTGTTTTTCAACCTGTAATACTGTTTTTTTTTTTTTCTGTCCAGAGTTATCTTTTTCAGCTCCTACAAGGTTTGGCATTTTGCCACTCCCATCGTGTTTTGCATCGTGATTTAAAACCACAGAACTTGCTCATCAATTCTGATGGAGCAATCAAACTTGCAGACTTTGGTCTGGCACGTGCATTTGGTGTGCCTGTGAGAACATATACGCACGAGGTTGGTCTCTTAAGTGATTTTTTTAACATTGGATGATACTATATATATTTTTTGCCAAGATCTTTGGTAGATTTAACCAAACATTCTACTGCATCTAAAGTGTATATTTTTTTTTAAACAAAAATAACTTATGCAAATAATATACATGGGTATGCAAATTCTAGTGATGATTTTAGGAAAGGTTTTATGATTATTCTATTGAGAAATGCATTGCACAGAGCTGTTTTAATGTCAGGTTCATGTACTAAGCGGCTATGGATCCTAGGATAGTAAGGCTCTTTACACTGGGTTTTGGGGGGCGGGGTATTCTGTTACATACTATATTTTTGGAAGAGGGGTGGACATCTATTTCTATTTGATAACTGTTGGGGCAATCATTACTTTTTCCTCTTGTCTTTATCCCCTGCGTTGGACTTAAAGGGCAAGTCCAGCCCTAAAATGAAAACTTACATACAGGTAAATCACCCCCCAAAACCCTAAGTGGTAATAGTTTGAAATCTGAAATATACAAGTCTAACCTGATATCCAACACAATGTCCTGTTGCCCTTATGTCTGCTTCCTGATTCTTCCAGTTAGCATATATCCGTTATGGATTTGACAGTTGACATCACAGCCAATGACTGAAGGTTACTCTCCTATCTGCCTCTTCTGATCATGCCCAGGCTCAGTACAGGTTTCTAAATTGCTCCGGTTCCATGAGGCATCCAGAAGCATAGCAGGCATACAGTAATGAATTCATAGGACAAACTATGATATATCAACATATTTTAAAGAGGCAATTCTTTCTAAAAGATGTTCTTATGAGGGTGGAGTTGTCCTTTAATTCATTGTGTTGTATTTTGAATTCAAAGTGATAGCCTAATCTGATTATTGGTGGTGTCCCTACCCTCAGACACCTGAGTGACCGAGAACACTCACACCATTGATTTCAATGTAAACTGTAATCATAAGCCACTTTATAAAGAGTATGCATGATGACCTCATGCACATAAGCGGACTTGATGATTGAGGGAAAATCTCATTCTGCAAGTCTCGCAGGAGCAGTGACTGGGACATAAATACAGTGAGAGAGAAAGGTGCAAGACAAAAAGAGTAAAAAGTAAGCTTGGCTCATTAATTTATAAAACCAGAATAACGCAGTTCTGATTTTTAAGGTCAACTTTTGCTTTGGCCGAAACTTAAATTTGCACTGTACATAAGTAATGTTGTCCTGGGATCAGTATTTTTTATTTATTTTATTTTTTTGCCTGTTTTGAAATCTAAGCTCCATCTATCTGCAGTGAAAGCAGACAAAGTGGAAGTTTTTTTGAGATCTGAGCTCCAGTTGAAAGCAGTGATTTCAAAGTACTTATTTTTCAAGACATTAATACTTTCCTCTTTTTGGTAATGTTTTTTTGGGGGGGTCTCAATATTTCTATATAAAAGAATAGTATAAAAGAATATAATTACATAAAATAACAACAACATAACAATAATCATAATAAGAGTTGGCATAACAACCAAACTCATTTTTTTGTTGAATAATAATTGCACTCAAATGCTTTTTGACAGGAATAAAGCTTGTCACAATTTGAACCATGCTAAGCCATTTCTATATTACAATATAAGTTATATTTTATAGCATTCCAAAATTCTAGTGAGAAGTATGAGTCGGTGGCAGATCACCTTGGCAGTCAAATTGAATTTGGACTGCCTTAAAGGGTATGTCCACCCTTAAAAAATTTTTTTCATATATCATTCCCCCTGTCCCCCCAGCCCCAACCGCTCTATTTTTAATTTTACAAAGTGCCCCAAACTTTACTTACCTCCCCTCTTTCCTCCGCCGCGCTGCCAGGCCCTCTGCTTGCGAGAAAATGCAAGCAGAGGGGCGGGTCCAGCAGTTGCGTCTGTGATTGGCTGAGTGGCAGCCAATCACAGACGCGGCTGCCGGGAGTTCATTGGGGCGGAGGAAAGAGGGGAGGTAAGTAAAGTTTGGGGCACTTTCTAAAATTAAAAATAGAGCGGTTGGGGCTGAGGGGGAATGTTACATATAAAGGATCTTGCGCTAGGGGGAGGGAATCCTAAAAGGGAGAGGGAGGGAGGGGGAGAAGGGCTGCAGTACGCATGACAAACTTCTCCCGGAGGCCAGATAGGAGGCAGAGTCCTATATGGACTCTGCTATCCTCCTGGTGGGAAGTTTTTGGGACTTTGGGGGGACTACAGGAGAACCTTATGGAGCTGGGAGGTAAGGATTAAACCACACTACACAATGGGGCCAGTAGTGGGGAGGATTATAATTTTGGGGGTGGACATGCCCTTTAAATCATTATAGAAGTTGCAGAAACAAAGATTACATAGTCTTCTAGATTTTGTTGTATCTGGGATCCAAGTAGATAACATTCTAAATCTGATAAATAAAATGCTAGGTCCTCGCCAGTGGCAGTACATAAGGTAGCTAAAAATACCTGAAATTATAGCTCACCAGTCTAGTCTGGCTTCACCTCCTCCTTTAGACTCCTTTTAAGGTTTTGCTTATAAGGATGCTGTGCTTCTTGCAGAGTGCGTCATCTTTTTTGGGGAATAGGGCCCAGAGTGCACCAGTGAGCTGTAGTTGAGATTATTTCTGGCTATTTTGTCTCTTTCACCCAGTGTTGAAGATGTAGGATTTAGGTCCTTATTTATGAGGGGGTTAATTTGATCCAATAGTTATAATTTAATATTGAGCAAAGATTATGTAAAATGCCTGTGCAGTTGCAATTTGGACCAATTAAATGATTCTTTAGATTTGTGTGTAAACTTTTTTTAACAAGTAGCATAATTTTAATGCATTTCTTTACAGGTTGTCACACTGTGGTACCGAGCACCAGAAATCCTGCTAGGCTGCAAGTTCTACTCCACTGCTGTAGATATCTGGAGTCTAGGTTGCATTTTTGCGGAAATGGTACTTTTACAATTTTATTGAGGTTTATTAAATGCTATAATTAAATAACTATTTGCTTGATATCTTGGGACATTTGCTTGTAGCAGCTAATTAGACGGTGTGCGGCTGTGACATTTGTTATGTCATAAAGTAGACCAAATTAATTATTTAAAAAAAATGTTTGGATATAGTTTAATAGTCTTGGTAGGGGTGATTTAGTAAGCGCTTTGTTTTATTCTTGCATAGTTGTTCTACAAATAGTACTATAAGAAATTGTCTCCTAAAAATTGTGTAACCACCATTAAAACCATTATTAACATCTCTGTGATTATATATTCAGAGACATTATCTCTGTCTTCTAATATGGGTCAAGTTGTTTGCTTGCCTGAGGGTACATTGTTTAATAGGCATCATTCATAATCTGCAGATTGTATCTAATAAATATTTTATAGGCAAACTTTACTAAACTAGACCTGGGGCTGTTATGCTTTTCACACAGCGTGATTTAAGCATGTCTTTAACTGTAAAACTTTTTATCCAGGGCTTCCCTTTGTAAATGGCATGGATGTAAATGGGTCACCTCGAGGAAGCTTTTAAATTTAACTGGGACTGCTGATAAAGGAATGTGTATCTTCAAGGAATGGTTATGATAGGCCAATAATATGATAGTGGCATGATTAGTTGTGGGATTATAGGATTATGTAGCATGAATATTTTTTATTCATGTTTTCTGCTGGTCATTTTGTCCTGCTAGTTATAGTAAAACCTCCAAACCCCACTTTAGCAATACTTACCTTTCTCCCTAACGCTCCTAACTGGAGGAATCTTACCTTTAAATTTGACGGTCCCTCACTGCTCCCTGCTTCCTCTTTTACTTCTTTGTGGTCTTGTGCAACAGTGAAGAAGAAGAGCATTGCAGCCTTCATAAGTCATTAACCATGACCTCACCGTCACAGCCTTGATTGATGGCTTTAATGCCAAAGCAAGAGCAGGGAGGCACTAACGGACTTTAAGGGCACGGCCACACTGCAATGCAATCGCATGCGATTTCATGTGTGATTTCGTTGCGTTTGTGCATTCGGTTTTTTCATTAACTATTGAAAACCGCATTCATGGGTGTACCAAGAAACCTGGCTACCAACTAACCCGAGCGGGACCAATGCCAAATGGCAGTAACAGCAAAAAAAACATTAGGCAGCTCTGTATTTGAACAGTCTGCAGTTTTTCCCACAAAGCACGTCCCTAACTCAGAAATAACCCCCATAAACTATATATTACTGAAATCACACCTTCAGCTATGTAACGCTGTAATTCATTCATTCATACCATCAATGGTGTGGGCACAGTTTTTCCTAGAAGTTTTCATTTTTCGCAGATTTTCTAAAAAAAATTAACATCAAACAACATTCAAAAGGTAGAAATCATGTCAACCTCATGAAATGTAAAAAAAAAGTTACCAAATATCAAATGGTATGCCATATACATGGTTATACAAGGACGTGGAAGCCACTACTCGCAAAGTGAGCCAATGCACAGTGGCCCAGTAACAGTAACTTCCCAGATTTTTTAATCTAAACACCCCTTTAACTCAAAAATACCCCCAAAAATACGTCATTGGTGTGTTCTCAGATCTTCGCAGAATTTCGCACTTTTTTCGCAGATTTTATGAAAAAATAAAGAAAAATTAAAAAATCCTGCCAAACCCCCAATTAATGAGAAAAAAAAGTTACTGAATATCAGTCTCCCACATGTCCTGAATCAAACTGTATGCCATATGCGTGGGTGCACACAGAGCCATGGCCACCAGCTAACTCAAATAGGGAGCAATTACAAGTGCTCTGTAATTTGAACAGCCTACCCTTTTTCAAAGGAAACAGTCCCGAAACTAGGAAAAACCCACAAACTATATATTTTCGGAATCTACACACCTTCAGCTATGTTACCATACCATACTATGTTTGATGTTGGTTTATTAGCATTGTACTTAACCTTCCACAATAACTACGATCTAACGTGGGTCACAATGAGAACAACCACAATAAACCTCCCACACTTTTCCTTTAAAAAAAAAAAAAAACAAAAAAAACCCTGTCCATTTACAGGTTCTAAAATCAACATGTGTAAAACAGATTCCCCTGTGTGATTTTTTTTTCCATAGCACTCATAAAGAGGTAGTTCAGTGAAAAAAAATACAATTTGAATTATTAATATATAGTACACATATCTAGGTATTCTATATATTGCCCTAATTTTTGAAAAATTAAATTTCAAAGCCTTTGCTTTACTTTGCTCTGGTCAGTCCTCTTCCCAGGATACACAGTTCCTTGAAATATTAATTTAAAACAGTATTTTTTGCTGATTGGCTGTTGGATTGGTTAAACATGATCTCTACTGAGCAACTGAATCAACATAGGGACTGAGACACTATTTGGGGTCCTGCAAAAGGAAGTATTTTAATTATGCACAGAGAAATTGCTGGATTGGGAAATAATGGTCATTTAAATAAGAGAACACTACCTTTTAATTGAGGTCTAGACTGGTTCATTGAAACAGGTGGCCTCTTATTTGAATGCAGGGGAGTTTAAGGTTGACTCGTTGACAGCAAGGTGCCCAGGTCCTGTGGCTGCACAAAACCCAAATCATCATCCCTACTCTACTGTCCTTGACAGTTTTTATATGATGTGTATCTGGATATGCTGTGTTTGGTTTTTGGTAAACATGCTGCTATGTGTTATAGAGATACTTGTCTGTTCGATGGAAGTAATTGTATAGTCTTTAGCTATCTGGTACTGTAGTAAACATTAACATGCGAAGTCTGAGATGTAGTTCATAGGATATTTGTAATTTCTCTGAGCGTGGAATAGTCTGAGCTTGGGTAAATTTGCTGTAATACAAAAGGGATATACAATCGAAAGCACTGCAAATCAACTGCTATTTCATTTTAGTGGGTAACAATGAAACCATTTGGTTACCCACTAAAATTAAAGCATGACTTTCTGAAAAATGGACCTAGTCAGACATAAGAGGGCAGCTTCAACCTGATTGTGGCACTATCTATATTCTGCATTTTGGCTACAATTTTACAAAACAAAGGGCCATTCACTGTTGTTTTACTTCTTATTTTCAGAGTCACTAGGTAATTTTTTTTCTTTTTAATGTGCCGATAAGATCTTGTAATTTAAAGACAGTGTATAGATAGATCTCCATTATTCTATTTACGTTTTGCCAACCTTCTTTTATGTCTTCTGTCATATGTGAAATGATTTGTTTAATTTGGTTGGTTTAGATCACTCGGAGAGCTCTGTTTCCAGGAGACTCTGAAATTGACCAGCTCTTTCGAATATTTAGAACTCTGGGTACACCAGATGAAGTTTCATGGCCAGGAGTAACTTCTATGCCAGATTACAAATCTACCTTTCCAAAATGGGCTCGACAGGACTTCAGCAAGGTTGTTCCACCTTTGGATGAGGATGGTAGAGATCTTTTGGCTGTAAGTATTTCACATAATGAACGACTATATTTTTTATATAGATAGATAGATAGATAGATAGATACTGTTGTTCTGGATATCCTCAAACGGTAACATTCTGTCCTTTTGTATTATGTGCCAGTGCCAATCCATGAAGTATTTTAATGTATTAGATTATTGGCTATAGTGTAGTTAGTATTGCTCCTTAAGTCTTGGGATCTGACCATATAGTATTGTTCTATTATGGGACTCCGGGTGACAAATGTTTCTATGTATAATAGTGTTCTTATCTGTGGGCTGTATACAATGTCAATGCCAATTTGTCACCCTCCTTAAACATTTTTAAGAAATCCAATAGATGTTCACTAATGGTGGCTAAAAGTTGAACAGGGATGCCCAAAGTATCGAGGTGGGCAACAAAATCTTGTGCACTATTTTATGCCAGATGAACAACATATAATCAATATATAGATGGTATAAGACAATCTGGTGTTGATATTTGTTAAGCGTATGATATTTTTAACATTTTGTCCATATACAAGATATGCAAAGGGTGGGACCTCATTTGAACCCAATGCTGTACATTGATGGTAGTAGGTCTTCCCAAATATAAAATGAGGAAACACGATATTCTCAAGTGCATTAATGAACTTGTTTGGAGGACCACATTTATTATATTGTATGCTTATGGGGTCTTTACTATGTAAACACGACAACTATTAAGCATTTTTAATAAATGAACCACACATTGAGCAGTTTCTATGTATGGTCATTGAAGACTTGAATGATAAAAACATAATGTTGAGTATGGACATAGTATTGGCCCGTCTGCAAGCATTGTGGATCTATACAATGAAAAACGTGCCTTGCGATGTGTTTTGTTAAATATCGTGATAAGCTTGGGCATATTAGTAATGAATATTAGGGATTCTGAAATATAATATCAATATGGTTGGCATAATGATTAGGTATCTGCATACCACTAAGGATCAATAACTTTCACAGCTCCCTGTCTAGTCTATATGTTGTCTTTGTTTGTGTATCTTAGTGTTTCTTCCCCTAATTGGTTATGCCCAAGGCTGCCATACTATATCAGGCTTAGGTCATACATATAAGTGCCCCTGGGTAAGTGCTTAGTCTCCATGACCCAATTAAAGGTACTCTGATTGCAATTTACTGTATATAGTCTCTTTAATATAATGTAACTGACTAAACAGTATCTCACAAATATTTATGTAGAGTTTGTAAAAATAATATATATTTAGCTTTCCTTTGATGTGCTTTTAAATCTTTTTTTTTTTTTACTTTTTTCAGCAAATGCTCAATATGATTCCAATAAGCGTATTTCTGCTAGGCTGCTTTGACCCATGCTTTTTTCCATATGTAAGCAGACCAACTCCACATCTGATTTAGACAGACTGGCACAAAATATATGATGCCCAGCTACAAATGTTTGATATGATGGCTTACTATGGTCATTTCTCTTAAGCTTCCTCCTTGTGAGTTGTTGCTTGTACCGCATGTGCAGAAAAAAGCATTATTTTAACTAAATTGTGCCATTTTACTAAAATGTTATTTATAATATTACCTTACACCTTAGATAATTAAGCTGCTTGTTTATTCTTACTTTGTTAACTTATCAGTTTCTTTAGTGGCAGTATCCAGTGTAACAATTTACTAAGAGTTTTTCTGTATTTCAGTGTAATGAATCTTGTTTTTAAAGAGATGACAAGTTTCTGATCTGGGTCGTGCTCCGATATATGTTCTAAAAAAAACAAGCTATTACTAATGTTTTGGTTGAAGCACTATAACACCGTTGGTTCAATTTCTTGTAAAGATCACTGTAAAAAGCTGAAAGGTTTTGTAGTCTTTCATTGGACTAGCATTTTTTTTTACTCCAAATGCTGTGTGGAATTAGACTCTACCTGCTAATAAGTAATTTAGCTACGCCCAGTATTCATTAAATGCATAGAAAAAAAAGCTGTAATTCATCTTCTATGTTTGACTTTAAATAAGCAAACGTTTAAAGATGGGGTGCTGTATGGCTCATCAAACACAATAATATAGAAAGGTAATATGAAGAATGAATGCTGTAACAGGACAGACCGGAATCTCTTCTGTGGACTGTTTTTTCTATTCAAGCAACGTTGACTTAAAAGCTGCACCTTGTTTTAGTTGTGGAGACAACTGTTTTATTATGTTTTAAATATTCAGTTTGTTTTTAGTCTGTATCTGTTAAAGTTAGTCATGTAGTTAATTAAAAATATATTATTAGTACTATTGTGGTGATTGGTTCTCGGATAAATTTAAAAACCAAATAACTACCCCCTGTTCTGCTCCCTTTGCTCCTGACAGTCCCTCTCACCTCTTATAGCATGTGTTGTCGGTAGAGGAGGCTGATGGATATAAGAGGTAAGTAAAGATTTTTCTGCTGGGGGTGGATATGCCCTTTAGAGCTAAGTCAAAATTGGAAAAATGGTATGCAGGTGCTTCCAGACAAAGAAGACTTCAAAGGATATCTTTTGGTGCTTTATTGACACGACATGTGTCACTTGATAAAGGACTTCACGTCCGAAACATGTTGTGTCAATAAAGCACCAAAAGATATCCTTTGGAGTCTTCTTTGTCTGGAAGCACCTGCATACCATTTTTCCAATTTTGACTTAGCTAAGGTGTTTGGGAGAGTGCACAGCAGGATCCAGCAGCAAGAGGTGTTCGTTTAGAGCCACCTTGATCTTTTCTTTGACCTTTTAATGAATATCTTAATATACAACAAATAAAGCCAAGGTTAACTGTAGAACAAGAAGTCAAATGCAAAACATTAGCGGAACAGATCCAACTTAAACATTTCTGACAATGTTGGGGGAGCTGGTTGGTAAGCCACACGACCCTTCTGATTGGACAACTTTGAGTGGAGGAGTAAAGACAGAAAATATGGAAGGTAAATGTAGGTTTATGCATTAAGAAATGTGCTGTTCAAAATAGAAGGCTAAAATATAAATGATCCAGTATGGATTCCTAAATGTTATCTCTCATCTAAAATTTTCAGCATTGCAGATCAATAATCTCTTATTGCAGCTTTTCCAGCATTTCCAGTGTTGCTCAGATGTGTTTACAAAGATGTGGAAGTCTGGATAGTTAGTTGTTAGTTAGTAGTTACTAGTTAGTATTTTCTAAAATTGAGAGATTGACAAGTCTTGATTGACTGGAAAGTCTGAAATGCAGATCATTTCCCTACATTTTCCAACATATTTATTATAAATTTTAGAATTAATTTGGACTCTGTTACATTTTGTAAATAAAAAAAAATTGAAGTTTTTGAGAATATTCAGGACTAAAATATAAACAATTTATTACAATAGCAAACAGTTCAACTGATATGATGCATGGGCACACATGCCTTTGTCTTTTATTGTAGTCTAGAGTTCTATTTATGTATAATATCGACCATAGACATGCTTATTAATTTGGTGGTAAGTTATGTACATTAATTGGTGTGTCTCTTTCCCCCTTTTTTATGTTTGTGCTTTCATTGAGAGCAAAGAGGGGTGTGTCCCATTTGCCCTGACATCATACCCTCCCATAGATACAAGGCACCAACCCAGCGCCCACTGTAAATGTTATAGGAAGGGGGGGTATTGTTTTTAGTTATGTCTCTGGTGAATGTACTGGTTTATCCTTTTATTCCTCTTTAAAGAATGCAGTGAGTGCTATAAGGTTTTTTTTTTCTGGTGTTTTGGTTTACAAGGGGGAGGGGGTTATCGGGGTGGGGGGGGGGGTATGTTGAGTTGGGGGACTTGACATGAGCCCTGACACTCAGACCCAGGCCCAAATTTCATATTGGAGACCCAAGTTTGTATCTGCCATCTATAAGCAGAGGGTAATTTTGATTTGTAACAATTAGATCTTTGTACTTTGTATGATATTATAGGTATTCTTTACTAAACCCTGAACAGCCATGACATTTGACCACCTGCCAACATAGCCTTGACTCTGACCTCTGTATACTGTGGCATCTTGCACCAAGCTGTCTGTAGCAGATTCTTTAAAGGATAATTTCACTAACTATATTTTCACAAGAACTAAAAGGGGTATTTTCTCATTCCACTAACTTTAATCTCCCCATCCAGAAACGTCTCTATGCATAAATAAAATAAATGCTCCAGAAGAGCTGTTTTCTTGTATGAGTGTCCATTAAAACAAACTATTTCCTCCGCACCACCATATAATATACCTTATACATGCAGATCTAGCACCTTCTAGGTGCTGCGCTACTGGGTAAACATTACCGTATATACTCGAGTATAAGCCAAGGTTTTCAGGTTCTAAAATTAGCCTGAAAATGTAAGCTCGGCTTATACTCGGGTCAAGTTCCTCCCAGGTAACAGCAAGTGTTAACTTTCCTTGGCAGCAGGGCCCTTTGGGCTGGGTATACTGTGCGATTGCCCAGGGCCCTTTATGTTTGTGCTTTCATTGAGAGCAAAGAGGGGTGTGTCCCATTTGCCCTGAATCATACCCTCCCATAGAACAAGGCACCAAACCAGCGCCCACTGTAAATGTTATAGGAAGGGGGGGTATTGTTTTAGTTATGTCTCTGGTGAATGTACTGGTTATCCTTTTATTCCTCTTTAAAGAAGCAGTGAGTGCTATAAGGTTTTTTTTTCTGTGGTTTTGGTTTACAAAGTGGAGGTGGTGGTTATCTGGGCGGGGGGGGGGTATGTTGAGTTGGGGGACTTGACATGAGCCCTGACATCAGACCCAGGCCCAAATTTCATATTGGAGACCCAAGTTTGTATCTGCATCTATAAGCAGAGGGTAATTTTGATTTGTAACAATTAGATCTTTGTACTTTGTATGATATTATAGGTATTCTTACAACCCTGAACAGCCATGACATTGACCATGCCAACATAGCCTGACTCTGACCTCTGTAACTGTGGCATCTTGCACCAAGCTGTCTGTAGCAGATTCTTTAAAGGATAATTTCACTAACTATATTTTCACAAGAACTAAAAGGGGTATTTCTCATTCCACTAAATTAACTCCCCATCCAGAAACGTCCTATGCATAAATAAAATAAATGCTCCAGAAGAGCTGTTTTCTTGTATGAGTGTCCATTAAAACAAACTATTTCCTCCACCACCATATAATATACCTTATACATGCAGTCTAGCACCTTCTAGGTGCTGCGCTACTGGGTAAACATTACCGTATACTCGAGTATAAGCCAAGGTTTTCAGGTTCTAAAATTAGCCTGAAAATGTAAGCCGGCTTATACTGGTCAAGTTCCTTCAGGTAACAGCAAGTGTTAACTTTCCTTGGCAGCAGGGCCTTTGGGCTGGTATACTGTGCGATTCCCAGGGCCCTCACATTTTAAGGGGCCCCACAAGGAGGGATTCCTGCATGGCACCGCTTTAAAATTTTTCTCTGCCTGGCTGTCACGATCCCCTAGCACCAGCTGCTGCTCTCTGTGTGCCTATGCGTCCATTCCATACACAGTGTGTTAGCTGTCTAGTTCACTGAACACTTCTATGCTTTAGGTCTGCTGCCCACTCCTGGTCTCTGTCCTGGCAGCAATGCAGGGGGCCATTTTTATGGGTTTTTCTGTCCACCACGATCCCCTAGGAGGTTAAACGATCTGCTGTAGTAAGACACTGACTTTCCCCTTTCAGAGCTGCTGGTAATAGCAACATTGTTTCATCTATTACAAGTGCTGATTAGCAAGGTGAATAGATGAAACAATGTTGCAATTCCTGGCAGCTCTGAAATGGGAAAGTCAGTGTCTTACTACAGAAGATCGTTAAAACCTCCTAGGGGATCGTGATGGACAGAAAAACCCATAAAAATGGCCCCCTGCATTACTGCCAGGACGGAGACAGAGTGGGCAGCAGACCTAAAGCAGAAGTGTTCAGTGAACTAGGCAGCTAACACACTGTGTATTGAATGGAGGCACAGGCACACAGAGCAGCAGCTGGTGCAGCCAGGAAAGACACTGCTGAGGGACAATAACTGGGAGGTCATATTTGGTTACCGAACGAGTGTAAGGGACATTACCGGGGAACACCTCTCCCTACAGGCTGGGTTGAAGAAGCCACACAGGGCTGGTTAGGGAGCGGGGGCGGTCGTGCAATGCCACTTTTGTGATAGAGACGGGGTGTACATTGCTAGCTGAGAAATTACAGGAGGACGTGCCCCTAGTTTGCCCACCTGCCCATGCCACTAGAACCAGGCTTCCTTAATGGCAGAGTCATAAAGTGTTTGAATTTCTTTCTTCTGCTGTCCATTTAAAGGGCAACTTAAACCTCAAAACAATACAGAATCAGAAGGCAGTAATGGTCATAATTTCTACCCTCGGCTTATACTCGAGTCAATCAGTTTTTACTTATTTTTCAGGTAAAAATAGGTATCTCAACTTATACTCGGATCGACTTATACTCGAGTATATACGGTATATAAATCCGAAACAAACTGACCCCAAGAGAGTCAAAAAAGACCCAGAGTAGTTGGTGGAAGATTACTATTTTACTCACTTTGGACATTCCCCTACCAAGCTATATAAGTAGCAATTTGGAATTTATTGATCTATTGATGTATCCATTGGATTTTTAGTAATTGTTATGGGACAGAATGATTATTTAAACAGCCTCTGATACTATTGCAACCTCTTTTAGGCAGGGGCTATTTTTATCCTGCTTTTATAAATGTGATTTTAGTTTATATTGTACTTTTATGCACTTATGACACTTTATTGGGTGACGGTTATACAGGTTCATGTAAAGGTTTGAGCAATAAACTTAATGTGATTTAGCCATTAATGTTGGTGTTGTCATTGTGTAATTATAGGTTGGTGTGCTGACTCTGGGTCTTTTTGACTCTCTTGGGGTCAGTTTGTTTCGGATTTATATGAGTGTCCATTAAAGCCTTGCACTTGATTCTGGGGTATTTCTGTTGTTCTGTAGAGATGTGAGCATGTAAGACACACCCAACAGCATATTGGGTTAAAATAACTGTTGGGCACATGAAGAGAATGTATGAATATGTAGCATACCTTGGTATGCATAATTTAAAAAAAATGTTTTCCCTTCCCCTTTTAAAGGGCATGTCCACCCTTAATAAGAACTTTTGCCCTATAATAGAACACAGTCCCCCAGCCCCAACCGCTATAAAAATAATTTAAGAAAGTTCCCAGTTCTTCACTTACCTTCCCTCTCCTCGACGCCCGGCCGGCCTTCTACTTGCGAGACACTGCAAGAGGGGGCGGGACCAGCAGCCGGTCCGTGATTGGCTGAGAGGCAGACAATCACGGACGCGGCTGCCGGCTTCCCAGAATGCCGGTGGAGAGAGGGAAGGTAAGTACAGTTCTGGGGACTTTCTTAATAATTTTTTTGCGGTTGGGCTGGGGGAACATATTCTATAAATGGGCAAGGGGTTTTATGGTGAGGGGGAGGGATAGAAAAAACGAGAGGGAGGGGGAGAAGGGCTGCAGTACGCATGCCAAACTTCTCCGGAGGCCAGATGGAGGCAGAGTCCTATATGGACCTGCTATCCTCCTGGGGGGCAGTTTTTGGGACTTTGGGGGGGGACTACAGGAGAACCTTTTGGAGCTGTGATGTGAGGTAAGGATTTTACTACACTACATGGTGGGGCCAGTAGTGGGGGGGATTATAGTTTTGGGGGTGGACATGCCCTTTAAGTTGTGTATCTAGTGAGAAGAGGCCACTGTGAATCGGACTTCCAGAACAGCCCATAATAAATCAACACTTTAAACTTCAGTTTACTTTAAAAAGCGTAGTCTTACCCAACTGAAAGTGGTTACTGCCATAAAGTTCTGTTACCTTTACAGTAAAACCAGAATTGACATTTTTAGCAGTTCAAGCTACAGTTGCTCTTCTATTGGATTGGACAACCTGGATCAGCCTTTGCTATCTACATGCATTAAATTAACCTTTGCTTGTCACTAATGTTTCTGGCTTTCCATCTTTAATGGGCTGATATGTGCATCAATTCTGATTTTATGATATTGGGATGTTCCATTATTTTACAATCTGTTGTGCCGTGTGTGAGCATGTGTTTTTTTTTTTTTGTACAAGCGTGCTCTTATCCGATTGGTGTTGTTGTTTAATGGGCCCCTTTGGATCGCTTTTGTTGGGTGCTCACCACTGCAGACTTTTGCATTCAATACTTTTTATATTGTGGGAAGAGGCATTATATCCATTGCTTTTTATCAAATGCATAGGACATACAATTAAAAGGGTTGGAAGAGCTACATATATACAAGTTTGACCTATCTTCCTAATAAATACATACAATTGGGGGACTGTAGGAGAAATACTTGTGCTAAATTACAATTAAATACTGAATTGCTACAGATTTGATTAAAGATTCATGCAAACAAAAATCATCCCTAGGCCCCATACAATGTCATAACATCTCTACACTTGCAAACATAAAAAACAAAGGTGTTTTAGTAACATTGTTATAACCATAAGAATGGAAAGCCTTCCAGCCATGTCAAGGCACCCCTTATCCAGAAGGTCCTAATTTTTGTTCCTTAATTGCATTTTGTTTAACATGAAAACATTTCTCAAAACTTTTGTATTGGATAGGTGTAGCAGGCTTTCACTCAACCCCTGCCCCTGCATATGCCTTCTAGATAATGCTTTATATTAAAGGGCATGTCCACTCAAAAATTAACATTTAGTATAAGGCAGCCAATCCCAGACATAGTTGCCAACAATGGAGATGCCGCGGGAGGGAAGGGCTATAAGTATGATTCAGATTAGATTTTTTAAAAACTAATGCGGCGATTGGGGTTGGACAGGGGGGAGCTACCTTGCATTAAAAGGATTTCACGTTACACTATCGGGCGGGTGATGATGGATCTGGATGGTGGTAAGGGAGGGGAAAGTGTTCCCCTACGCATGCCAGAAGCAACTAAGTCTCGCAGAGCAGTGACTGGGACATAACATATACAGTAGAGAGAAAGGTGCAAGACAAAAAGAGTAAAAAATAAGCTTGGCTCATTAATTTATAAAACCAGAATAACGCAGTTTCTGATTTTTAATGGTCAACTTTTGCTTTGCCGAACTTAATTTGCACTGTACAAAGTAATGTTGTCCGGGGATCAGTATTTTTTATTTATTTTTTTTTTTGCCTGTTTTGAAATCTAAGCTCCATCTATCTGCAGTGAAGCAACAAGTGGAAGTTTTTTTGAGATCTAGCTCCAGTTGAAACAGTGATTTCAAAGTACTTATTTTTCAAGACATAATACTTTCCTCTTTTTGGTAATGTTTTTTTGGGGGGGTCTCAATATTTCTATATAAAAGAATAGTATAAAAAATATAATTCATAAATAACAACAACATAACAATAATCATAATAAGAGTTGGCATAACAACCAAACTCTTTTTTTGTTGAATAATAATTGCACTCAAATGCTTTTTGACAGGAATAAAGCTTGTCACATTTGAACCATGCTAAGCCATTTCTATTTACAATATAAGTTTATATTTATATCATTCCAAAATTCTGTGAGAAGTATGAGTCGGTGGCAGATCACCTTGCAGTCAAATTGAATTGGACTGCCTTAAAGGGTATGTCCACCCCTTAAAAATTTTTTTCATATATCATTCCCCCTGTCCCCAGCCCCAACCGCTCTATTTTTAATTTTACAAGTGCCCCAAACTTACTTACCTCCCCTCTTCCTCCGCCGCGCTGCCAGGCCCTCTGCTTGCGAGAAAATGCAAGCAGAGGGGCGGGTCCCGCAGTTGCGTCTGTGATTCTGAGTGGCAGCCAATCACAGACGCGGCGCCGGGAGTTCATTGGGGCGGAGGAAAGAGGGGAGGTAAGTAATTTGGGCACTTTCTAAAATTAAAATAGAGCGGTTGGGGCTGAGGGGAAATGTTACATATAAGGATCTTGCGCTAGGGGGAGGGAATCCTAAAAGGAGAGGAGGGAGGGGGAGAGGGCTGCAGTACGCATGACAAACTTCTCCCGGAGGCCAGATAGGAGGCAGAGTCCTATATGGACTCTGCTATCCTCCTGGTGGGAAGTTTTTGGGACTTTGGGACTACAGGAGAACCTTATGGACTGGGAGGTAAGGATTAAACCACACTACACAATGGGGCCAGTAGTGGGAGGATTATAATTTTGGTGGTACATGCCCTTTAAATCATTATAGAAGTTGCAGATACAAAGATTACATAGTCTTCTAGATTTTGTTGTATCTGGGATCCAAGTAGATAACTTCTAAAATCTGATAAATAAAATGCTAGGTCCCGCCAGTGGCAGTACATAAGGTAGCTAAAAATACCTGAAATTATAGCTCACCAGTCTAGTCTGGCTTCACCCTCCTCCTTTAGACTCCTTTTAAGGTTTTGCTTATAAGGATGCTGTGCTTCTTGCAGAGTGCGTCATCTTTTTTGGGGAATAGGGCCCAGAGTGCACCATGAGCTTAGTTGAATTATTTCTGGCTATTTTGTCTCTTTCACCCAGTGTTGAAGATGTAGATTTAGGTCCTTATTTTGAGGGGTTTAATTTGATCCAATAGTTATAATTTAATATTGAGCAAAGATTTTAAAATGCCTGGGCAGTTGCAATTTGGACCAATTAAATGATTCTTAGATTTGTGTGTAAACTTTTTAACAAGTAGCATAATTTTAATGCATTTCTTACAGGTTGTCACACTGTGTACCGAGCACCAGAAATCCTGCTAGGCTGCAAGTTCTACTCCACTGCTGTAGATATCTGGAGTCTAGGTTGCATTTTTGCGGAAATGGTACTTTTACAATTTTATGAGGTTTATTAAATGCTATAATTAATAACTATTTGCTTGATATCTTGGGACATTTGCTTGTCAGCTAATTAGACGGTGTGGCGGCTGTGACATTTGTTATTCATAAGTAGACCAAATTAATTATTTAAAAAAAATGTTTGGATATAGTTTAATAGTCTTGGTAGGGGTGATTTAGTAAGCGCTTTGTTTTATTCTTGCATAGTTGTTCTACAAATAGTACTATAAGAAATTTTCCCTAAAATGTGTAACCACCATTAAAACCATTATTAACATCTCTGTGATTATATATTCACAGAGACATTATCTCTGTCTTCTAATATGGGTCAAGTTGTTTGCTTGCCTGAGGGTACATTGTTTAATAGGCATCATTCATAATCGCAGATTGGTATCTAATAAATATTTTATAGGGGCAAACTTTACTAAACTAGACCTGGGGCTGTTATGCTTTTCACACAGCGTGATTTAAGCATGTCTTTAACTGTAAAACTTTTTATCCAGGGCTTCCCTTGTAAATGGCATGGATGTAAATGGGTCACCTCGAGGAAGCTTTTAAATTTAACTGGGACTGCTGATAAAGGAATGTGTATCTTCAAGGAATGGTTATGATAGGCCAATAATTGATAGTGCATGATTAGTTGTGGGATTATAGGATTATGTAGCATGAAATTTTTTTTATTCATGTTTTCTGCTGGGTCATTTTGTCCTGCTAGTTATAGTAAAACCTCCAAACCCCACTTTAGCAATACTTACCTTTCTCCCTAACGCTCCAACTGGAGGAATCTTACCTTTAAATTTGACGGTCCCTCACTGCTCCCTGCTTTGCTTCTCTTTTACTTCTTTGTGGTCTTGTGCAACAGTGAAGAAGAAGAGCATTGCAGCCTTCATAAGTCATTAACCATGACCTCACCGTCACAGCCTTGATTGATGGCTTAATGCCAAAGCAAGAGCAGGAGGCACTAAGGACTTTAGGGCACGGCCACACTGCAATGCAATCGCATGCGATTTCAGTGTTGTTTCGTTGCGTTTGTGAATTCGGTTTTTTCATTAACTATTGAACACCGCATTCATGGGTGTACCAAGAAACCTGGCTACCAACTAACCCGAGCGGACCATGCCAAATGGCAGTAACAGCAAAAAAAAAACATTAGGCAGCTCTGATTGGAACAGTCTGCAGTTTTTCCCACAAAGCACGTCCCTAACTCAGAAATAACCCCCATAAACTATATATTACTGAAATCACACACCTTCAGCTATGTAACGCTGTAATTCTTTCATTCATACCATCAATGGTGTGGGCACAGTTTTTCCTAGAAGTTTTCATTTTTCCGCAGATTTTCTAAAAAAAATTAACATCAAACAACATTCAAAAGGTAGAAATCATGTCAACCTCATGAAATGTAAAAAAAAAGTTACCAAATATCAAATGGTATGCCATATACATGGTTTATACAAGGACGTGGAAGCCACTACTCGCAAAGTGAGCCAATGCACAGTGGCCCAGTAACAGTAACTTCCCAGATTTTTTAATCTAAACACCCCTTTAACTCAAAAATACCCCCAAAAATACTCATTGTGGTGTGTTCTCAGATCTTCGCAGAATTTCGCACTTTTTTTCGCAGATTTTATGAAAAAATAAAGAAAAATTAAAAATCCTGCCAAAACCCCCAATTATGAGAAAAAAGTTACTGAATATCATCTCCCACATGTCCTGACAAACTGTATGCCATATGCGTGGGTGCCACAGAGCCATGGCCACCAGCTAACTCAAATAGGAGCAATTACATGCTCTGTAATTTGAACAGCCTACCCTTTTTCAAAGGAAACAGTCCCGAAACTAGGAAAACCCACAAACTATATATTTTCGGAATCTACACACCTTCAGCTATTTTACCATACCATACTATGTTTGATGTTGGTTTATTAGCATTGTACTTAACCTTCCACAATAACTACATCTAACGTGGGTCACAATGAGAACAACCACAATAAACCTCCCACACTTTCCTTTAAAAAAAAAAAAAAAAAACAAAAAAACCCTGTCCATTACAGGTTCTAAAATCAACATGTGTAACCAGATTCCCCTGTGTGATTTTTTTTTTCCATAGCACTCATAAGAGGTAGTTCAGTGAAAAAAATACAATTTGAATTATTAATAATAGTACACATATCTAGGTATTCTATATATTGCCCTAATTTTTGAAAAATTAATTTCAAAGCCTTTGCTTTACTTTGCTCTGGTCAGTCCTCTTCCCAGGATACACAGTTCCTTGAAATATTAATTTAAAACATTATTTTTTTGCTGATTGGCTGTTGGATTGGTTAAACATGATCTCTACTGAGCAACTGAATCAACATAGGGACTGAGACACTATTTGGGGTCCGGCAAAGAAAGTATTTTAATTATGCACAGAGAAATTGCTGGATTGGGAAATAATGGTCATTTAAATAAGAGAACACACCTTTTAATTGAGGTCTAGACTGGTTCATTGAAACATGGCCTCTTATTTGAATGCAGGGGATTTAAGGTTGACTCGTTGACAGCAAGGTGCCCAGGTCCTGTGGCTGCACAAAACCCAAATCATCATCCCTACTCTACTGTCCTTGACGTTTTTATTGATGTGTGTATCTGGATATGCTGTGTTTGGTTTTTGGTAAACAGGCTGCTATGGTTATAGAGATACTTGTCTGTTCGATGGAATTAATTGTATAGTCTTTAGCTATCTGGTACTGTAGTAAACATTAACATGCGAAGTCTGAGATGTAGTTCATGATATTTTTAATTTCTCTGAGCGTGGAATGTCTGATCTGGGTAAATTGCTGTAATACAAAGGGATATACAATCGAAAGCACTGCAAATCAACTGCATTATTCATTTAGTGGGTAACAATGAAACCATTGGTTACCCACTAAAATTAAAGCATGACTTTCTGAAAAATGGACCTAGTCAGACTAAGAGGGCAGCTTCAACCTGATTGTGGCACTATCTATATTCTGCATTTGGCTACAATTTTACAAAACAAAGGGCCATTCACTGTTGTTTTACTTCTTATTTTCAGAGTCACTAGGTAATTTTTTTTTCTTTTTAATGTGCCGATAAGATCTTGTAATTTAAAGACAGTGTATAGATAGATCTCCATTATTCTATTTACGTTTTGCCAACCTTCTTTTATGTCTTCTGTCATATTTGAAATTTGTTTTAATTTGGTTGGTTTAGATCACTCGGAGAGCTCTGTTTCCAGGAGACTCTGAAATTGACCAGCTCTTTCGAATATTTAAACTCGGGTCCACCAATGAAGTTTCATGGCCAGGAGTAACTCTATGCCAGATTACAAATCTACCTTTCCAAAATGGGCTCGACAGGACTTCAGCAAGGTTGTTCCACCTTTGGATGAATGGTAGAGATCTTTTGGCTGTAAGTATTTCACATAATGAACGACTATATTTTTTTATATAATTAGATAGATAGATGGATAGATTTGTTGTTCTGGATATCCTCAAACGGTAACATTCTGTCCTTTTGTATTATGTGCCAGTGCCAATCCATGAAGTATTTTATGTATAGATATTGGCTATAGTGTAGTTAGTATTGCTCCTTAAGTCTTGGGATTCGACCATATAGTATTTGTTCTATTATGGGACTCCGGGACAAATGTTTCTATGTATAATAGTGTTCTATCTGTGGGCTGTATACAATGTCAATGCCATTTGTCACCCTCCTTAAACATTTTAAGAAATCCAATAGATGTTCACTAACGGTGGCTAAAAGTTGAACAGGGATGCCCAAAGTATCGAGGTGGGCAACAAAATCTTTGGCACTATTTTTATCCCAGATGACAACAATATAATCATATATAGATTGTATAAGACAATCTGGTGTTGATATTTGTTAAGCGTATGATATTTTTAACATTTTGTCCATATACAAGATATGCAAAGGGTGGGACCTCATTTGAACCCAATGCTGTACATTGATGGTAGTAGGTCTTCCCAAATATAAAGAGAGGAAACACGATATTCTCAAGTGCATTAATGAACTTGTTTGGAGGACCACATTTATTATATTGTATGCTTATGGGGTCTTTACTATGTAAACACGACAACTATTAAGCATTTTTTAATAAATGAACCACACATTGAGCAGTTTCTATTATGGTCATGAAGACTTGAATGATAAACATAATGTTGAGTAGGACATAGTATTGGCCCGTCGGCAAGCATTGTGGATCTATACAATGAAAAACGTGCCTTCGATGTGTTTGTTAAATATCGTGATAGCTTGGGCATATTAGTAATGAAATAGGGATTCTGAAATAATATAAATATGGTTGGCATAATGATTAGGTATCTGCATACCACTAAGGATCAATAACTTTCACAGCTCCCTGTCTAGTCTTTATGTTGTCTTTGTTTGTGTATCTTAGTGTTTCTTCCCCTAATTGGTTATGCCCAAGGCTCATACTATATCAGGCTTAGGTCATACATATAGTGCCCCTGGGTAATGCTTAGTCTCCATAACCCAATTAAAGGTACTCTGATTGCAATTTACTGTATATAGTCTCTTAATTGAATGTAACTGACAAACAGTACCTCACAAATTTTATGTAGAGTTTTGTAAAAATATTATAGATTTAGCTTTCCTTGATGTGCTTTTAAAATCTTTTTTTTTTTTTACTTTTTTTCAGCAAATGCTTCAATATGATTCCAATAAGCGTATTTCTGCTAAGGCTGCTTTGACCCATGCTTTTTTCCATGATGTAAGCAGACCAACTCCACATCTGATTTAGACAGACTGGCACAAAATATATGATGCCCAGCTACAAATGTTTGATATGATGCTTTATGGTCATTTCTCTTAAGCTTCCTCCTTGTGAGTTGTTGTTGTGTACCGCATGTGCAGAAAAAAGCATTATTTTAACTAATTGTGCCATTTTACTAAAATGTTATTTATAATATTACCTTACACCTTAGATAAGTTAAGCTGCTTGTTTATTCTTACTTTGTAACTTATCAGTTTCTTTAGTGGCAGTATCCAGTGTAACAATTTACTAAGAGTTTTTCTGTATTTCAGTGTAATGAATCTTGTTTTTAAAGAGATGACAAGTTTCTGATCTGGGTCGTGCTCCGATATATGTTCTAAAAAAACACTATTACTAATGTTTTGGTTGAACACTATAACACGCTAAGACATAAACCTAATAGAGAGCATAGCACACTTACATAACATAAAAGCATGCCAGTTTTAGGTTTTTTTTGGTCTTTTGTAGTCCTGTAGTGGTTTTGTCTTTTGTTTTTTTTCTCTGCTGTGTGGAATTCTCTCCTGCTTGTTTTGCTCGCCTTTCTGTGGCTGTTTTCTTCTATGTTGCTTTGCCTTTGTGGGGTGTGTATGGCTCATCAAACACAATAATATAGAAAGGAATATAAGAATGAATTGTAACGGACGACCGGATCTTTCTGTGGACTGTTTTTCTATTCAAGCAACGTTGACTTAAAGCTGCACCTGTTTTAGTTGTGGAGACAACTGTTTTATTATGTTTTAAATATTCAGTTGTTTTTAGTCTGTATCTGTTAAAGTTAGTCATGTAGTTATTAAAAATATATTATTAGTACTATTGTGGTGATTGGTTCTCGGATATTTAAAAACCAAATAACTACCCCTGTTCTGCTCCCTTTGCTCCTGACAGTCCCTCTCACACTCTTATAGCAGTGTTGTCGGTAGAGGAGGCTGATGGATATAAGAGAGTAAAGATTTTTCTGCTGGGGGTGGATATGCCCTTTAAGCTAAGTCAAAATTGGAAAATGGTATGCAGGTGCTTCCAGACAAAGAAGACTCAAAGGATATCTTTTGGTGCTTTATTGACACGACATGTGTCACTTGATAAAGGACTTCACGTCCGAAACATGTTGTGTCAATAAAGCACCAAAAGATATCCTTTGGAGTCTTCTTTGTCTGGAAGCACCTGCATACCATTTTTCCAATTTGACTTAGCTAAGGTGTTTGGGAGAGTGCACAGCAGGATCCAGCAGCAAGAGTGTTCGTTTAGAGCCACCTTGATCTTTTCTTTGACCTTTTATGAATATCTTAATATACAACAAATAAAGCCAAGGTTAACTGTAGAACAAGAAGTCAAATGCAAAACATTAGCGGAACAGATCCAACTTAAACATTTCGACAAGTTGGGGAGCTGGTTGGTAGCCACACGACCCTTCTGATTGGACAACTTTGAGTGGAGGAGTAAAGACAGAAAATATGGAAGGTAAATGTAGGTTTATGCATAAGAAATGTGCTGTTCAAATAGAAGGCTAAAATATAAATGATCCAGTATGGATTCCTAAATGTTATCTCTCATCTAAATTTCAGCATTGCAGATCAATAATCTCTTATTGCACTTTCCACATTCCAGTGTTGCTCAGATGTGTTTACAAAGATGTGGAAGTCTGGATAGTTAGTTGTTAGTTGTAGTTACTAGTTAGTATTTTCTAAAATTGAGAGATTGACAAGTCTTGATTGACTGGAAAGTCTGAAATGCAGATCATTTCCCTACATTTTCCAACATATTTATTATAAATTTTAGAATTAATTTGGCTCTGTTACATTTTGTAAATAAAAAAAATTGAAGTTTTTGAGAATATTCAGGACTAAAATATAAACAATTTATTACAATAGCAAACAGTTCAACTGATATGATGCATGGGCACACATGCCTTTGTCTTTTTATTGTAGTCTAGAGTTCTATTTATGTATAATATCGACCATAGACATGCTTATTAATTTGGTGGTAAGTTATGTACATTAATTGGTGTGTCTCTTTCCCCCTTTTATGTTTGTGCTTTCATTGAGAGCAAAGAGGGGTGTGTCCCATTTGCCCTGACATCATACCCTCCCATAGATACAAGGCACCAACCCAGCGCCCACTGTAAATGTTATAGGAAGGGGGGGTATGTTGTTTTAGTTATGTCTCTGGTGAATGTACTGGTTTATCCTTTTATTCCTCTTTAAAGAATGCAGTGAGTGCTATAAGGTTTTTTTTTTCTGGTGTTTTGGTTTACAAAGTGGAGGTGGTTTCTGGGCTGGGGGGGGGGTATGTTGAGTTGGGGGACTTGACATGAGCCCTGACACTCAGACCCAGGCCCAAATTTCATATTGGAGACCCAAGTTGTATCGTCATCTATAAGCAGAGGGTATTTTGATTTGTAACAATTAGATCTTTGTACTTTGTATGATATTATAGGTATTCTTTACTAAACCCTGAACAGCCATGACATTTGACCCCCTGCCAACATAGCCTTGACTCGACCTCTGTATACTGTGGCATCTTGCACCAAGCTGTCTTAGCAGATTCTTAAAGGATAATTTCACTAACTAATTTTCACAAGAACTAAAAGGGGTATTTTCTCATTCCACTAACTTTAATCTCCCCATCCAGAAACGTCTCTATCATAAATAAAATAAATGCTCCAGAAGAGCTGTTTTCTTGTATGAGTGTCCATTAAACAAACAATATTTCCTCCGCACCACCATATATATACCTTATACATGCAGATCTAGCACCTTCTAGGTGCTGCGCTCTGGGTAACATTACCGTATATACTCGAGTATAAGCCAAGGTTTTCAGGTTCTAAAATTAGCCTGAAAATGTAAGCTCGGCTTATACTCGTCAAGTTCCTCCCAGGTAACAGCAATGTTAACTTTCCTTGGCAGCAGGGCCCTTGGGCTGGGTATACTGTGCGATTGCCCAGGGCCCTGACATCTTTAAGGGGCCCCACAAGGAGGGATTCCGCATGGCACCGCTTTAAAATTTTTCTCTGCCTGGCTGTCACGATCCCCTAGCACCAGCTGCTGCTCTCTGTTGCCTATGCGTCCATTCCATACACAGTGTGTTAGCTGTCTAGTTCACTGAACACTTCATGCTTGTCTGCTGCCCACTCCTGGTCTCTGTCCTGGCAGCAATGCAGGGGGCCATTTTTATGGGTTTTTCTGTCCACCACGATCCCCAGGAGTTAAACGAACTGCTGTAGTAAGACACTGACTTTCCCCTTTCAGAGCTGCTGGTAATAGCAACATTGTTTCATCTATTACAAGTGCTGATAGCAAGGTGAATAGATGAAACAATGTTGCAATTCCTGGCAGCTCTGAAATGGGAAAGTCAGTGTCTTACTACAGAAGATCGTTAAAACCTCCTAGGGGATCGTGATGGACAGAAAAACCCATAAAAATGGCCCCCTGCATTACTGCCAGGACGGAGACCAAGAGTGGGCAGCAGACCTAAAGCATAGAAGTGTTCAGTGAACTAGCAGCTAACACACTGTGTATGAATGGAGGCACAGGCACACAGAGCAGCAGTGGTGCAGCCAGGAAGACACTGCTAGGTACAATAACATGGCATATTTGGTACCGAACATGTAAGGAATTACCGGTAACCTCTCCCTACAGCTTGGGTAAAAGCCACGACAGGGCTCGGTTAGGGAGCGGGGGCTCTGCAATGTCACTTTTTGATAGACTGGTTAACATTGCTAGCTGAGAAATTACAGGAGGACGTGCCCCTAGTTTGCCCACCTGCCCATGCCACTAGAACCAGGCTTCCTTAATGGCAGAGTCATAAAGTGTTTGAATTTCTTTCTTCTGCTGTCCATTTAAAGGGCAACTTAAACCTCAAAACAATACAGAATCAGAAGGCAGTAATGGTCATAATTTCTACCCTCGGCTTATACTCGAGTCAATCAGTTTTACTTATTTTTCAGGTAAAAATAGGTATCTCAACTTATACTCGGATGACTTACTCGAGTATATACGGTATATAAATCCAACAAAACTGACCCCAAGAGAGTCAAAAAAGACCCAGAGTAGTTGGTGGAAGATTACTATTTTACTCACTTTGGACATTCCCCTACCAAGCTATATAAGTAGCAATTTGGAATTATTGATCTATTGATGTATCCATTGGATTTTTAGTAATTGTTATGGGACAGAATGATTATTTAAACAGCCTTGATACTATTGCAACCTCTTTTAGGCAGGGGCTATTTTTATCCTGCTTTTAAATGTGATTTTAGTTTATATTGTACTTTTATGCACTTATGACACTTTATTGGGTGACGGTTATACAGGTTCATGTAAAGGTTTGAGCAATAAACTTAATGTGATTTAGCCATTAATGTTGGTGTTGTCATTGTGTAATTATAGGTTGTGTGCTGACTCTGGGTCTTTTTGACTCTCTTGGGGTCAGTTTGTTTCGGATTTATATGAGTGTCCATTAAGCCTTGCACTTGATTCTGGGGTATTTCTGTTGTTCTGTAGAGATGTGAGCGATGTAAGACACACACCCAACAGCATATTGGGTTAAAATAACTGTTGGGCACATGAAGAGAATGTATGAATATGTAGCATACCTTGGTATGCATAATTTAAAAAAAATGTTTTCCCTTCCCCTTTTAAAGGGCATGTCCACCCTTAATAAGAACTTTGCCCTATAATAGAACACAGTCCCCCAGCCCCAACCGCTATAAAAATAATTTAAGAAAGTTCCCAGTTCTTCACTTACCTTCCCTCTCCCTCAGACGCCCGGCCCGGCCTTCTACTTGCGAGACACTGCAAGAGGGGCGGGACCAGCAGCCGCGTCCGTGATTGGCTGAGAGGCAGACAATCACGGACGCGGCTGGCCGGCTTCTCAGAATGCCGGTGGAGAGAGGGAAGGTAAGTACAGTTCTGGGGACTTTCTTAAATAATTTTTTGCGGTTGGGCTGGGGGAACATATTCATTAAATGGGCAAGGGGTTTTATGGTAGGGGGGGGATAGAAAAACGAGAGGGAGGGGGAGAAGGGCTGCAGTACGCATGCCAAACTTCTCCGGAGGCCAGATAGGAGGCAGAGTCCTATATGGACTCTGCTATCCTCCTGGTGGGCAGTTTTTGGGACTTTGGGGGGACTACAGGAGAACCTTTGAGCTGTGATGTGAGGAAGGATTTACTACACTACATGGTGGGGCCAGTAGTGTGGGGGGATTATAGTTTTGGGGGTGGACATGCCCTTTAGTTGTGTATCTAGTGAGAAGAGGCCACTGTGAATCGGACTTCCAGAACAGCCCATAATAAATCAACACTTTAAATCAGTTTACTTTAAAAAGCGTAGTCTTACCCAACTGAAAGTGGTTACTGCCATAAAGTTCTGTTACCTTTACAGTAAAACCAGAATTGACATTTTTAGCAGTTCAAGCTACAGTGCTCTTCTATTGGATTGGACAACCTGGATCAGCCTTTGCTATCTACATGCATTAAATTACCTTTGCTTGTCACTAATGTTTCTGGCTTTCCATCTTTAATGGGCTGATATGTGCATCAATTCTGATTTTTGATATTGGGATGTTCCATTATTTTACAATCTGTTGTGCCGTGTGTGAGCATGTGTTTTTTTTTTTTTGTACAAGCGTGCTCTTATCCGATTGGTGTTGTTGTTTAATGGGCCCCTTTGGATCGCTTTGTTGGGTGCTCACCACTGCAGACTTTTGCATTCAATACTTTTTATTTGTGGGAGAGGCATTATATCCATTGCTTTTTATCAAATGCATAGGACATCAATTAAAAGGGTGGGAAGAGCTACATATATACAAGTTTGACCTATCTTCCTAATAAATACATACAATTGGGGACTGTAGGAGAAATACTTGTGCTAAATTACAATTAAATACTGAATTGCTACAGATTTGATTAAAGATTCATGCAAACAAAAATCATCCCTAGGCCCCATACAATGTCATAAACTCTACACTTGCAAACATAAAAAACAAAGTGTTTTGTACATTGTTATAACCATAAAATGGAAAGCCTTCCGCCATGTCAAGGCACCCTATCCAGAAGTCCTAATTTTTGTTAATAACAACATCTCAAAACTTTGTGGTGGGGGTAGCGTGTGTGCGGCTTTCACTCAACCCCTGCCCCTGCATATGCCTTCTAGATAATGCTTTATATTAAAGGGCATGTCCACTCAAAAATTAACATTTAGTATAAGGCAGCCAATCCCAGACATAGTTGCCAACAATGGAGATGCCGCGGGAGGGAAGGGCTATAAGTATGATTCAGATTAGATTTTTTAAAAACTAATGCGGCGATTGGGGTTGGACAGGGGGGAGCTACCTTGCATTAAAAGGATTTCACGTTACACTATCGGGCGGGTGATGATGGATCTGGATGGTGGTAAGGGAGGGGAAAGTGTTCCCCTACGCATGCCAGAAGCAACTAAGAGGACAGATCAGAGACAGAAACTGTTTGACAGCTCCTACTATTCAGTTTTCTGGACTTTGGACAAGCAATGCAGGAGAACCGTAAGGAGCAGTGATGTAAGGTAAGGATTTTTTTTTTATTTGTATTAATTTTGACATCTTTAAGGGGCCCCACAAGGAGGGATTCCTGCATGGCACCGCTTTAAAATTTTTCTCTGCCTGGCTGTCACGATCCCCTAGCACCAGCTGCTGTCTTCTGTGTGCCTATGCGTCCATTCCATACACAGGTGTTAGCTGTCTAGTTCACTGAACACTTCTATGCTTAGGTTGCTGCCCACTCCTGGTCTCTGTCCTGGCAGCAATGCAGGGGGCCATTTTTATGGTTTTTCTGTCCACCACGATCCCCTAGGAGGTTAAACGAACTGCTTGTAGTAAGACACTGATTTCCCCTTTCAGAGTGCTGGTAATAGCAACATGTTTCATCTATTACAGTGCTGATTAGCAAGGTGAATAGATGAAACAATGTTGCAATTCCTGGCAGCTCTGAAATGGGAAAGTCAGTGTCTTACTACAGCAGATCGTTAAAACCTCCTAGGGGATCGTGATGGACAGAAAAACCCATAAAAATGGCCCCCTGCATTACTGCCAGGACGGAGACCAAGAGTGGGCAGCAGACCTAAAGCATAGAAGTGTTCAGTGAACTAGGCAGCTAACACACTGTGTATTGAATGGAGGCACAGGCACACAGAGCAGCAGCGTGTGCAGCCAGGAAAGACACTGCTAGGTACAATAACATGGCATATTGGTACCGAACGATGTAAGGAATTACCGGTAACCTCTCACAGCTGTGGGTAAGAAGCCACGACAGGGCTCGGTTAGGGAGCGGGGGCTCTGCAATGTCACTTTTTGATAGACTGGTATACATTGCTAGTGAGAAAAATACAGGAGGACGTGCCCCTAGTTTGCCCACCTGCCCATGCCACTAGAACCAGGCTTCCTTAATGGCAGAGTCATAAAGTGTTTGAATTTCTTCTTCTGCTGTCCATTTAAAGGGCAACTTAAACCTCAAAACAATACAGAATCAGAAGGCAGTAATGGTCATAATTTCTACCCTCGGCTATACTCGAAGTCAATCAGTTTTACTTGTTTTTCAGGTAAAAATAGGTATCTCAACTTATACTGGATCGACTTATACTCGAGTATATACGGTATATAAATCCGAAAACAAATGACCCCAAGAGAGTCAAAAAAGACCCAGAGTAGTTGGTGGAAGATTTATTTTACTCACTTTGGACATTCCCCTACCAAGCTATATAAGTAGCAATTTGGAATTTATTGACATTGATGTATCCATTGGATTTTTTAGTAATTGTTATGGGACAGAATGATATTTAAACAGCCTTGATACTATTGCAACCTCTTTTAGGCAGGGGCTATTTTTATCCTGCTTTTATAAATGTGATTTTAGTTTATATGTACTTTTATGCACTATGACACTTTATTGGGTGACGGTTATACAGGTTTGTAAGGTTTGAGCAATAAACTTAATGTGATTTAGCATTAATGTTGGTGTTTGTATTGTGTAATTATAGGTTGGTGTGCTGACTCTGGGTCTTTTTGACTCTCTTGGGGTCAGTTTGTTTCGGATTTATAGAGTGTCCATTAAAGCTTGCACTTGATTCTGGGGTATTTCTGTTGTTCTGTAGAGATGTGAGCATGTAAGCACACCCAACAGCATATGGGTTAAAATAACTGTTGGGCACATGAAGAGAATGTATGAATATGTAGCATACCTTGGTATGCATAATTTAAAAAAAATGTTTCCTTCCCCTTTTAAAGGCATGTCCACCCTAATAAGAAATTTTGCCCTATAATAGAACACAGTCCCAGCCCCCAACCGCTATAAAAATAATTTAAGAAAGTTCCCAGTTCTTCACACCTTCCCTCTCTCCTCAGACGCCGGCCCGGCCTTCTACTTGCGAGACACTGCAAGCAGGGGGCGGGCCAGCAGCCGCGTCCGTGATTGGCTGAGAGGGCAGACAATCACGGACGCGCGGCTGCCGGTTTCAGAAGCCGGTGGAGAGAGGGAAGGTAAGTACGTTCTGGGGACTTTCTTAAAATAATTTTTTGCGGTTGGGCTGGGGGAACATATTCTATTAAATGGGCAAGGGGTTTTATGGTAGGGGGAGGGATAGAAAAACGAGAGGGAGGGGGAGAAGGGCTGCAGTACGCATGCCAAACTTCTCCGGAGGCCAGATAGGAGGCAGGTCCTATATGGACTCTGCTATCCTCCTGGGGGCAGTTTTTGGGACTTTGGGGGGGGACTACGAGAACCTTTTGAGCTGTGATGTGAGGTAAGGATTTTACTACACTACATGGTGGGGCCAGTAGTGGGGGGGATTATAGTTTTGGGGGTGGACATGCCCTTTAAGTTGTGTATCTAGTGAGAAGAGGCCACTGTGAATCGGACTTCCAGAACAGCCCATAATAAATCAACACTTTAAACTTCAGTTTACTTTAAAAAGCGTAGTCTTACCAACTGAAAGTGGTTACTGCCATAAAGTTCTGTTACCTTTACAGTAAAACCAGAATTGACATTTTTAGCAGTTCAAGCTACAGTTGCTCTTCTATTGGATGGACAACTGGATCAGCCCTGCTATCTACATGCATTAAATTAACCTTTGCTTGTCACTAAGTTTCTGGCTTTCACATAATGGGCTGATATGTGCATCAATTCTGATTTTTGATATTGGGATGTTCCATTATTTTACAATCTGTTGTGCCGTGTGTGAGCATGTGTTTTTTTTTTTTTTGTACAAGCGTGCTCTTATCCGATTGGTGTTGTTGTTTAAGGGCCCCTTGGATCGCTTTGTTGGGGTGCTCACCACTGCGACTTTTGCATTCAATACTTTTTATATTGTGGGAAGAGGCATTATATCCATTGCTTTTTATCAAATGCATGGACATACAATTAAAGGGTTGGAAGAGCTACATATATACAAGTTTGACCTATCTTCCTAATAAATACATACATTGGGGGACTGTAGGAGAAAAACTTGTGCTAAATTACAATTAAATACATGAATTGCTACAGATTTGATTAAAGATTCATGCAAACAAAAATCATCCCTAGGCCCCATACAATGTCATAACATCTTACACTTGCAAACATAAAAAAACAAAGGTGTTTTAGTAACATTGTTATAACCATAAGAATGGAAAGCCTTCCAGCCATGTCAAGGCACCCCTTATCCAGAAGGTCCTAATTTTTGTCCTTAATTGCATTTGTTTAACATGAAACATTTCTCAAAACTTGTATGGTAGGTGTAGCAGGCTTTCACTCAAACCCTGCCCCTGGCATATGCCTTCTAGATAATGTTTAATTAAAGGGCATGTCCACTCAAAAATTAACATTTAGTATAAGGCAGCCAATCCAGACATAGTTGCAACAATGGAGAGCCGCGGGAGGGAAGGGCTATAAGTATGATTCAGATTAGATTTTTTAAAAAACTAATGCGGCGATTGGGGTTGGACAGGGGGGAGCTACTGCATTAAAAGGTTTCACGTTACAATATCGGGGCGGGTGATGATGGATCTGGATGGTGGTAAGGGAGGGGAAAGTGTTCCCCTACGCATGCCAGAAGCAACTAAGAGGACAGATCAGAGACAGAAACTGTTTGGACAGCTCCTACTATTCAGTTTTCTGGACTTTGGACAAGCAATGCGGAGAAACCGTAGGAGCAGTGATGTAAGGTAAGGATTTTTTTTTTATTTGTATTAATTTTTGTGTCCTGGACAGGACTCTGGAGGAGCAGATGATTGCAAATCTGCCATCTTTAGGGCTTGTTACACTACGAAAGGACATAAACGCTACCGTATATACTCGAGTATAAACCGACCCGAGTATAAACCGAGGTACCCAATTTCACCTAAAAAATTAATAAAAGTTGTTGACTCGAGTATAAACGAGGGTGGAAACTTGGCATTCAAGAGTTTGGAAACTACAACTCCCAGCATGCTTTACTAGCTGGGAGTTGTAGTTTCCAAACATCTTGAATGCCACCCTCACTTGGCATTCAAGATGTTTGGAAACTACAACTCCCAGCATGCTTTATTAGCTGGGAGTTGTAGTTCCCAAACATCTTGAATGCCCCCTCACCCTCCACACCTGTTTAGTTTGTACGTGGTCTTCTCCCTGTGGGCTTTTCTCCATCCAAGGGCTTCCTGGCAGGTACGGTATCCTTAGCAGAGTAGAAAAGGTTTGTTTGTAGCTGGCTCCACAGCAGACATCAATCAGGAGATACGAATGAGATAAGTGGCTTAATATAAAATTTAACTTTTAATAACCATGTTAAAAACATTCATTAACTGGCCCATTATACATACAATCAGGTTGCCAACCACCTGACGCGTTTGTGCCCTATGGACACTCATCAGAGGAAGTTGGCTACTAACATCTCATGTTTAAATAGATAGGTACGGTATCCTTAGCTGTGTCCTGAGCATCCGGCAGCGCGTGCTCATTCCAGTACTGGCGCGCCGGCTGGACCGGCGCGGCAGGGAGTCGGCCGGCGCGCCAGTACACAGAAAGATTGTGCGGCTGCTGGAATGCTCAGGTAAGCTACTGACTCGCATTAAACCGAGCCCAAGAAAAACTCGATTTATAATCGAGTATATACGGTACTTAAAAAGCAGTACATTGAGTGACGTTTCAAAAAGTTTTGTATCCGTTGTGACCGTTTGCAGGTGTGTTATCAGTTTGGTGTCGTGCATTTTAATGCGTTTTGACATCGCCAATGGGCAGGACAATGACATCACAGGAACTCCCAGACATCCTCGAAAAACGGACACAACGCATGCGTTAGCTTGTTAAACTGCGTTTTCATGCATTTAAAATGCGTGCAGCAGTGTGTTTTTAAAATGGACTGGAACAGAATACGCAGCAAGTATGAGTATTTTGAAATCCTATGGAGTTTTACTGTCTGTCCGGTACACACATGTGATGTGTCAGACGACTCAATGTCTGAACATTCGAAAGAAGAACGATCAGACATGGTCATGGCCACCTGAAAAAAAAATCAAATATTTGGACTAATACACCGAAATGTCGGTCAATCTGCCCAAAATATTGGATGGTGTGTACCTAGCCTTACTGTGCCAGCAACTAACACTCAATTCTGCACAAACCGAGTCCCAAACTAGCTTGTACAGAAAAAAAATCAATTTTGAAAAGTGTGTGTATGTCTTTCAATTTACAGGTGTGGTTGCCCTGTGCAATTACTCAGTTTATGCAGGGCAATATTGTCCCTAATCCACACTAAGGGTGAGGCCACACTGCAACGCACAGGAATCGGCACAAAATCGCGAGCGTTATCGACAGCGATTGTGTGCGCGTTTCGCGCTCGCGTTCGCGTTAACGCACCAAAAATGGTGAAAGCATGCGTTACCATAACGCGAACGGACGCGCAATCGCATGCGCATCGGAAATCGCGGGAATTTTGCGTTCCCGCGATTTCCATTTTAGCGAAAATCGCGGGCGCAAACTCGAGCGCGAAACGCGGGCGCAAACGCGCGAAAAACGAGCTAGTGTGGCCTAGCCCTTAAAGGAGTCACTGTAAAAGCAAGTTAAACTTAGTGGATAGCTGTGGCTTGAACTTTAAAGGTGTGTATTATTTTTATTATATTATTTTTTTTTTAATATTCCCTCCCATAGACTACCTTTCCTCTTTAAAAGCACTGAAGTGCAGGTTTGGCTTGCCCCAACGAGATTCTGGTTAGCTGCTGGGGCTTTATTCTCCCTCTATCCACTAGCAATAGTATCTAGGAACAGCAGAAATATATGTAAAAAATGTGCATATGTCACTGCTCTGTCAAAGATATCGGGAGTAGTCAGTAGAAGTTCTCTGGTCCCCCGGGCATTAAAATATTCTCTGACTGTGGTCTGAATGCTTTTGGGATTCTATTTTGGGATAAAGAGACCTATTCAATGGTGCTTTGCAAATGCTCAATACATCCACTAATTCTCCTTGTAGACGGCAGGAGGACAAACTAGTCCATGCACTGAAATTTCCCGTGTAGTTCCAGACACTGACGTTAACACTATGTGTTTCAACCCGAGGGGGGCTTTGATTTTTCTATTGGTTTTACCTAAGTGGTGGTTCCTTTTGGGGACATCATTTTTTGTGTTTTTCACCTGAGTTGGGGACTCGGTAGCACCTGTGTGAGAGTTTCCAGCAATACTTTCGTTGTTTTTATAACTTTTGTTTAATCTTACTTGTTTCGATGACTGCAGTTATCCTTTTAAGGGAGGCCATGCACATGCAATTAAATTGCATGGGCAAACATGAAAAGGGGACTGAACCCTTATACGCGGTATGGGGCTTGGATGTCTGTGGTTACACTGGGACAATGATGAAGGCGGTAGTTAATTGACAAACAAATCAATATAGCATTCAAAAAGCTACCGATGTACACAAGACCTTATTATAAACACATCAAGGAGGAGAGAGGATGTCAACATTTCACGACTGCCAAAATCACTTCGTCTCTCCCTCTGATGAAGTGACGGATAGTCCCAAACGCATCAGGTTCAGACACTCTTCTCTCTCCCGTTGATGATGTGTTTTAATGAAATTCTTGTGCACATTGGTAGCAAAGTTTATTGGTGGTGCCGATCCTCCTGGGATGTGAATCTCCGATGTGCAACCTGTTGGAGGCAGACCCAGGTACGGTAACCTTTCCTTTCTCCCCCCCTACTATATTGGTAGTTCATTGACAGTCATTTTTGGGCCCCACACCTTGCCGATATTTTGTAAATCCTATGAGATTGGGATTTGTTGAGTGTTGGCCATGTGTATGGAAATGTACTAGCTCAATGTTATATGGATTTGAGGATCCATTTGACATGAGCCTCAAATCATGTCAAGCAGTATTACCAGTTGACCTTCATAGGCTAGATCATTATATGTGATTGTTTATAATGAGCAATGTTGATTGCAAAATGATCAGCCCAAATGGTTGTCGAAAGTGTTGAGGTAAATTTAATAGTGTATGGCTAGCATAATAAGGATAATAAAAAATCTTCCACTAAAGAATTTGTTAAATTTCCATGTCCTTGCTGAGTTTTTTTTTTGTATACTGGTATGTCACAAAACTAGGGATATGAATTTCAGGGCTGTTGGATATTGAATTCAGATTAATGGCATTGTATTCACCAACCCCCTACCAAGGTACCTAAACCACAGGTCCTCGCCTCTGGTTATATCTAAACTTACATTCCTCTGTCGGTTACATGAAAGATGCACCTTAAGGCTAAGGCCACACTGAAAAGCGTGCCACACATCGCAAGCATTATTGCACGCGATTGTGTGCACGATTCTTTTGCATGTGCGTTTTGCGCATGCAGTTTTGCCGTTTTCAGTTATGGAAAAGCATGCGTTAACACACCAAAAATGGTGAATGCATGCGTTACCAAACGCAAACGACGCGCGCAATCGCATGTGCATCACAAATATGGAAATTTTTGCATTCCCGCAGTTTCTATTTAGCGAAAATCGCGGGCGCAGTCAGGAGCGCAAAGGGTATCTCACAAAAAAAAAAAAAAAAAACATAAAGTAGTAAGTGGTATACAAACACATACCGGAATATTGGCTCATTATCTTTTCAAGATTTTGTGCTGCCTGTACGCTGTAAAGGGATCTGAACCGCCCTTTCCATGCCAGTCTGCTGTAATCCACCCAACGCACGTGCACCCTTGTACATGCGCAGTAAGTCCCTTACTCAGTCGGGACAAGTTGACCACGATTCGTCAACCGACAGTCAATGGGAATGTAAGCGTTCCCATAGCTACAAAAAAATCTGTGCTTACTCGTGCTGCCTAATAAAGCTCACTTAAAAAAATTTAAGCTTGGGGTTTTTATTTGATAGGGGCAGGGACTTTGTTCACCCACTGTTTTACTACCATTATTCCTTTGTCCTCTTGCACAGGTAGTTTGTATTTGCATTGAAATATTAATTATATTAAAGGAACATCTTAACAAATTATATATATATATTATATATATATATTATATATATATATAGAAATTCGCATCACGGAGTCACTCTCGGGTCTGTATAAAAATAAAATTTTATCAAGCAGTTTAAAATAACGCTGCAAACATCAACGCGTTTCGGCTCAACAAGAGCGTCCTCGGATGTGAGTACAATGTGTGTGTCACAATTTTATACCTGTTCCCCAAACAATTGTGAAGGGAAAAATATACATTTATCAAGACAGTAAAAAAACACCAATTTAAAAAACATGATCCCTTTTGGGTCATAAGAATGCTGTAAAACAGCAAACAGAATATGACATATCAATCCCCAGATCGGAGGGAAAGCAGCGAAATAAGTATAACATCTGAAAAGTCAAAAGTGGTTAAATACTGTGCTGAGAGCTAGAAAGCTATAAACACTAAGAAGACAAAGCAAGATACATAAGTGTCCAACTACCACACGCAACAATGTATAAATAGAGGTATATAAGAAGCAGTGGTATGCAAGCTGTTCATTAAGCCCTTAGGTGCTAAAGGTATCCAATTGGTAATCCATCGTGCTTCCTTCTGTAGAAGAACTTATCATGATTGTCATAGACTGGACCTCATGGGTGGTCAGACCGTCAAAGATCATACACCTCAAAGGGATAATGCATGACCCTTATTTCTAAAATGTCGGTCATTAAGCCCCTTAGGTGCTAAAGTATCCAATGGTATATCCATCGTGCTTCCTTTGTAGAAGCAAACTCAGATGATCATAAGCTGGCCCTATGTGTGGTCAGACCGTCAAAGTATACACCTCAAAGAGGATAAGCATGACCCTTATTTCTAAAATGTCGGGCCACCGACAAATCGCCAAATTTAGAGGTGATAGGTTCCTTGGTGTTAGGGCTAATCTGACTGAGCCGAGCAGTTTGTTAACTCACGGATAATTTGAGTTCCGATAACTGTTGATTTTTGGATCTACGCATTTTTGAACCGAGGGAGGCCTAGGGACCACCTTGTATAGGAGTCCACAGATAGAAACTCCTTCTTTATGCGTCCAGCTGTCATCCACATAGGACCAAATGTGGCATGGTGTACAGCCAATTTTTAAGAGTACTTAGGAACAACACGGATACATGTCTAGCTGAATTACAATTGGAAGAGATGTATAATGATTTCATTGAAAGGGGATACTCTAGGACATGCTTGACTTTGAGCTCGATAGGGCCAGGATAGCCAGAAGAGAACAGATCAATAGCGTGGTGTCCCAGACAATACAAAATAACCCAATAGATTTCTGTAACACCTATACCCTTATAGAAATGAAGTGAGGAGGTGTGACCAATAAATATTGGAATCTGATCACTAAGGACAGACATCTCCCCTTCCAACAGACCAGATTGAGACATACGTTTAGAAAGGGACGGAATTTGGCTAGTTATCTGGTTCATGTTAATGACACACCCAGTACATTGGGTGAGAGTGCTATGACCAAATATATCACTAAGATGTTGCAAAAACTGGCTGTTATAGATGCCCTAATTGCATCACTGCCGGTCTATGCTAACAGGCAGGATTTCTCTCATCCGCATAATGGCGTAGAATCCCTATTAGACAGAGATTTAGTGAGAGAGACAATATGTAATCTATTTTATAGTCTGCCCTTGTGGGCTATATTATATTGGCAAGACAAGAACATCGTTTAAAGAGAGAATGGCCAATCACCGGTCGTCAGTCAGATTAGCCCTTAACACCAATGAACCTATCACCTCTAAATTTGGCGATTTGTCGGGGCCCGCATTTTAGAATAAGGGTCATGCATTATCCTCTTTGAGGTGTATGATCTTTGACGGTCTGACCACACATGAGGTCCAGTCATGATCAATCATGATAAGTTGCTTCTACAGAAGGAAGCAGATGGATATACCAATTGGATACTTAGCACCTAAGGGGCTTAATGAACAGCTTGCATTACACTGCTTCTTATGATAACTCTATTTAACATTGTTGCTGTGGTATAGTTGGACATTATGTATCTTGCTTTTTTGTCTTTAGTGTTTATAGCTTTTCTAGCTCTCAGCACAGTATTTAACCACTTTTGACTTTTCAGATGTTATACTTATTTCGCTGCTTTCCCTCCGATCTGGGGATTGATATGTCATATTCTAGTTTGCTGTTTACAGCATTCTTATGACCCGAGCAGGGATCATGTTTTAAATTGGTGTTTTTTTTACTGTCTTGATAAATGTTATTTTTCCCTCACAATTGTTTGGGGAACAAGGTATAAAATTGTGACACACACATTGTACGTCACATCCTGAGGACGGCTCGTTGTTGAGCCGAAACGCGTTGATGTTTGCAGCGTTATTTTAACTGCTTGAATAAAATTTTATGTTTATACAGACCCGAGAGTGACTCCATGATGCGAATTTCTATATACTTATTGGAGGACACCGGGCACAATGATACTACCGGAATGGAGTGCCGATCTTACATATGATATATAATATAATATATATATATATATTATATATATATATATATACACACATACACTAGCAAAAGTGTGCCTTTTGGTGCACAGTGGAATGTTTTTTAGTAAGGCATTTATCAGATGTAATAAACAGCCTAATGGTAAAGAGCAGGGGTGTCGAACTTGGGAAAGATAATCAATGCACATTCCTAGGCCCCATACAATATCATATTGTATAGCATGGGGTGTTGAACTTTTCACATGTTTAAAAAGTACAACTCCCAGCATTCCCCGCTGCCAGAATGCTGGAAATTTCATTTTTCATACATCCTGGAATAAAGCCCTTTTACTGACTTACAGACATTAAAAGCCATGCTCTAGCAGTCCTAACAAAGGGTTTAAATATGCACATGTTTCAAAACTAAAACTCCAGCATTCTGTTAGCAGTATGTTTCTTTTATGTCCATGGCTAATTAATGTATTAAGAGCAATACAGTGCAATGATATAGTGCATGTGTGTTGTAGTTTTTAAACGTGAAAAGTTCAACCCAGCCTTCCCTGGCGCCACAGAATGCTGGAAAATTCATTTTTCAACATCTGGAAAAAGCCCTTTTACTGACTTACCCTTTAAAGCATTGGCTTTAATGACTGTATGTCCACCCTTAAACATTTTTTAATATAGCTTCCCCCTGGTCCCCCAGCCCCAACACATGATTTTATTTTTAGAAAGCCCCAAACTCTACTTACCTCCCCTCTTTCCTCCGCGCTGCTCCTGGCCCGCCCCTCTGCAAGCACAGGGGCGGGACCGGCAGTCGCGTCTGTGATTGGCTGAGCGGCAGCCAATACCGAAGCGGTGTGCTGGCAGCTCACTTTGGCGGAGGAAAGAGGAGAGGTAAGTAAGAGTTTGGAGAGCTTTCTAAAAATAAAAATCATGCGGTGGGGCTGGGGGCCAGGGGGATTACTATATTAAAGGGGATTAACGCTAGGGGAGGGAATCGGAGGGGAGAAGGGCTGCAGTAACGCATGCCAAACTTCTCGGAGGCCAGGTAGGAGGCAGAGTCCTATATGGACTCTGCTAGCCTCCTGGTGGGCAGTGGGACTTTGGGGGGGGGGGGGGGGGGGGGGGGCGACGACTACAGGAGAACCCTATGGAGCTGGGAGTGGAGGTAAGGATTAAACTACACTACATGGTGGGGCCAGTAGTTGGGGGGATTTAGTTTGTGGGTGGACATTGCCTTTAATGATTCCATCCAAATGTTTGAACATGCAAGTGATTCATCTGCCCTTGCCTTACTTCCATAGCAATTACACAATTGGTTTAGAAAAAGATTATTCCATGAATGTCAATGGAATAAACCTGCAGGTCTGAAATTAGACAAGCATTTCTGTCATATTGTGCAGTTCAAACCAAATGGCACCTTTTGGAGACCCTCACAGGATCCAGATAAACATGCAAGGTTTATAACTTATTAGTATTTACCATAGCAAGTTCCACACTGACAATCACCATGGGGTAGGACAACACAGGATAGTGATTGGCTATAAAGATTATGAGAGATGTTCTTATGGAGCTAAAAGCTCCCCATAGAGTATAAAAATAAATACAACCTTTTATAACAAGGTACCTGACAGCCTCATGTTTAATATATAACATTGGGAAACTGCCCATTTCTCTAAAAATGCTGGGTAGTTTCAGATACATGCAAAGTCATTAATCATATACAGACATCACTTACTGTCTAGCAAACAGAAACTGGATTGTCTCATTACTTTTGGAGGGGAGTGGGGAGCAAATCCGAGAGTCTGAAGAATTTTCAATTGGCTAAGACTAACATGTTTACACACAGCACATATTGGTGTAATACAGGAACTTCCTGTCTTGTCATGTACAATGCCTAAGATATTTTTTGATTTGCTAACAGTAGAAGATCAGAACCTCATTGGATATAAAAATTCCACTTTCTTTTAGTGTCCCAATTCCACTATTTTAGAGGACCCATGTAGAAATCCTAGAGGTGTGGCTACCTACCTTTTGGTTTCCATTCAAACTTAGGGTGTCAAGTAAAGTAAGTACTTTATTAATTGTATATCATTTGGTTTGAATTCAGAGTAGGAAGTAGTACTATACTTGTGTATAGTGTTTTTTTTATGGGGATTTTGATATTAAAGGGTATGTCCACCCTTCTTTTTAATTTTTATATAGTGTAGAGCTTAGTCCCCCAGTCCCAACCGCTATATTTTTAATGTAAGAACTTCCCCAAACATTACTTACCTTCCCTCTTTCACAACAGTTTGTGGGCAGGGCTCTTCACTTCGGCCTTCGGTCCTCCCACTCCAGGGTCACGCAGCCAATCACAGCAGCAGCGCAAGTTAGAACTTGGTCCTGGACGGAATACGGTAATAGCACGGACATATCCCTGCACCCGCAACCCTAAAAATAGCTACTTAATAAAACCAGCCCTGGGCCTCCTTATGCCCCCGCGGTGGCGGGGGTAATAGTTACGCCATGCGTATCTCCATTATTTCTAGATGGCAGAAAAAGGAAGATATGTATAGTATGTAAGTATTTGGGTTGAATAAAGACATCCTATCCAGTTCAACCCATCTAGCAATATCTCTCATTTCCTGCCTAACTGTTGATCAGAGGAAGGCAAAAAAAACCCACCACAATTTATGAAGGGGGAAAAAATTCTTCCTGATCCAAGTGGCAATCGGGAAATTTCCCTGGATCAACTCTACTTTATGTATCAATACCAGTACTTGCAACATTCTTGTTTGCAGAAACTCATCCAGCTTTTTTTTAAACTGACCAATGAACCTGCCATAACAACGTCCACTGGAAGACCGTTCCATAGCTTTACCGTTCTCACAGTGAAAAAACCTTTCCGAGCTTGAAGCCTAAACCTTTTTTTTCAGTCTTAAGGAGTGTCCTCGTGTCCTTTGACATGTTCTATTGTGGGGAACAATGCCCCAGATAGTTTATTGTATGGCCCGTTAATGTATTTAAACACAGTAAATTATCCCCCACGCAAGCGCCTTTTCCAGCGTACATAATTGTAACTTTTCCAGTCTCTCTTCATATTCAAGCTCCCCCAATCCCTTATTAATTAGTGCCCTTCTCTGAACCCTTTCATTCAAAGATGTCTTTTTGTACACAGTTCCAAAAATTGCACTGCATATCCAAATGAGGCCTTACAATGCTTTGTAAAAGAGTAGCAGGGCCCTTTGGGCTGGGTATACTGTGCGATTGCCCAGGGCCCTGACATCTTTAAGGGGCCCCACAAGGAGGGATTCCTGCATGGCACCGCTTTAAATGACACTCCCAGCATCCCCTCTGAAATACACCTTCTGTCTCCCAGCAGCCCCATGCAATACAGCTTGTGACACTCCCAGCATCATTATTTTTGTGTCCTGGTAGGACTCTGGAGGGAGCAGATGATTGCAAATCTGCCATCTTAGGGCTTGTTCACACTACAGAAAGGACATAAACGTCTACCGTTATACTCGAGTATAAACCGACCCGAGTATAAACCGAGGTACCCAATTTCACCTAAAAATCCTAATAAAAGTTGTTGACTCGAGTATAAACTGAGGGTGGAAACTTGGCATTCAAGATGTTTGGAAACTACAACTCCCAGCATGCTTTTTCTAGCTGGGAGTTGTAGTTTCCAAACATCTTGAATGCCACCCTCACTTGGCATTCAAGATGTTTGGAAACTACACTCCCAGCATGCTTATAGCTGGGATTTGTAGTTCCCAAACATCTTGAATGCCCCCCTCACCCCCCACCCTGTTTTTTTTTGTACCTGTGGGCTCTTCTCCCTGTGGCTCTCTCCTTCCATCCAGGGCTTCCTGGCAGGTACGGTATCCTTAGCAGAGTAGAAAAGGTTTGTTTGTAGCTGGCCTCCACAGCAGACATCAATCAGAGATCCGAATGAGATAAGTGGCTTAATATAAATTTAACTTTTAATAATCCATGTTAAAAACATTCATTAACTGGCCCATATATACATACAATCAGGTTGCCAACCACCTGACCGTTCGTGCCCTATGGACACTTCATCAGAGGAAGTTGGCTACTACACATCTCATGTTTAAATAGATAGGTAGGTACGGTATCCTTAGCTGTGTCCTGAGCATTCCGGCAGCTGCGTGCTCATTCCAGTACTGGCGCGCCGGCTGACCGGCGCCGGCAGCGTCGCCCGGCGCGCCAGTAACCAGAAAGATTGTGCGGCTGCGTGAATGCTCAGGTAAGCTACTGACTCGCATATAAACCGAGCCCAAGAAAAACTCGATTTTACTCGAGTATACGGTACTTAAAAACGCAGTACATTGAGTGACGTTTCAAAAGTTTTTGTATCCGTTGCTGACCGTTTGCAGGTGTGTTATCAGTTTGTGTCTGTTGCATTTTAATGCGTTTTGACATCGCCAATGGGCAGGACCAATGACATCACAGGAACTCCCAGACATCCTCGAAAAACGGACACAAACGCATGCGTTAGCTGTTAAACTGCGTTTTCATGCATTTAAAATGCGTGCAGCAGTGTGTTTTTAAAATGGACTGGAACAGAATACGCAGCAAGTATGAGTATTTTGAAATCCTATGGAGTTTTACTGTCTGTCCGGTACACACCATGTGATTTGTTCGACTGACTCAATGTCTGAACATTCGAAAGAATGAACGATCAGACATGGTCATGGCCACCTGAAAAAAAATCAAATGATATTTGGACTAATACACGAATGTCGTGCCACTGCTGCCAAAATATTGGATGGTGTGTACCTAGCCTTACTGTGCCAGCAACTACACTCAATTCTGCACAAACGAAGTCCCAAACTAGCTCTGTACAGAAAAAATCAATTTTGAAAAGTGTGTGTATGTCTTTCAATTTACAGTGGTGGTGCCCTGTGCAATTACTCAGTTTATGCAGGCAAATATTGTCCCTAATCCACACTAAGGTGAGGCCACACTGCAACCACAGGAATCGCGCACAAAATCGCGAGCGTTATCGCACGCGATTGTGTGCGCGTTTCGCGCTCGCGTTCGCGTTAACGCACCAAAATGGTGAACGCATCGTTACCATAACGCGAACGGACGCGCAATCGCATGCGCATCGAAAATCGCGGGAATTTTGTGCGTTCCCCGATTTCCATTTTAGCGAAAATGCGCGGCGCAAACTCGAGCGCGAAACGCGGGCGCAAACGCGCGAAAAACGAGCTAGTGTGGGCCTAGCCCTTAAAGGATGTTCACTGTAAAACAAGTTAAACTTAGTGGATAGCTGTGGCTTTGAACTTTAAAGGTGTGTTTATTTTTATATATTTTTTTTTTTTACTATCCCCTCCCATGATACCTTTCCTCTTTAAAAGCACTGAAGTGCAGGCTTTGGCTTTGCCCCAACGAGATTCTGGTTAGCTGCTGGGGCTTTATTCTCCCACTTCTCCACTCAGCAATAGTATCTAGGAACAAGCAGAAATATATGTAAAAAATGTAGCATTGTCACTGCTCTGTCAAAGATATCGGGAGTAGTCAGTAGAAGTTCCTCTGGTCCCCCGGGCATTAAAATATTCTCTGACTGTGCTGAATGCTTTTGGGATTCTATTTGAGGGATAGAGAACCTATTCCAACTGGTGCTTTGCAATGCTTCAATACATCCACTAATTCTCCTTGTAGACGGCAGGAGGAAAAACTAGTCCATGCACTGAATTTCCCGTGTAGTTCCAGCATGACGTTACCACTATGTGTTTCAACCCTAGGGGGCTTTGATTTTTCTATTGGTTTTACCTTAATGGTGGTTCCTTTTGGGGACATCATTTTTGTGTTTTTCACCTGATTTGGGGACTCGGTAGCACCTGTGTGAGAGTTTCCAGCAATACTTTCGTTGTTTTTATAACTTTTGTTTAATCTTTACTTGTTTCGATGACTGCAGTTATCCTTTTAAGGGAGGCCATGCACATGCAATTACATTGCATGGGCAACATGAAAAGGTGACTGAACCCTTATACGCGGTATGGGGCTTGGATGTCTGTGGTTACACTGGGACAATGATAAGGCGGTAGTTAATTGACAACACAATCAATATAGCATTCAAAAAGCTACCGATGTACACAAGACCTTATTATAACACATCAGAGGAGAGAGGATGTCAACATTTCACGACTGCCAAATCACTTCGTCTCTCTCTGATGAAGTGACGATAGTCCCAAAACGCATCAGGTTCAGACACTCTCTTCCTCTCTCCCCGTTGATGATGTGTTTTTAATGAAATTCTTGTGCACATTGGTAGCAAAGTTTATTGGTGGGTCCGATCCTCCTTGGGATGTGAACTCTCCGATGTGCAACCTGTTGGAGGCAGACCCAGGTACGGTAACCTTCTCCTTTCCCCCCCTACTATATTGGTAGTTCATTGACAGTCATTTTTGGGCCCCACACCTTGCCGATATTTTGTAAATCCTATGAGATATGGGATTTGTTGAGGGTTGGCCATGTGTATGGAAATGTACTAGCTCAATGTTATATGGATTGAGGATCCATTTGACATGAGCCTCAAATCATGTCAAGCAGTATTACCAGTTGACCTTCATAGGCTAGATCATTATATGTGATTGTTATAATGAGCAAATGTTGATTGCAAAATGATCAGCCCATGGTTGTCGAAGTGTTGTGAGGAAAATTTAATAGTGTATGGCTAGCATAATAAGGATAATAAACAATCTTCCACTAAAGAATTTGTTAAATTTCCCTAGTCCTTGCTGAGTTTTTTTTGTATACTGGTATGTCACAACTAGGGATATGAATTTCAGGGCTGTTGGATCATGAATTCAATTAATGGCAATTGTATTCACAACCCCCACCAAGGTACCTAAACCACTAGGTCCTCGCCTCTGGTTTATCTAAACTTACATTCCTCTGTCTGGTTCATTGAAAGATGCACCTTAAGGCTAAGGCCACACTGAAACGCGTGCACACATGCGCAACTTTTGCACGCGATTGTGTGCACGATTCTTTTGCATGTGCGTTTTGCGCATGCAGTTTTGCCGTTTTCAGTTATGGAAACGCATGCGTTAACACACCACAAAATGGTGAATGCATGCGTTACCAAACGCAAACGACCGCGCAATCGCATGTGCATCACAATCATGGAAATTTTTGCATTCCCGCAGTTTCTATTTATTAGCGAAAATCGCGGGCGCAGTCAGGAGCGCAAAGGGTATCTCCACAAAAAAAAAAAAAAAAACAAAAGTAGTAAGTGGTAACAAACACATACCTGGAATATTGGCTCATATCTTTTCAAGATTTTCTCTGCCTGTACGCTGTAAGGGTCTGAACCGCCCATTTCTCATGCCAGTCTGCCTGTAATCCACCCAACCCCGTGCACCCTTTGTACATGCCAGTAAGTCCCTTACTCAGTCGGGACAAGTTGACCACGATTCGTCAACCGACAGTCAATGGGAATGTAAGCTTCCCATAGCTACAAAAACATCTGTGCTTACTCGTTGCCTAATAAAGCTCACTTAAAAAATTTAAGTCTTGGGTTTTTATTTGATAGGGGCAGGGACTTTGTTCACCCACTGTTTTACTACCATTATTCCTTTGTCCTCTTGCCCAGGTTAGTTTGTATTTGCATTGAAATTAATTTATATTAAAGGAACATCTTAACAATTTATATATATTATATATTATATATATATATATATATATAGAAATTCGCATCACGGAGTCACTCTCGGGTCTGTATAAACATAAAATTTATTCAAGCAGTTAAAATAACGCTGCAAACATCAAGCGTCTTTCGGCTCACAACGAGCCGTCCTCAGGATGTACGTACAATGTGTGTGTCACATTTTATACCTTGTTCCCCAAACAATTGTGAAGAAAAATATACATTTATCAAGACAGTAAAAAAACACCAATTTAAAAAACTGATCCCTTTTCGGGTCATAAGAATGCTGTAAAACAGCAAACTAGAATATGACATATCAATCCCCAGATCGGAGGGAAAGCAGCGAAATAAGTATCATCATCGAAAAGTCAAAAGTGGTTAAATACTGTGCTGAGAGCTAGAAAGCTATAAACACTAAAGAAGACAAAAAAGCAAGATACATAAGTGTGCCAACTATACCACAGCAACATGTATAAATAGAGTTATCATAAAAGCAGTGTAATGCAAGCTGTTCATTAAGCCCCTTAGGTGCTAAAGTATCCAATTGGTATATCCATCGTGTTCCTTCGTAGAAGCCTTATCATGATTGATCATAGACTGGACCTCATTGTGGTCAGACCGTCAAAGATCATACACCTCAAAGAGGATAATGCATGACCTTATTTCTAAAATGTCGGTCATAAAGCCCCTTAGTTGCTAAAGTATCCAATTGGTATATATCCATCGTGCTTCCTTCTGTAGAAGCAACTATCATGATTGATCATAGACTGGACCTCATTTGTGGTCAGACCGTCAAAGATCATACACCTCAAGAGGATAATGCATACCCTTATTTCTAAAATGTCGGGCCACCCGACAAATCGCCAAATTTAGAGGTGATAGGTTCATTGGTGTTAAGGGCTAATCGGACTGAGCCGAGCAGTTTGTTAACTCACGTATAATTTGAGTTCCGATACTGTTGATTTTTTGGATCTACGCATTTTTAGAACCGAGGGAGGCCTAGGGACCACCTTGTATAGGAAGTCCACAGATAGAAACTCCTTCTTTATGCGTCCAGCTGTCATCCACATAGGACCAATGTGGCATGGTGTACAGCCAATTTTTAAGAGTACTTAGGAACACACGGATACATGTCTAGCTGAATTACAATTGGAAGAGATGTATAATGATTCATTGAAAGGGGATACTCTAGGACCTGCTTGACTTTGAGCTCGAAAGGGCCAGGATAGCCAGAAAGAGACAGATCAATAGCGTGGTGTCCCCAGACATACAATAAATAACCCACCATAGATTTCTGTACACACCTATACCCCTTATAGAAATGAAGTGAGGATGTGTGACCAATAAATATTGGAATCTGATCACTAAGGACAGACTCTCCCCTTCCAACAGACCAATTGAACATACGTTTAGAAAGGGACGGAATTTGGCTAGTTATCTGGTTCATGTAATGACACACCCAGTACTTGGGTGAGAGTGCTATGCCAATATATCACTAAGAATGTTGCAAAAACTGGCTGTTTATAGATGCCCTAATTGCATCACTTGCCGGTCTATGCTAACAGGCAAGGATTTCTCTCATCCGCATATGGCCGTGAATCCCTATTAGACAGAGATTTTCATGTGAGAGCAATATTGTAATCTATTTATTAGTCTGCCCTTGTGGGCTATATTATATTGGCAAGACAAGAACATCGTTTAAAGAGAGAATGGCCAATCACCGGTCGTCAGTCAGATTAGCCCTTAACACCAATGAACCTATCACCTCTAAATTTGGCGATTTGTCGGTGGCCCGACATTTTAGAAATAAGGGTCTGCATTATCCTCTTTGAGGTGTATGATCTTTGACGGTCTGACCACACATGAGGTCCAGTCTATGATCAATCATAAAGTTGCTTCTACAGAAGGAAGCACATGGATATACCAATTGGATACTTTAGCACCTAAGGGGCTTAATGAACGCTTGCATTACATGCTTCTTATGATAACTCTATTTATACATTGTTGCTGTGGTATAGTTGGACACTTATGTATCTTGCTTTTGTGTCTTTAGTGTTTATAGCTTTCTAGCTCGCACCAGTATTTAACCACTTTTGACTTTTCAGATGTTATACTTATTTCGCTGCTTTCCCTCCATCTGGGGATTGATATGTCATATTCTAGTTTGCTGTTTATACGCATCTTATGACCCGAGCAGGGATCATGTTTTAAATTGGTGTTTTTTTACTGTCTTGATAAATGTATATTTTTCCCTTCACAATTGTTTGGGGAACAAGGTATAAAATTGTGACACACACATTGTACGTCACATCCTGAGGACGGCTCGTTGTTGAGCGAACGCGTTGAGTTTTTGCAAGCGTTATTTTAAACTGCTTGAATAAAATTTTATGTTTTATACAGACCCGAGAGTGACTCCATGATGCGAATTTCTATATACTTTGGAGGACACCCGGGCACAATGATACTACCGGAATGGAGTGCCGATCTTACATATGTATATATATATTATATATATATATATAAATATAATATATATATACAACATACACTAGCAAAGTGTGCCTTTTGGTGCACAGTGGAATGTTTTTTAAGTAAGGCATTTAATCAAGATGTAATACAGCCTAATGTAAAGAGCAGGGGTGTCGAACTTGGGAAAGATAATCAATGCACATTCCTAGGCCCCCATACAATATCATTGTATAGCTGCATGGTGTGTGAACTTTTCACGTGTTAAAAAGTACAACTCCCAGCATTCCCTCCGCTGCACAGAATGCTGGAAATTTCATTTTTCATACATCCTGGAATAAAGCCCTTTTACTGACTTACAGACATTAAAACCCATGCTCTAGCGATCCTAACAAAGGTTTAAATATGCACATGTTTCAAAACTACAACTCCCAGCATTCGTTAGCAGTATGTTTCTTCTTTTAGGTCCATTGGCTAATTAATGTATTAAGATGCAATACAGTGCAATGATATAGTGCATGTGTGTTTGTAGTTTTTAAACGTGAAAAGTTCAACTCCCAGCCTTCCCTGGCTGCACAATGCTGGAAAATTCATTTTTCATACATCCTGGAATAAAGCCCTTTTACTGACTTACCCTTTAAAGCATTGGCTTTTAATGACTGTATGTCCACCCTTAACCTATTTTTTATATAGCCTTCCCCCTGGTCCCCCAGCCCCAACCACATGATTTTTTATTTTTAGAAGCCCCCAACCTCTACTACTTACCTCCCCTCTTTCCTCCGCCGTGCTCCTGGCCCGCCCCTCTGCAAGCACAGGGGCGGACCGGCAGTCGCGTCTGTGATTGGCTGAGCGGCAGCAATCCCGGACGCGGCTGTGCTGGCAGCTCACTTTGGCGGAGGAAAGAGGAGAGGTAATTAGAGTTTGGAGAGCTTTCTAAAAATAAAAATCATGCGTTGGGGCTGGGGGACCAGGGGGATTACTATATTAAAGGGGATTAACGCTAGGGGGAGGGAATCCGAGGGGGAGAAGGGCTGCAGTACGCATGCCAAACTTCTCCGGAGGCCAGGTAGGAGGCAGAGTCCTATAGGACTCTGCTAGCCTCCTGGTGGGCAGTTTGGGACTTTGGGGGGGGGGGGGGGGGGGCGACGACTTACAGGAGAACCCTATGAGCTGGGATGTGAGGTAAGGATTAAACTACACTACATGGTGGGCAGTAGTTGGGGGGATTATAGTTTTGTGGGTGGACATGCCCTTTAATGATTCCTATCCAAATGTTTGAACATGCAAGTGATTCACTGCCCTTGCCTTACTTCCATAGCAATTACACAATTGGTTTAGAAAAAGATTATTCCATAGATGTCATGGAATAAACCTGCAGTCTGAAAATTAGACCAAGCATTTCTGTCATATTGTGCAGTTCAAAACCAAATGGCACCTTTGTGAGACCCTCACAGGATCCAGATAAACATGCAAGGTTTTATACTTATTAGTATTATTACCATAGCAAGTTCCACACTGACAATCACCATGGGGTAAGACAACACAGGATAGTGATTGGCTATAAAGATTATAGAGATGTGTCTTAATGGAGCTAAAAGCTCCCCATAGAGTATAAAAAATACAACCTTTTAATAACAAGGTACCTGACAGCCTCATGTTTAATATATTAACATTGGGAAAACTGCCCATTTCTCTAAAAATGCTGGGTAGTTTCAGATCATGCAAAGTCATTTAATCATATACAGACATCACTTACTGTCTAGCAAACAGAAACTGGATTGTCTCATTACTTTCTAGGGGGGAGTGGGGAGCAATCCGAGAGTCTGAAGAATTTTCTAATTGGCTAAGACTAACTGTTTACACACAGCACATATTGGGTGTAATACAGGAACTTCCTGTCTTGTCATGTACAATGCCTAAGATATTTTTTTGATTTGCTAACAGTAGAAGATCAGAACCTCATTGGATATAAATTCCACTTCCTTTTAGTGTCCCAATTCCACTTCATTTAGAGACCCATGTAGAAATCCTAAGGTGTGGCTTAACCTACCATTTTGAGTTTCCATTCAAACTTAGGGGTGTCAAGTAAAGTAGTATACTTTATTAATTGTATATCATTTGGTTTGTAATTCAGTAGTAGGAAGTAGTACTAACTTTGTATAGTGTTATTTTTTATGGGATTTTGAATTAAAGGGTATGTCCACCCTTCTTTTTAATTTTTTATATAGTGTAGAGCTTATCCCCCAGTCCCAACCGCTATATTTTTAATGTAAGAAACTTCCCCAAACATTACTTACCTTCCCTCTTTCCACAACAGTTTGTGGCAGGGCTCTTCACTTCGGCCTTCCGGTCTCCCACTCCAGGGTCAGCAGCCATCACAGCAGCAGCGCAAGTTAGAACTTGGTCCTGACAGAAATACGGTAATACAGCACGGACATCATCCCTGCAACCCGCAACCCTAAAAATAGCTACTTATAAAAACCAGCCCTGGCCCTCCTTATGCCCCCGCGGTGGCGGGGGTAATAGTTACGCCACTGCGTATCTCCTTATTTCTAGATGGCAGAAAAAGGAAGATATGTATAGTATATAAGTATTTGAGGTTGAATAAAGACATACGTCCATCCAGTTCAACCCATCTAGGCATATCCTCATTTCCTGCCTAACTGTTGATCCAAGGAAAGGCAAAAAAAAACCCACCCAAATTTATGAAGGGGGAAAAAATTCCTTCCTGACTCCAAGTGGCAATCGGAAATTTCCCTGGATCAACTCTACTTTGTATCAATACCAGTAACTTGCAACATTCCTTGTTTGCAGAACTCATCCAGCTTTTTTTTTAAACTGACCAATGAACCTGCCATAACAACGTCCACTGGAAGACCGTTCCATAGCTTTACCGTTCTCACAGTGAAAAACCCTTTCCGAGCTTGAAGCCTAAACCTTTTTTTTTCAAGTCTTAAGGGATGTCCTCGTGTCCTTTGACATGTTCTTTGTGAACAATGCCCAATAGTTTATTGTATGGCCCGTTAATGTATTTATAAACACAGTAATCATATCCCCACGCAAGCGCCTTTCTCCAGCGTACATAATTGTAACTTTTCCAGTCTCTCTTCATATTCAAGCTCCCCCAATCCCCTTATTAATTTAGTTGCCCTTCTCTGACCCTTTCCATTTCAAAGATGTCCTTTTTGTACACAGTATCCAAAATTGCACTGCATATTCCAAATGAGGCCTTACCAATGCTTTGTAAAGAGGGAGAATTACATTTTCCTCCCTGAATCCATACCTCTCTTTACACAGACATACCATGCTGGCTCTGTCTGGCACTGCTTGCTACCTTTAAGTTTGTTATCCAACAAAACTCCAAGATCCCTTTCCAACAGGATTTCACTTAACACAGAACCATTTATAATATAGTAGCACAAGTATTTTTTAAGTCCAAATGCATCACCTTACATTTATCAACATTGAATTTCAATCTGCCACTTAGCAGCCAATGTGATAATCTATCTAGATCCCCTTGCAACGATTGCACATCCTCTGAGTTTTAAATGGTCGACAAAGTTTTGTGTCGTCAGCAAACACCGAAACCTTGCTGACAATACCCACTTTCCAAATCATATAAATAGATTAAATAGAAGCGGCCCCAACACATAACCCTGTGGCACCCACTTAGCACTTTAGTCCTAATGATGAAGCCCCATTTACAACTACTCTCGGCATCCTATTCATTAACCAATTTTCTATCCATGTACAAACTTGACCACAGACCTTAGCTTATACATTAGTCGCCTATGGGGGACTGTATCAAAAGCCTTTGCAAAATCCAAGTTAACTACATCTACTGCTATACCAGAGTCTAAATTTCTACTTACTTCCTCATAAAGCAATCAAGTTAGTGTGACAAGATCTATCCTCTTAATCCATGCTGGTTACTACTTTAACGTCAGTCCTTTAACATACTCTAGAACTGTTCCCATATTAACTTTCCAGGATCTTCCCCACCACTGAGTTAAACTTACAGGCCTGTAATTACCCGGCTTTGAAACGACTACCCTTTCTGAATTGGATAACATCAGCCTTTTTCCAATCCAGAGGCACACCAACGGACATGAGGGAATCGCAAAATAAAAACAATGGCCTAGATTAAACTGAACTTAACTCCCTAAGTACCCGAGATTACTTTATCTGGTCAGGGAGATTATTAATATTAACCTTATTTAGTTTAATAGAAGCGGCCCCAACACGAACCCTGTGTCACCCACACTTAGCACTTTAGTCCATAATGGTAAGCCCATTTCCCTACTCTCATCTGCATCCTATTCATTAACCAATTTTCTATCCATGTACAAATGTGACTCCCCAGACCAACAAACCTTAGCTTATACATAGGCGCCTATGGGGGACTGTATCAAAGCCTTTGCAAAATCCAAGTTAACTACATCTACTGCTATGCCAGAGTCTAAATTTCTACTTACTCTTCCTCATAAAAGCCAATCAAGTTAGTTTGACAAGATCTATTCCTCTTAAATCCATGCTGGTTACTACTTAACATACTCTAGAAACTGTTCCCTTATTAAACTTTCCAGGATCTTCCCCACCACTAGGCCTGTAATTACACGGCTTTGAACGACTACCCTTTTTGAATATTGGAATAACATCAGCCTTTTCCCCAATCCAGAGCACCCACCGGACATGAGGGAATCGGCAAAAATAAGAACAATGGCCTAGATAAAACTAAACTTAACTCCCTAAGTACCCCGAGGATGTATTTTATCCGTCCAGAATTTATTAATATTAACCTTATTTAGTTCTTTCTGTACCATATCCTCAGTTAAACAAAGTGCACTTAATCTTTTATACCATTATTGTTACTATACTCTGATATCTGTACTTGGTCAAAATATATTTAGGCTTAGTGATGCTTGTGTTCAGCTATCAACTTCATTATAAGTTTAGCTAGTTTGAATGCTTTCTTACACTCCTTGTACCAGTTTTTATAATCCCTAAAGTGTCCTTTCCGTCCCTCGCCTTAAGGTTTTAATGCCCTTTTCTTCCTTTCCATTTTACTCTTTACATAGAATTCACCACATGGGCGCTGATTTATTTTTTTTACATTTATTTCCCAAGGGTATAAATTTAGATGTGAACTGCTTAAAATCCCCGTTGAACACAGTCCACTCGTTCAGTACCTTACCTGATATACATTATCCCAGTTGACATTCTGAAGAGCTGTTTTAACCTGGTAATATTTGCTTCCCTCCGAAATTAAAAGCTTTGTAACCCAGAACACTTTTCCTTTCGATAACAAAGTCCAAACGCCACTATTTCATGGTCCACTGTCAGGAAAGTGTGTAGTGACTTGGCAAATGGGTTAACTATTGGATTAGTTCTTGCAAAGGACCAATAAAATACCATTCCCCCTGGAACAGTCCTATTGTTTATATTACGATTAGTGAAGCATGGAACCAGATCTCATTTTCCAGACAATGTGGGGCCAACCGTGTATCTGGAATTCTCAGCTAGGGGTCTGGGTGGTACTAAAGGATCATTTTCAAGGCATCATAGTTGGAAAATGACTTTTTTCTTTCTTCCCATGTGTTCTATAATTCCCCCCCAACCCCCAAGTGTCTTCACTTTTTTCAGATTCCCTCTCTCTCCGAGATACCCCATGTTAGAAGAATACTTGATTGCATTCCTCTACTCCTACTTGGACTGTCAATCAATCCTGTGACTTGATCCCCCCTACCTGCTCTGTAATAACATAGAGATAACAGCATTAGCAGGGGGAGAAAGTGTACTTTGATTTAGATATAAGGCTGCACTTGACCCCCCTTCTTAATAGCTCTTCACTGATTGATGATGGGTCACAAGTGAGAGATCGTAAACTGTACTGATCTCTTCTTCCGTTTCCTCCAGGACGCTTTACTTTCTATTGGCCACTGTGCGTGGGTGTGTTTTCAGGATGTTGAACTTTTAACTCTACTGCACATAAAAGCTTGTCGGTTAGCCGGAGCTGAGACATGAGAGGTACAGAGGGGAGGGAGAAGGGGGGAATGCTGCAATAGATCTGACACCGTGGTTAACAAGTCAGTGACAGATATAGGATTAAGGCCAGCAAGAGTCACTGAATTTAACTTTGCAAAGGGGCAATGTGTTTTTTTCACTATAGATGCCCTTTAAGGACATCATACATGCAAAAATAAATGTATTTCGGTATTGGAATGTGTAAGATAGAAACCAATATTATATTATGAATGGAACAGAGGCCCCTCAAAATGATACCCAACATGGAGCCCTTATTCCCTTGCCAAGGCGATTAATAGCTTGGGAATATGGATAACACCAGTCATGTTTGGTATTGGAGAAATTGATAATTAATAAGGGGAGAATATGTGGTCAATATCCAATACAATGTACCATATCCTACATTATATGGAATCTGCCTAACTGAGGGGAAATGAATGCTAGTCGTAAATCTGGACATTCCTAGACACTCCCACCTCATGCAATTAGCCCATAGTGTGGGAGTGGTTCATCAAATGGTTTAAAAATCATTGTACCCCTATAACTTTGTTCATACTGAGGGACATGTAAAAACGTGTGTATGGACCCGATGTTTCTTCCCGCCCCGGGATCAGAACTTCTTCTAGTGAGTAGGGTCTGTGATATTTTTATATCCTTTTTATTTTATATAACTGTTGTACCTATTGTATGTCATTTTTATAAACACCATTTTATTATTTTGTATTATATGCACTGTCCCTTTTGGAATATTAATCTAAAATTAATAAGTTTTGTCTTTGATGCTCTAAAAGAACTCAGTTAGCCTCTGATACGTTTATATGTTGGTTAATGGAGTGTGCAGTGTAATGCTAATTAACTCTGTGACTGCTTGTGAAGGACTTTGCTAATAACCCAGTTAGATGCTGGAGTAAATGTTGTAGTGTTAACCATTTCAGCTGCCAGGGACAGGGGGTGTGCATAGACAGTGAGAGTCAAGTGTGGTTTTTTGGTGCGTCTTTAAGGCCATAACTTAAAGTGTTGGCGCGAGTACCGATTGATTGGTCAAATCACGTGCCAGCGACTGGCGTTCGTGACAGTCACTATTCCCTAAGCCTCCAGTTACCTTTAATCTATAATCGCCTCCACGGTGTTAGATATTACCATAAATCCCAGAAGCTCCTTTTCTAGTAGGAACCTCACCACCTGTGAGAGAAAATTATCCTGCAGCAAATTCAGAACTCATCGCCTTTTTCTGTGATGGCAATTCCACTACACCAATCAATTCAGGGTATTCAAAGTCCCCCATAATGAGCACACTCCCCCAAACTTGCACCTGCCAACTCTGTCATATGAAGTTGACTCCTCTATGCTACATTTGGCGCTTATAGCAGACACCAACATTACGTTACCCCCTTTGCTGTTGCCTAATTCACCCATATTGCTCTCATCTTCCCATCCTATCACCAGACTCTACGCTTCGTTAAAAATTTAGCTTCAAATTCTTTTTAACATAAACACATATCCCTCCCTTTCCTTTTTTCTCTGTCCTGCCTAACAAGGCATATCCTTCTAAATTTACAGCCCAGTCGTGAGAACTGTTCAACAACCTCGTTTCTGCTATACCTATACATAACTTCATACTTTTCATTCAATGCCATAATTTCCAATTCAACCCATTTTGTCAGCCAGGCTTCTCGCATTTGCAAACTACATTTTAGATATGATCCTGTAATTTTTTTTACACTTTAATAACATGCCTCCCTATACCCATGCTGCCCACCCCCTTTTTAAAAATTAGTATAACACTGTTTTATCATTACTATATACTTTAATGTCATGCTACAATTTGTTAGGAATAATAGAACTATTTACTAAGTGCTTGAACAACCCATACAGACTGCCTCTATATACATAACTTCAATACTTTACCTACCCACCAAGTTGACCCTCCAAACGGCAATATTTTCCCCATTGCATTCATAAATGTATATAAATAGTTTTTTTCCTGGGCTTTGTAGTGCAAATGGTATACATTCTATGTAATGTATACATGCTGATTGCACATACAATTAATTTTATTGTTTACAGTTCACAAATTAAAGGAAACATATATTTCCTTTTATATATAATCCAGCCTCTGTGTGGTAATGCACCCCCAACACGCCCCTTTAATGGGAGGTCCTATCCTTTAGTATAAAGCACTGAATGGCCTCTTCCCTCATTTAAAAAGCCAAAGGCTGGGGGATGAAAGCCTGTTGTAGGACCAGTGCACAGTTGAGAAATCAAAAGTTGGCTAATGTTAATTGAAGAAAAAAAAAAAGGTTAGAGTTAGGACCTTTCCAGACTGGGGTTACCTTGACGTGGTTGGAAGGCTTTTTCATTCATGTGATCACAGTAATGTATACTAAAACCCCTTGTTATAAAGTATGCCAGTGTGGCATAATATGTATATGGTTGGTGCCTAGTAATGTGCATTTGATTATCTTTTCTATCTTTATATATATATATATATATATATATATATCCCCTCCCTTATCCCTTTCCTTATATTATATGATATATATTTATCTCTTCATATAGATTTTGCATTGAGTTTTTGAGGAGCTACAATGAGGTGGGGGGTACAGGATATTACATATAGGATAGTGTAGATGTATGTGTGTGAACTATCCTCACTATTGTATATTTTATCTCACTATGTATATAAGTATAGCACTGACTTATATTAGGTACAAGACAACAAATATACAATACATAAACTTACAGAGCTGAGGTTCCTATTTAACATGGTATGGTCAAAATGGCAGTTAAGCCACACCCCTGTGTCTGTTCCTGTGAATACTGAAAGGAAGTGTAATCCAAAAAAGTTGTCAGCTCCACAGACATGATGTTGTATTGTAATGGACATATACACCGAGGCTCCTTATATACCACTTCCACCTGTATGTGAATCAGTGAGTATAAAAGACAAGACATCCCTGCTCTCTATGGCTAGGAGGAGAGTAGTGAAAGTAGATTGTGGTGTGTGCTTTGGAGTTGATATTGATGAAACACCAGATCTTGTTTATAGATCCTGTTCACACCTGTTGGGAGTAAGAGATTATTAGACAGACATTTACCTTATTGGATACAACTCAAGAAGTGTACCCCACTTACAAGACACACAATATACAGTGTTGTTCAATTTTTAATGTTTGAGACGAAGTACCCTGTCCCTCCACGTTTAAGTGGTGGCCAGCTTCACACTGCAAAACCTGAGGTCTTTTCGGAATGTTTCAATTCAACAAATGAGGCAGGTACAGGTAGTTTCACTTTTCATCTAATATCCTGGATATTATGCTGGGCAATTCTCCCCTTAATGGTTGAGTTGTCTCCCCACATATAATAAGTTGCAGGGACATGACAACAAATATACAACAAACCTACTGTTGCACGTATGGTACCCTCAATTGGATCTCCGTCCTGTCAAGGCAGAGTCAACCCCATCAATTTTAATTCACATTATTACATTGGGCACAAGAAAGACGGAAACATCTCGTTCTTCTAGTCCTCCAAAAGTAGCGTTTGAGGGATTAGACTTTCTAATCCCTGCAACATTGAGTACATTCCAATCGACCTACAAAAAGGTACAAAAAGTACCTTTCTGTATGATACTAAAGGCGGGTTATTGAACTCCTTATATCGGGGTAAGCTAAACCCAATATCCACCAATGTTTACGCAGGAATTGGTAACCTTATCAATACCCGAGCAAATTATGTAACAAGGGTATCCTGTCCCCCTCAGGCTTCCTCTTTCTCTGATTCCCCCACACTACTAGATCTCATCAAGGCCACATCCAATAACTCTTTGGGTATTTGCTCTGTAAATCTGGAATACATGTTATCCATTGTTCATTCCTTCTTATTGGTTTAGTAACCAAACCTTTCCACCCGTTTAAATTGGTTCACCGGTAACGATTTTTTTAAATATGCATGGTGATAACTCTTGCTCTAGCTGATTACGGTCAGTATTTTTAGTATAAAGCTCAGTAGGAAAACCTTCTTCCAAAACCACAGTGACATCCAAATGGAATCTTTATGTCAAAGCGCAATCATATATATTGATATATATTATATTGATATTATTATGTAACATTAAACTCCTCATGAATTCAGTGAGGGTGCTGACATCCCCTCTCACAGGAGGAAGAATTCGTATATGAACCTCCACCAAGCCAGACAAGGTCTGTTAAAATAGTGGAAGCCCATAGACAAGGTCCTCCTCCTGCCAAACCATGCATGAGTTTGCGTAGGCCGGAGCCATATTAGAACCCATTGCTGTCCTGCTAGTTGGCTGAAGAACCCCCCTCAAACATGAAGTAACTATTGTTAAAGGGCATGTCCACCCCCAAAACTATAATCCCCCAACTACTGGCCCCCCATGTAGTGTAGTTTAATCCTAACCCATAATCCCGCTCCATATGGTTTCCTGTGTCCCCCCCCAAAGTCCCAAAAAATGACTACCAGGAGGCTAGCAGAGTCCATATAGGACACTGCCTGCTAGCTGGCCCAGGTAGATGTTTGCCATGCGTACTGCAGCCCTTCTCCCCCCTCCCTCCCCTCCCTCTCCTCCCTCTCCTCCCGTTTCTACTATCCTCCCCTAGCATAACCCATGTTACATCCTGCCCCCCATGTCCCCTCCCAGCCCCAACCGGGTATTTTTTTATTTTAGAAAGCTCCCCAACAACCTTCTTACCTACTCCTCTGTCTTTCCTCCGGCGAAGTGAGTCGCTGCGGCAGCACGCGTCTGTGATTGGCTGCCGCTCAGCCAATCCAAGACGCGGCTGCCGGTCCCGCCCCTCTGCTTTCATTTCCTTGCAAGCAGTAGGGCCGGGAGCGCGGCGAGGATCGAGGGGAGGTAAGTAGAGTGTGTGGGGGGCTTTCTAAAAAAAAAATATAGCGGTTGGGGCTGGGAGCCCAGGGGGACCTTATATAAAAAAAAATTTATAGGTGGACATAGCCTTTAAGGATAAACTTTAACAGGCCCTTAAAAAATTCATTTTGTTCACTGGTATATAAGCCCTATGTGACAACCAGCTCTCACAAGCCGCCACCCCCGTACTGCAACGAGTCTTGTTTGTGGTATATTTGTTTGTCATGTCGCTGCAACTTATTATATTTGGGGTAGACAACTCACCATTAAGGGAGAATTTCCCAGCATAAATCGGATATTAGATTGAAAAATGTAAAACCCTGTACCTGCTCATTTTGTAATTCGAAACATTCAGAAAAGCCTCAAGTATGGATGGAGCAGGGTACTTCGTCTCAAACAGAGGGAAGTTGGTGGTCAAGCAACTAGGCACTATGTACCCTAAGGGTCTTGAACAGGATTATGAATGTACATGTATACTTGTGGTGATCCAGGCATTTTTTAGGGTTGTTTAATTATTCATGTTGCATGGTGTTAGTGAGGTGAGGGGAGGGACTTATAGAGGTGATGATTATCCTGTGATTACCTATATATATGTAAATTGTTTGACATCTGTGTACATGTCTACCTGTTGCTGTTGCGGCCTGAGAGGGGATTGCCCCCCCCTCGCAAAGTCGCTATTTTAAGCACAGGCGGGTATGTAATAAGGGAGTTTATATGGGATATTGGAGTGCTGTGGAGTCGTATTTTTCTATGATATTGTGTGGTGTGTCCCAGCACATTTTTTTCCACGAGCACCCCCAATACCCAGCATACCTGAGTTGGTTGTGCTGTATACCTAGCACCCCCCAGGTGTAATATGGATAAAGAATCGTTTTCATATAACGGATGAGGAGACGAGACGCATCATCAAGAAGCTTTCAGGTGTCCAGAAGTTTTCCTCAATGTGCCGGTTGCTAGCACGGAAAAAGGCAACATGAGGTACTTATGAAACGTAACTGATTTGGAGCTGCAACGGGTTAACCCTGGCTGAGTATCACTCACAGGGGAGGATACCCAGGATCTATGGAGACCCTACTATATTTATACAATTGCAAGATTAAAACCAAATATATGCCCATACTGAATAAGTGTTCATCTGATATTATGACTTTAACCAGTATATCACTAAAGCTAGTGGGTCAAATTGACAAAGAGTTACTCGAAATTGGATTAGTGATTTGCACACACGTAACTTCTGATGTATTTTGCATCTTTGAAACGCAGCTGGACTCCAAGATGGGCGGAGTACCGAACAAGTAGGAGATAGATCGCAAAGGAATAAATTTGCTAGAGACCGCGGAGGACTATGAGAGAGGCCACGTGTATCAGTGACACGAGGATGACCATCAGGGGGTACGGCGACACGCCATCAAACCGGAAGTTCGGTGACCGGAGAGGCGGGTCGCTGTAGGCCTATTGAATCCTCCGCATTGCGGCCAATACACAGCTGCTTTTTTTGGAATTGGAGATGGCGCAACGGTAAGCGGGAGCAAAAGCTCAAGCGCAAGGAGGGGGAAATTACCGCACCCTGGAATCAACTGAAGGAGAGTGGACAAACCCTCATTTGTAATGATCTCTTCCAGGTGACTCTCTCAATGCTCAAATTTCTTTTCTGTTGTGGAAAGGGACTGGGTGTATTGTTAAAGACCCAATGATTCTTGATCTTCACTTATGTGTAAATTTGTGACATGTGGGCAGTGGTCTGGTGCTTAGTCCAGGTGAATGCTGTAATATTCGCATGTCGTCCTACCTCCGCAACTCCCCTCGTTTGAGTAAGATGGCATGGACCATCGTCGGTGTGTTGTGGTGGCTATGAACATTCTAGTGATGTGGACGGCCTGGGGTGTCTGTGATTTTGTGATGTCCGAGGCTTGGACGTGTACATTTGGTGGTCCCGGATATTTGGTGGGCATGGCCACGTTGTTTTCAACAGCGTGAGCATGGCCATGCCTTTAGGGGCATGGATTATGAATGTTTTTGGCAATAAACATAGAAAAAAAGGTTGGGATTGAGCAGGGCTACACCTGACTAAAGTATGATTAAATAATCAATAGAAGCCTATATCGAATGATTAATGTTGGAGAAGTCGGCGGATCGGACGAACGCGATCCTATTTTGTCTGATTTAACTGCTCCTGTGCTCTAGTCGCTGGTCATTTGTTTGGGCTAAAGTATTTTCCATCTCTACCTTTTAGCCTGGGGATCTGCCATGTGTCAGTGTCTTCACTGCCATATTGCCTCACCTTGTTTAGCCTAATTATGTATTTTTAGCCTTTTTTGGTCATTTAGGCCGGGGTCTTAATATGTTTGTAACACTATGTAGCATATTATGATATTTATTACTTTTGATGGGACATTACTGTCTGTATCTGTTCGCATTATGATATATTATGTCATTGTATTTATAATGGATTCCTTTGCTATAAGTGTAACCTGTGCTTTAATCTTTGGTAGCTAACAGAGTGTGTGAATGACTGGCGAATGGGTATAACCGGTAAATCATATGATTATGTACATATGTAAACCAGGATGGCACAGGAAGGTTTTTAATTGTTATTTTCTATTTTCTTCGCATGCATTTATATTATTGCCTTCGGGGCTTGGCTATCTCTTGCACAAAACAAACAAATGCCTGTTATTGCATTCATCAATTTTTGTTACATAATAAGGTTCTAATTATTTATCTGAATCATTACCCTCGGTTCTCTTTGCAGTGAGTAGCCCGGGCTTATACACACGTCTTTTTGATATGATGTTTTTGGGCCATGGGTGTCAGTTTTGGGTGTGTATTTGATGTGTTTGGGGACTATAGGCAGTATGTTTGATAATGGATGTGGGCGTGATTGCTGGGGATGTACCTGTTTGATGGTTTGGTGGTGTGCTATGATGTATGGGGTGTCAGGACGTACTGTTTTGTTTTGGGTTTTTTTTCAGGGAGGTGGGAGGGTGACCACAATGATCTTGGTCTGAGTGCAATGTTTGGGGACATATTGCAATATTTTGGGGGCGTCGGCCTTGAATGGTTGGGGTAATTAGCGTGATATGCTGGGGACGTGGTCAGCATTCCAGGAGGTTCTGCTTTAAACTTCTTAGCATGAGAACAATAACGCAGATGTGTTTCTATCCCAATTACAGAGTTCTTTTCCAAGGGTTTTATTTGTATAATAATGTGATTCTATCACCATGAGTACAATATCCCGTTCGCAGGTTTATATTTGTTATATAGAATGTGATTATACGACGCGACAATAGTACCCAGTCTTTCAGGTTTATATTTGTATATAAATGTGATTCCATACACGCAATAGTACATACGTATATACTGCGAGTATTAATACGCCGACCGCGTATATAAACTGAGGTATAGCCCATTTTCTACCTAAATAACTAGTAAAAATGATGACTCGAGTATCACTCGAGGGTAGAAAAAATGACACTAAAGGCAAACCTGTCTATGTATGACCTTAGAGCGAGCCTGACTAACACAGGCCGAGGTCCCATTCAATACCGTATTTACTTTTATACCAGTAAATAAAACACTGGTTGCAGTATCACTTCACTTAGCAGGGCATAATGTAAAGTCACAAACTACCGTATTAGTAACATCTACACTAACGGTACGTACCTAATGGTACGGTATATGCTATAATATTAACTTTTAAACTGGGGGCCCAAGTTCAATGGCTTGAACTATGCAAAAAATATACTGGAACATAAAACACATTTAACAATATCTTCAAAATCGGATTCCTCCCATCCTCGGTTTTCTCCAAATAATTCCTGCAAATGAGGCTGGTGGTAATGTATCTTCATAGACTTAATGCCATCACTCATCATCACATCCCATCACTTTCATCATCCTGCCAGGACAGATCAGAGACAGAAACTGTTTGGACAGCTCCTACTATTCAGTTTTCTGGACTTTGGACAAGCAATGCAGGAGAACCGTAAGGAGCAGTGATGTAAGGTAAGATTTTTTTTTTATTTGTATTAATTTTTGTCCTGGACAGGACTCTGAGGGACAATGATTGCAAACTGCCATCTTTAGGGCTTGTTCACACTACGAAAGGACATAAACGCTACGTATATACTCGAGTATAAACCGACCCGAGTATAAACCGAGGTACCCAATTTCACCTAAAATCCTAATAAATTGTTGACGGTGATTAAAACTGAGGGTGGAAAACTTGGCATTCAAGATGTTTGGAAACTACAACTCCCAGCATGCTTTATAGCTGGGAGTTGTAGTTTCCAAACATCTTGAATGCCACCCTCACTTGGCATTCAGAGTGTTTGGAAACTACAACTCCCAGCATGCTTTATTAGCTGGGAGTTGTGTTCCCAAACATCTTGAATGCCCCCCTCACCCTCCCACCCTGTTTAGTTTGTACCTGTGGGCTCTTCTCCCTGTGGGCTCTCCTCCATCCAGGGCTTTCCTGGCAGGTACGGTTATCCTTAGCAGAGTAGAAAAGGTTTGTTGTAGCTGGCCTCCACAGCAGACATCAATCAGGAGATACGAATGAGATAAGTGGCTTAATAAAATTTAACTTTTAATAATCCATGTTAAAAACATTCATTAACTGGCCCATATATACATACATCAGTTGCCAACCACCTGACGCGTTTCGTCCCTATGGACACTTCATCAGAGGAAGTTGGCTACTACACATCTCATGTTTAAGTGTCCTGGACAGGACTCTGGAGGGAGCAGATGATTGCAAATCTGCCATCTTTAGGGCTTGTTCACACTACGAAAGGACATAAACGCTACCGTATATACTCGAGTATAAACCGACCCGAGTATAAACCGAGGTACCCAATTTCACCTAAAAATCCTAATAAAAGTTGTTGACTCGAGTATAAACTGAGGGTGGAAACTTGGCATTCAAGATGTTTGGAAACTACAACTCCCAGCATGCTTTATTAGCTGGGAGTTGTAGTTCCCAAACATCTTGAATGCCCCCCTCACCCTCCCACCCTGTTTAGTTTGTACCTGTGGGCTCTTCTCCCTGTGGGCTCTCCTCCATCCAAGGGCTTCCTGGCAGGTACGGTATCCTTAGCAGAGTAGAAAAGGTTTGTTTGTAGCTGGCCTCCACAGCAGACATCAATCAGGAGATACGAATGAGATAAGTGGCTTAATATAAAATTTAACTTTTAATAATCCATGTTAAAAACATTCATTAACTGGCCCATATATACATACAATCAGGTTGCCAACCACCTGACGCGTTTCGTGCCCTATGGACACTTCATCAGAGGAAGTTGGCTACTACACATCTCATGTTTAAATAGATAGGTACGGTATCCTTAGCTGTATCCTGAGCATTCCGGCAGCTGCGCGCTCATTCCAGTACTGGCGCGCCGGCTGGACCGGCGCCGGGCAGGGACGTCAGGCCGGCGCGCCAGTACACAGAAAGATTGTGCGGCTGCTGGAATGCTCAGGTAAGCTACTGACTCGCGTATAAACCGAGCCCAAGAAAAACTCGATTTATACTCGAGTATATACGGTACTTAAAAACGCAGTACATTGAGTGACGTTTCAAAAAGTTTTTGTATCCGTTGCTGACCGTTTGCAGGTGTGTTATCAGTTTGTGTCTGTTGCATTTTAATGCGTTTTGACATCGCCAATGGGCAGGACCAATGACATCACAGGAACTCCCAGACATCCTCGAAAAACGGACACAAACGCATGCGTTAGCTGTTAAACTGCGTTTTCATGCATTTAAAATGCGTGCAGCAGTGTGTTTTTAAAATGGACTGGAACAGAATACGCAGCAAGTATGAGTATTTTGAAATCCTATGGAGTTTTACTGTCTGTCCGGTACACACCATGTGATTTGTTCAGACTGACTCAATGTCTGAACATTCGAAAGAATGAACGATCAGACATGGTCATGGCCACCTGAAAAAAAAAATCAAATATTTTGGACTAATACACCGAAATGTCGGTCAATCTGCCCAAAATATTGGATGGTGTGTACCTAGCCTTACTGTGCCAGCAACTAACACTCAATTCTGCACAAACAGAGTCCCAAACTAGCTCTGTACAGAAAAAAATCAATTTTGAAAAGTGTGTGTATGTCTTTCAATTTACAGGTGGTGGTGCCCTGTGCAATTACTCAGTTTATGCAGGGCAAATATTGTCCCTAATCCACACTAAGGGTGAGGCCACACTGCAACGCACAGGAATCGCGCACAAAATCGCGAGCGTTATCGCACGCGATTGTGTGCGCGTTTCGCGCTCGCGTTCGCGTTAACGCACCAAAAATGGTGAACGCATGCGTTACCATAACGCGAACGGACGCGCAATCGCATGCGCATCGGAAATCGCGGGAATTTTTGCGTTCCCGCGATTTCCATTTTAGCGAAAATCGCGGGCGCAAACTCGAGCGCGAAACGCGGGCGCAAACGCGCGAAAAACGAGCTAGTGTGGCCTAGCCCTTAAAGGATGTTCACTGTAAAAGCAAGTTAAACTTAGTGGATAGCTGTGGCTTTGAACTTTAAAGGTGTGTATTATTTTTATATATATTTTTTTTTTACTATTCCCCTCCCATAGACTACCTTTCCTCTTTAAAAGCACTGAAGTGCAGGCTTTGGCTTTGCCCCAACGAGATTCTGGTTAGCTGCTGGGGCTTTATTCTCCCACTTCTATCCACTAGCAATAGTATCTAGGAACAAGCAGAAATATATGTAAAAAATGTAGCATATGTCACTGCTCTGTCAAAGATATCGGGAGTAGTCAGTAGAAGTTCCTCTGGTCCCCCGGGCATTAAAATATTCTCTGACTGTGGCTGAATGCTTTTGGGATTCTATTTGAGGGATAAAGAGACCTATTCCAACTGGTGCTTTGCAAATGCTTCAATACATCCACTAATTCTCCTTGTAGACGGCAGGAGGACAAACTAGTCCATGCACTGAAATTTCCCGTGTAGTTCCAGACACTGACGTTACCACTATGTGTTTCAACCCGTAGGGGGCTTTGATTTTTCTATTGGTTTTACCTTAAGTGGTGGTTCCTTTTGGGGACATCATTTTTGTGTTTTTCACCTGAGTTGGGGACTCGGTAGCACCTGTGTGAGAGTTTCCAGCAATACTTTCGTTGTTTTTATAACTTTTGTTTAATCTTTACTTGTTTCGATGACTGCAGTTATCCTTTTAAGGGAGGCCATGCACATGCAATTACAATTGCATGGGCAACATGAAAAGGTGACTGAACCCTTATACGCGGTATGGGGCTTGGATGTCTGTGGTTACACTGGGACAATGATGAAGGCGGTAGTTAATTGACAAACAAATCAATATAGCATTCAAAAAGCTACCGATGTACACAAGACCTTATTATAAACACATCAAGGAGGAGAGAGGATGTCAACATTTCACGACTGCCAAAATCACTTCGTCTCTCCCTCTGATGAAGTGACGGATAGTCCCAAAACGCATCAGGTTCAGACACTCTTTCTCTCTCCCCCTTGATGATGTGTTTTTAATGAAATTCTTGTGCACATTGGTAGCAAAGTTTATTGGTGGGTGCCGATCCTCCTTGGGATGTGAACTCTCCGATGTGCAACCTGTTGGAGGCAGACCCAGGTACGGTAACCTTTCCTTTCTCCCCCCTACTATATTTGGTAGTTCATTGACAGTCATTTTTGGGCCCCACACCTTGCCGATATTTTGTAAATCCTATGAGATATGGGATTTGTTGAGTGTTGGCCATGTGTATGGAAATGTACTAGCTCAATGTTATATGGATTTGAGGATCCATTTGACATGAGCCTCAAATCATGTCAAGCAGTATTACCAGTTGACCTTCATAGGCTAGATCATTATATGTGATTGTTATAATGAGCATAATGTTGATTGCAAAATGATCAGCCCAAATGGTTGTCGAAAGTTGTGAGGTAAATTTAATAGTGTATGGCTAGCATAATAAGGATAATAAACAATCTTCCACTAAAGAATTTGTTAAATTTCCCTAGTCCTTGCTGAGTTTTTTTTTTGTATACTGGTATGTCACAAAACTAGGGATATGAATTTCAGGGCTGTTGGATCATGAATTCAGATTAATGGCAATTGTATTCACCAACCCCCTACCAAGGTACCTAAACCACTAGGTCCTCGCCTCTGGTTATATCTAAACTTACATTCCTCTGTCTGGTTCATTGAAAGATGCACCTTAAGGCTAAGGCCACACTGAAACGCGTGCACACAATCGCAAGCATTATTGCACGCGATTGTGTGCACGATTCTTTTGCATGTGCGTTTTGCGCATGCAGTTTTGCCGTTTTCAGTTATGGAAACGCATGCGTTAACACACCAAAAATGGTGAATGCATGCGTTACCAAACGCAAACGACCGCGCAATCGCATGTGCATCACAAATCATGGAAATTTTTGCATTCCCGCAGTTTCTATTTTAGCGAAAATCGCGGGCGCAGTCAGGAGCGCAAAGGGTATCTCCACTAAAAAAAAAAAAAAAAACATAAAGTAGTAAGTGGTAATACAAACACATACCTGGAATATTGGCTCATTATCTTTTCAAGATTTTCTGCTGCCTGTACGCTGTAAAGGGATCTGAACCGCCCATTTCTCATGCCAGTCTGCCTGTAATCCACCCAACGCACGTGCACCCTTTGTACATGCGCAGTAAGTCCCTTACTCAGTCGGGACAAGTTGACCACGATTCGTCAACCGACAGTCAATGGGAATGTAAGCGTTCCCATAGCTACAAAAACTATCTGTGCTTACTCGTGCTGCCTAATAAAGCTCACTTAAAAAAATTTAAAGTCTTGGGCGTTTTTATTTGATAGGGGCAGGGACTTTGTTCACCCACTGTTTTACTACCATTATTTCCTTTGTCCTCTTGCACAGGTTAGTTTGTATTTGCATTGAAATATAATTTATATTAAAGGAACATCTTAACAAATTATATATATATATATATATATATATATATATATATAGAAATTCGCATCACGGAGTCACTCTCGGGTCTGTATAAAACATAAAATTTTATTCAAGCAGTTTAAAATAACGCTGCAAACATCAACGCGTTTCGGCTCAACAACGAGCCGTCCTCAGGATGTGACGTACAATGTGTGTGTCACAATTTTATACCTTGTTCCCCAAACAATTGTGAAGGGAAAAATATACATTTATCAAGACAGTAAAAAAACACCAATTTAAAAACATGATCCCTTTTCGGGTCATAAGAATGCTGTAAAACAGCAAACTAGAATATGACATATCAATCCCCAGATCGGAGGGAAAGCAGCGAAATAAGTATAACATCTGAAAAGTCAAAAGTGGTTAAATACTGTGCTGAGAGCTAGAAAGCTATAAACACTAAAGAAGACAAAAAAGCAAGATACATAAGTGTCCAACTATACCACAGCAACAATGTATAAATAGAGTTATCATAAGAAGCAGTGTAATGCAAGCTGTTCATTAAGCCCCTTAGGTGCTAAAGTATCCAATTGGTATATCCATCGTGCTTCCTTCTGTAGAAGCAACTTATCATGATTGATCATAGACTGGACCTCATGTGTGGTCAGACCGTCAAAGATCATACACCTCAAAGAGGATAATGCATGACCCTTATTTCTAAAATGTCGGGCCACCGACAAATCGCCAAATTTAGAGGTGATAGGTTCATTGGTGTTAAGGGCTAATCTGACTGAGCCGAGCAGTTTGTTAAACTCACGTATAATTTGAGTCCCGATACTGTTGATTTTTTGGATCTACGCATTTTTAGAACTGAGGGAGGCCTAGGGACCACCTTGTATAGGAAGGCCACAGATAGAAACTCTCTGCTTTATGCGTCCAGCTGTCATCCACACAGGACCAAATGTGGCATGGTGTACAGCCAATTTTTAAGAGTACTTAGAAACAACACGGATACATGTCTAGCTGAATTACAATTGGAAGAGATGTATAATAGATTCATTGAAAGGGGATACTCTAGGACCATGCTTGACTTTGAGCTCGATAGGGCCAGGATAGCCAGAAGGGAACAGATCAATGGTGTGGTGTCCCAGACATACAATAAAGAACCCACTATAGATTTCTGTACCACCTATACCCCTTATAGTAATGAAGTGAGGAGGGTGACCAATAAATATTGGAATCTGATCACTAAGGACAGACATCTCCCCTTCCAACAGACTAGATTGAGACATACGTTTAGAAAGGGACAGAATTTGGCTAGTTATCTGGTACATGTTAATGACACACCCATTACATTGGGTGAGAGTGCTATGACCAAATATATCACTAAGAATGTTGCAAAAACTGGCTGTTATAGATGCCCTAATTGCATCACCTGCCGGTCTATGCTAACAGGCAGAGACTTCTCTCATCCTCATAATGGCCGTAGAATCCCTATTAGACAGAGATTTTCATGTGAGAGCAGATATGTAATCTATTTTATAGTCTGCCCTTGTGGGCTATATTATATTGGCAAGACAAGAACATCGTTTAAAGAGAGAATGGCCAATCACCGGTCGTCAGTCAGATTAGCCCTTAACACCAATGAACCTATCACCTCTAAATTTGGCGATTTGTCGGTGGCCCGACATTTTAGAAATAAGGGTCATGCATTATCCTCTTGAGTGTATGATCTTTGACGGTCTGACCACACAAGGTCCAGTCTATGATCAATCTGATAAGTTGCTCTACAGAAGGAAGCACGATGGAATACCAATTGGATACTTTAGCACCTAAGGGGCTTAATGAACAGCTTGCATTACACTGCTTCTTATGATAACTCTATTTATAAATTGTTGCTGTGGTATAGTTGGACACTTATGTATCGCTTTTTGCTTTTAGTGTTTATAGCTTTCTAGCTCTCAGCACGATTTAACCACTTTTGACTTTTCAGATGTTATACTTATTTCGCTGCTTTCCCTCCGATCTGGGGATTGATATGTCATATTCTAGTTTGCTGTTTTACAGCATTCTTATGACCGAGCAGGGATCATGTTTTAAATTGGTGTTTTTTTACTGTCTTGATAAATGTATATTTTTCCCTTCACAATTGTTTGGGGAACAAGGTATAAAATTGTGACACACACATTGACGTCACATCCTGAGGACGGCTCGTTGTTGAGCGAAACGCGTTGATGTTTGCAGCGTTATTTTAAACTGTTGAATAAAATTTTATGTTTATACAGACCCGAGAGTGACTCCATGATGCGAATTTCTATATACTTATTGGAGGACACCCGGGCACAATGATACTACCGGAATGGAGTGCCGATCTTACATATGTATATATATATATATTATATATTATATTATATATATATATATATACACACATACACTAGCAAAGTGTGCCTTTTGGTGCACAGTGGAATGTTTTTTAAGTAAGGCATTTAATCAAGATGTAATACAGCCTAATGGTAAAGAGCAGGGGTGTCGAACTTGGGAAAGATAATCAATGCACATTCCTAGGCCCCATACAATATCATATTGTATAGCATGGGTGTTGAACTTTTCACATGTTTAAAAAGTACAACTCCCAGCATTCCCTCGCTGCACAGAATGCTGGAAATTTCATTTTTCATACATCCTGGAATAAAGCCCTTTTACTGACTTACAGACATTAAAAGCCCATGCTCTAGCGATTCCTAACAAAGGGTTTAAATATGCACATGTTTCAAAACTACAACTCCCAGCATTCTGTTAGCAGTATGTTTCTTCTTTATGTCCATTGGCTAATTAATGTATTAAGATGCAATACAGTGCAATGATATAGTGCATGTGTGTTGTAGTTTTTAAACGTGAAAAGTTCAACTCCCAGCCTTCCCTGGCTGCACAGAATGCTGGAAAATTCATTTTTCATACATCCTGGAATAAAGCCCTTTTACTGACTTACCCTTTAAAGCATTGGCTTTTAATGACTGTATGTCCACCCTTAAACCTATTTTTTAATATAGCCTTCCCCCTGGTCCCCCAGCCCCAACCACATGATTTTTTATTTTTAGAAAGCCCCCAAACTCTACTTACCTCCCCTCTTTCCTCCGCCGTGCTCCTGGCCCGCCCCTCTGCAAGCACAGGGGCGGGACCGGCAGTCGCGTCTGTGATTGGCTGAGCGGCAGCCAATCCCGGACGCGGCTGCTGGCAGCTCACTTTGGCGGAGGAAAGAGGAGAGGTAAGTAAGAGTTTGGAGAGCTTTCTAAAAATAAAAATCATGCGGTTGGGGCTGGGGGACCAGGGGGATTACTATATTAAAGGGGATTAACGCTAGGGGGAGGGAATCCGGAGGGGGAGAAGGGCTGCAGTACGCATGCCAAACTTCTCCCGGAGGCCAGGTAGGAGGCAGAGTCCTATATGGACTCTGCTAGCCTGGGGTACGGGGTGTGGGGGGGGGGAGGGGGGGGGGGGGGGCGACGACTACAGGAGAACCCTATGGAGCTGGGATGTGAGGTAAGGATTAAACTACACTACATGGTGGGGCCAGTAGTTGGGGGGATTATAGTTTTGTGGGTGGACATGCCCTTTAATGATTCCTATCCAAATGTTTGAACATGCAAGTGATTCATCTGCCCTTGCCTTACTTCCATAGCAATTACACAATTGGTTTAGAAAAAGATTATTCCATAGAATGTCAATGGAATAAACCTGCAGGTCTGAAAATTAGACCCAAGCATTTCTGTCATATTGTGCAGTTCAAACCAAATGGCACCTTTTGGAGACCCTCACAGGATCCAGATAAACATGCAAGGTTTATACTTATTAGTATTTACCATAGCAAGTTCCACACTGACAATCACCATGGGGTAAGGACAACACAGGATAGTGATTGGCTATAAAGATTATAGAGAGATGTTCTTAATGGAGCTAAAAGCTCCCCATAGAGTATAAAATAAATACAACCTTTTAATAACAAGGTACCTGACAGCCTCATGTTTAATATATTAACATTGGGAAAACTGCCCATTTCTCTAAAAATGCTGGGTAGTTTCAGATACATGCAAAGTCATTTAATCATATACAGACATCACTTACTGTCTAGCAAACAGAAACTGGATTGTCTCATTACTTTCTATGGAGGGGAGTGGGGAGCAAATCCGAGAGTCTGAAGAATTTTCTAATTGGCTAAGACTAACATGTTTTACACACAGCACATAATTGGGTGTAATACAGGAACTTCCTGTCTTGTCATGTACAATGCCTAAGATATTTTTTTGATTTGCTAACAGTAGAAGATCAGAACCTCATTGGATATAAAATTCCACTTCCTTTTAGTGTCCCAATTCCACTTCATTTTAGAGACCCATGTAGAAATCCTAGAGGTGTGGCTTAACCTACCATTTTGAGTTTTCCATTCAAACTTAGGGTGTCAAGTAAAGTAAGTATACTTATTAATTGTATATCATTTGGTTTGTAATTCAGTGTAGGAAGTAGTACTAACTATCTTTGTATAGTGTTATTTTTTATGGGGATTTTGATTAAAGGGTATTGTCCACCCTCTTTTTAATTTTTTATTAGTGTAGAGCTTAGTCCCCCAGTCCCAACCGCTATATTTTTAATGTAAGAAACTCCCCCAAACATTCTACTTCCCTCTTTCCACAACAGTTTGTGGGCAGGCTTTCCTTCTCACTTCGGCCTTCCGGTCCTCCCACTCCAGGGTCACGCAGCCAATCACAGCAGCAGCGCAAGTTAGAACTTGGTCCTGGACAGGAAATACGGTAATAGCACGGACATCATCCCTGCACCCGCAACCCAAAAATGCTACTTAATAAGAACCAGCCCTGGCCCTCCTTATGCCCCCCGCGGTGGCGGGGTAAGTTACGCCACTGCGTATCTCCATTATTTCTAGATGGCAGAAAAGGAAGATATGTATAGTTATAGTATAGTATTTGGGTTGAATAGACATACGTCCATCCAGTTCAACCCATCTAGCAATCCCATTCCTGCCTAACTGTTGATCCAGAGGAAGGCAAAAAAAACACCACCCACCAAATTTATGAAGGGGGAAAAAATTCCTTCCTGACTCCAAGTGGCAATCGGAAATTTCCCTGGATCAACTCTACTTTATGTCAATACCAGTAACTTGCAACATTCCTTTTTGCAGAAACTCATCCAGCTTTTTTTTTTAAACTGACCAATGACCCTGCCATAACAACGTCCACTGGAAGACCGTTCCATAGCTTTACCGTTCTCACAGTGAAAAACCCTTTCCGAGCTTGAAGCCTAAACCTTTTTTTTTCAAGTCTTAAGGGATGTCCTCGTGTCCTTTGACATGTTCTATGGGTGAACAATGCCCCAGATAGTTTATTGTATGGCCCGTTAATGTATTTAAACACTAATCATATCCCCACGCAAGCGCCTTTTCTCCAGCGTACATAATTGTAACTTTTCCAGTCTCTCTTCATATTCAACTCCTCCCCCAATCCCCTTATTAATTTAGTTGCCCTCTCTCTGAACCCTTTCCATTTCAAGATGTCCTTTTTGTACACAGGATTCCAAAATTGCACTGCAATATTCCAAATAGGCCTTACCAATGCTTTGTAAAGAGGGAGAATTACATTTTCCTCCCTTGAATCCATACCTCTCTTTATACAAGACAATACCATGCTGGCTCTGTCTGGCACTGCTTGCTCTACCTTAAGTTTGTTATCCACCAAAACTCCAAGATCCCTTTCCAACAGGGATTCACTTAACACAGAACCATTTATAGTATAATAGCACAATATTTTTAAGTCCAAAATGCATCACCTTACATTTATCAACATTGAATTTCATCTGCCACTTAGCAGCCCAATGTGATAATCTATCTAGATCCCCTTGCAACGATTGCACATCCTCTGAAGTTTTAAATGGTCGACAAAGTTTTGTGTCGTCAGCAAACACAGAAACCTTGCTGACAAACCCACTTCCAAATCATTAATAAAGATTAAATAGAAGCGGCCCCAACACAGAACCCTGTGCCACCCCACTTAGCACTTTAGTCCATAATGATGAAGCCCCATTTACAACTACTCTCTGCATCCTATTCATTAACCAATTTTCTATCCATGTACAAACTGACCAACAGACCTTACTTATACATTAGTCGCCTATGGGGGACTGTATCAAAGCCTTTGCAAAATCCAAGTTAACTACATCTACTGCTATACCAAGTCAAATTTCTACTTACTTCCTCATAAAAGCCAATCAAGTTAGTTTGACAAGATCTATTCCTCTTAAATCCATGCTGGTTACTACTATAACGTCAGTCCTTTAAACATACTCTAGACATGTTCCCATATTAAACTTTCCAGGATCTTCCCCACCACTGAAGTTAAACTTACAGGCCTGTAATTACCCCGCTTTGAACGACTACCCTTTCTGAATATTGGAATAACATCAGCCTTTTTCCAATCCAGAGGCACACCACCGGACATGAGGGAATCGGCAAAATAAGAACAATGGCCTAGATTAAACTGAACTTATAAAAAAAAAAGAATAAAAACAAAAAGAAAAAAATAAATCTTGTCATGTACAATGCCTAAGATATTTTTTTGATTTGCTAACAGTAGAAGATCAGAACCTCATTGGATATAAAATTCCACTTCCTTTTAGTGTCCCAATTCCACTTCATTTTAGAGACCCATGTAGAAATCCTAGAGGTGTGGCTTAACCTACCATTTTGAGTTTTCCATTCAAACTTAGGGGTGTCAAGTAAAGTAAGTATACTTTATTAATTGTATATCATTTGGTTTGTAATTCAGTAGTAGGAAGTAGTACTATACTTTGTATAGTGTTATTTTTTATGGGGATTTTGATTAAAGGGTATGTCCACCCTTCTTTTTAATTTTTTATATAGTGTAGAGCTTAGTCCCCCAGTCCCAACCGCTATATTTTTAATGTAAGAAACTTCCCCAAACATTACTTACCTTCCCTCTTTCCACAACAGTTTGTGGGCAGGGCTCTTCACTTCGGCCTTCCGGTCCTCCCACTCCAGGGTCACGCAGCCAATCACAGCAGCAGCGCAAGTTAGAACTTGGTCCTGGACAGGAAATACGGTAATAGCACGGACATCATCCCTGCACCCGCAACCCTAAAAATAGCTACTTAATAAGAACCAGCCCTGGGCCTCCTTATGCCCCCCGCGGTGGCGGGGGTAATAGTTACGCCACTGCGTATCTCCATTATTTCTAGATGGCAGAAAAAGGAAGATATGTATAGTATAGTATAGTATTTGAGGTTGAATAAAGACATACGTCCATCCAGTTCAACCCATCTAGCAATATCCTCATTTCCTGCCTAACTGTTGATCCAGAGGATAAAGCTGATAAAGTTTTCCTGCAGGAAACCCACTTGATACACAAAACCACTAGTTATCCAGAAACCTTGGGTTGGATGGGGGGCACATAGTGTATGCTCAACATATTCACGAGGGGTGTCTATACTTATTAAGAAACCTCTTAAATACAAAATACACATGATAAAAACTGACCCATATGTATAGTATAGTATAGTATTTGAGGTTGAATAAAGACATACGTCCATCCAGTTCAACCCATCTAGCAATATCCTCATTTCTTGCCTAACTGTTGATCCAGAGGAAGGAATAAAAAACCCACCAAATTTATGAAGGGGGAAAAAATTCCTTCCTGACTCCAAGTGGCAATCGGCATATGGCAAATATGTCTTCGCTTTTACAGAGATAGAATGCACGCAAATAGTATTACTCGGCTTATACAATCCACCAAACACCGGACTCTCTATAATGGAAAGTATCACCCCATTACTAGTCAGATAACTGGACGCGCACCTCATATGTATGGGACACTTCAACGCAACTATGTGCTCAACTAAAGATCGACTCTAAACCCCCCCTACCCCCACAAACTTAAGAACAGTAAATGCATCACCTCTGGTATCATTCACGCAAACATGGGCATGGATAGACATATGGAGACACCGATATCCCAACACAAAGGAATTCACTTGCCACTCTCCAACTCATAACTCTCTATCCAGGCTGGACTATGTTTTCCTTACCAAAAAAACAGTCCCACAAGTAACGCATAGCTCACCTCCCTCGCGGAATATCGGATCACTCACCCATCTTAATACATATTACCCTACCAAAGAGTGTCACACAAATAAAACCATGGAAATTCAACGCAATCTGGCTAACCCAACTCCCAACAATATACCACAATACTTAGAAGAATTCCTCACATATAACTCATTAGAAAGCAACCCTAAGAACCTATGGGAAACTTTCAAAGCATACTTAAGAGGCTGACTCCACCTACAATCTCATATCAAACGCACTACACAACAACAAGAAACAACACTAATATCACAGCTCCTTCAAGCAGAAAAAGAATACATCCAGCAACTGACAATAACCAAAACCAACTGTCTACAATATAATAACATGCAAATTGAAAAGGAAAACTGTAAACAATTCTTTATCAAACAAAACTTTTTTGAAAACGGAGGTCATTCAGCTAAACTACTAACATACTTGGTAAAGGACCACTCCCAATCAAATACAATCCTTAGTGTACAAAATACTCAACATGCACTAGTCTACTCAACCCCCCAAATTTTAGCAGTCTTCCATGACTTCTACCGGGAATTATACACCTCTAAACTCACAAGCAACGCTCAAGATATTACCGAATACCTAAATGGACTACAATTTCCTACCCTTATATCCAATCAAAAACTAGCACTAGACGCACCCATTACATATGAAGAACTGCAATCAGCCCTAGGAGAAATGTCTAATGGGAAAATGCGGGGACCAGATGGGTTACCGACTGAAATATAAAAAATACAGCGAACACATACTTCCCCCACTACTAGAAATGTATAACGAATCATACACCACTGGAACAGTACTCCCATCCCACACTTCAAATATTTGGGCATAATTATAACCAAATCCCCCCAACAATTTTACTCTTTAAATATATCCTCACTAATAGACTGCACAAGAAACAAAACCCTGTAATAGTGTCTCTGGGTAAATCGCCCTAACAGTTTGTGCATGTAAAAGTGTGTCAGAACATGTGAGTATGCTCTGTATTAATGTTTGTGTGAAAATATGTACCGTATATACTCGAGTATAAGTCGAGGTTTTCAGGCTGTAAAAAAGCCCGAGTCTGACTCGGGTCAGTCACTTACTTGATGGAGGAATCCGGCCTCCGCATCCATTAGTGAAGCATGGAACCAGATCTCATTTTCCAGACAATGTGGGGCCAAACCGTGTATCTGGAATTCTCAGCTAGGGGTCTGGTGGGTACTAAGAGGTCATTTTAAAGGGCATCTATAGTGGGAAAATGAACTTTTTTTTCTTTCTTTCCATGTGTTCTATAATTCCCCCCAACCCCCAGAGTGTCTTCACTTTTTTCAGATTCCCTCTCTGTCCTGAGATACACCAGTTAGAAGAATACGTGATTGCATTCCTCTACTCCTACTTGGACTGTCAATCAAATCCCTGTGACTTGATCCCCCCTACCTGCTCTGTAATAAACATAGAGATAACAGCATTAGCAGGGGGAGAAAGGTAGCTTTGATGTTAGATATAAGGCTGCACTTGACCCCCCTTCTTAATAGCTTTCACTGATTGATGATGGGTCACAAAGTGAGAGATCGTAAACTGTACTGATCTCCTTCTTCCGTGTCTCTAGCTTTCTATTGGCCACTGTGCGTGGGTGTGTTTTTCAGGATGTTGAACTTTTAACTCCTACTGCACATAAAAAGCTTGTCGGTTAGCCGGAGCTGAGACATGGAGGAGGTAACAGAGGGGAGGGAGAAGGGGGGAATGCTGCACATAGATCTGACACCGTGGTTAAACAGAGTCAGTGACAGATATAGGATTAAGGCAGCACAGAGTACATGAATTTAACTTTGCAAAGGGGCAATGTGTTTTTTTCACTATAGATGCCCTTTAAGGACAGTCATACATGCAAAAATAAATGTATTTCGGTATTGGAATGTGTAAGATAGAAACCAATATTATATTATGAATGGAACAGAAGGCCCCTCAAAATGATACCCAACATGGAGCCCTTATTCCCTTGCCAAGGCGAGTTAATATCTTGGGAAATATGGATAACACACAGGTCATGTTTGGTATTGGAGAAATTGATAATTAATACAGGGGAGGAATATGTGGTCAATATCCCAATACAATGTACATATCTACATTTATATGGAATCTGCCTAACTGAGGGGGAATGAATGCTAGTCGTAAATCTGGACATTCCTAGACACTCCCACCTCATGCAATAGCCCATAGGATGGGAGTGGTTCATCAAATGGTTTAAAAATCATTGTAGCCCCTATAACTTTGTTCATACTGAGGGGACATGCTAAAAACGTGTGTATGGACCCGATGTTTCTTCCCGCCCCGGGATACAGGACTTCTTCTAGTGAGTAGGGTCTGTGAATATTTTTATCCTTTTTATTTTATATAACTGTTGTACCTATTGTATGTCATTTTATTATAACACCATTTTATTTTATTTTTGTATTATATGCACTGTCCACCTTTTGGAATATTAAATCTAAAATTTAATAAGTTTTGTCTTTGATGCTCTAAAAGAACTCAGTTAGCCTCTGATAAGTTTATATGTGGTTGAATGGAGTGTGCAGTGTAAATGCTAATTAACTCTGTGACTGCTTGTGAAGGACTGATGCTAATTAACCAGTTAGATGCTGGAGTAAATGGTGTAGTGTTAACCATTTAGCTGCCAGGACAGGGGTGTGCATAGACAGTGAGAGTCAAGTGTGTTTTTGGTGCGTCTTTAAGGCCATAACTTAAAGTGGTGGCAGCGAGTACCGATTGATTGGTCAAATCACGTGCCCAGCGAACTGGCGTTCGTGACAGTCACTATTCCCTAAGCCTCCAGTTACCTTTATATCTATAATGCGCTCCACGGTGTTAGATATTACCAGATCCAACAGAGCTCCTTTTCTAGTAGGAACCTCAACCACCTGTGAGAGAAAATTATCCTGCAGCAAATTCAGGAACTCATCGCCTTTTTCTGTGATGGCAGTTCCACTACACCAATCAATGTCAGGGTTATTAAAGTCCCCCATAATGAGCACACTCCCCAAACTTGCAGCCCTTGCCAACTGCATATGAAGTTGACTCCTCTATGCTAGCATTTGGCGGCTTATAGCAGACACCAACATTGACGTTACCCCCTTTGCTGTTGCCTAATTCCACCCATATTGCCTCCACTTTACCATCCATATCACCAGTTATCTCTTCTTTTAAATTTAGCTTCAATTCTTTTTTAACATAAACACATATTCCTCTCCCTTTCCTTTTTTCTCTGTCCTGCCTAAACAAGGCATATCCTTCTAAATTTACAGCCCAGTCGTGAGAACTGTTCAACCTCGTTTCTGCTATACCTATACATAACTTCATACTTTTCATTCAATGCCATAATTTCCAATTCACCCATTTTGTCAGCCAGGCTTCTCGCATTTGCAAACATACATTTTAGATTATGATCCTGTAATTTATTTGTACACTTTAATAAACATGCCTCCCTATACCCTATGCTAGCCCCACCCCCTTTTTAAAAATTATATAACAACTGTTTTACATTACTATATACTTTAATGTCATTGCTACATATTTGTTAGGAATAATAGAACTATTTACTAAGTGCTTGAACAACACATACAGACTGCCTCTATATACATAACTTCATAACTTTTACCTACCCCCACCAAGATTGAACCTCCCAAAACGGCAATATTTTCCCCATTGCATTCATAAATGTATATAAATAGTTTTTTTCCTGGGCTTTGTCAGTGCAAACATGGTATACATGCTAATGTATGTATACATGCATGATTGCACATACAATTAATTTTTATTGTTTACAGTTCATCAAATTAAAGGAAACATATATTTCCTTTTATATATAATTCAAGCCTCTGTGTGGTAATAGCACCCCCAACACGCCCCTTTAATGGGAGGTCCTATGCCTTTAGTATAAAGCACTGAATGGCCTCTTCCCTCATTTTAAAAAGCCAAAGGGCTGGGGGGAAGTGAAAGCCTGTTGTATGGATCCAGTGCACAAGTATGAGAAATGCAAAAGTTTGCTAATGGTAATTGAAGAAAAAAAAAAGGTTAGAAGTTAGGACCTTCCAGACTGGGGTTACCTTGACGTGGTTGGAAGGCTTTTCATTCATGTGATCACAGTAATGTATACTAAAACCCCTTTGTTTATAAAGTATGCCAGTGTGCAGATAATATGATATTGTATGGTGCCTAGGAATGTGCATTGATTATCTTTTCTATCTTTATATATATATATATATATATATATATCTCCCTTCCCTTATCCCTTTCCCTTATATTATATGAATATATATTTATCTCTTCATAGGAGATTGCATTGAGTTTTGAGGAGCTACCAATGAGGTGGGGGGTACAGGATATTACATATAGGATAGGTGTATATGTATGTGTGTACTATCTCACTATGTATATTTTATCTCACTAAATGTATATAAAGTATAGCACTGACTTATATTAGGTACAAGACAAAAAATATACAAATACATAAACTTACAGAGCTGAGGTTCCTATTTAAACATGGTATGGTCAAAATGGCAGCTTAAGCCACACCCCTGTGTCTGTTCCATGTGAATACTGAAAGGAAGTGTAATCCAAAAAAAGTTTGTCAGCTACACAGGACATGATGTGTATTGTAATGGACATATACACCGAGGCTCCTTATATACCACTTCCAGCCTGTAGGTGGAATCAGTGAGTAATAAAAGACAAGACATCCCTGCTCTCTATGGCTAGGAGGAGAGTAAGTGAAAGTAGATTGTGGTGTGTGCTTTGGATTGATATTGAATGAAACACCAGATCTTGTGTATAAGATCCTGTTACCACCTGTTGGGAGTACAGATTATTAGACAGACAATTTACCTTATTGGATACAAACTCAGAGGAAAGTGTACACCAACTTACAAGGACACACAATATACAGGTGTGTTCAATATTTAATGTTTGAGACGAAGTACCCTGTCCCCTCCACGTTTAAGTGGTGGCACAGATTCCAACACTGCAAACCTGAGGTCTTTTTCTGAATGTTTCAATTCACAAAAATGAGCAGGTACAGGTAGTTCTACATTTTTCAATCTAATATCCTGGGATATTATGCTGGGCAATTCTCCCCTTAATTGGTTGAGTTGTCTCCCCCACATATAATAAGTTGCAGGGACATGACAACAAATATACCACAAACCTACTGTTGCACGTATGGTACCCTCTAATGGAGATCCTCCGTCCTGTCAAGGCAGAGTCAACCCCATCAATTTTATTCACATTATTACATTGGGCACAAGAAAGACGGAAACATCTCGTTCCTTCTAGTCCTCCAAAAAGTAGCTGTTGAGGGATTAGACTTTCTAATCCCTGCAACATTGAGTACATTTCCAATCGACCTACAAAAAGGTACAAAAAGTACCTTTCTGTAGGATACTAAAGGCGGGTTATTGAACTCCTTAATATCGGGGTAAGCTAAACCCAATATCCCCCAATGTTTACGCAGGATATTGGTAACCTTATCAATACCCGGAGCAAATTATGTAACAAAGGGTATCCTGTCCCCCTCAGGCTTCCTCTTTCTCTGATCCCCCACACTACTAGATCTCATCAAGGCCACATCCAATACATCTTTGGGATATTTATGCTCTGTAAATCTGGAATACATGTTATCCAATTGTTCATTCCTTCTTATTGGTTTAGTAACCAACCTTTCCACCCGTTTAAATTGGTTCACAGGTAACGATTTTTTTAAATATGCAGGGTGATAACTCTTGCTCTAGCTGATTACGGTCAGTATTTTTAGTATAAAGCTCAGTAGGAAAACCTTCTTCCAAAAACACAGTGACATCCAAAAATGGAATCTTATGAATGTCAAAGCGCAATGCATATATATTGATATATATATATTGATATTATTATGTAAACTATTAAACTCCTCATGGAATTCAGTGAGGGTGCTGACATCCCCTCTCCACAGGAGGAAGAATTCGTCTATGAACCTCCACCAAGCCAGACAAGGTCTGTTAAATAGTGGAAGCCCATAGACAAGGTCCTCCTCCTGCCAAACCATGCATGAGTTTGCGTAGGCCGGAGCCATATTAGACCCCATTGCTGTCCTGCATAGTTGGCTGAAGAACCCCCCATCAAACATGAAGTAACTATTGTTAAAGGGCATGTCCACCCCCAAAACTATAATCCCCCCAACTACTGGCCCCACCATGTAGTGTAGTTTAATCCTTACCTCACATCCCAGCTCCATAGGGTTCGCATGTAGTACCCCCAAAGTCCAAAAAATGACTACCAGGAGGCTAGCAGAGTCCATATAGGACACTGCCTGCTAGCTGGCCTCAGGTAGATTTTGCCAGCGTACTGCAGCCCTTCTCCCCCTCCCTCCCCCTCCCTCTCCCTCCCCTCTCCCTTCCGTTCTACTATCCCTCCCCCTAGATAAACCCATTTAACATCCTGCTCCCCCATGTCCCCCAGCCCCAACCGGGTATTTTTTATTTTAGAAAGCTCCCCAAATCTTACTTACCTCTCTTCTTTCCTCGGCGAAGTAAGTGAGCTGCGGCAGCCGCGTCTGTGATTGGCTGCCGCTCAGCCAATCACAGACGCGGCTGCCGGTCCCGCCCTCTGCTGCATTTCCTTGCAAGCAGAGGGCCGGGAGCGCGGCGGAGGATCGAGGGGAGGTAAGTAGAGTTTGGGGGCTTTCTAAAAAAAAATTATAGCGGTTGGGGCTGGGAGCCCAGGGGGACTTATATAAAAAAAAAATTTATAGGGTGGACATAGCCTTTAAGGATAAACTTTAACAGGCCTTAAAAAATTCAATTTGTTCACTGGTATATAAGCCACTATGTGACAACAGCCTCTCACAAGCCGCCACCCCGTCTGCAACAGTTTGTTTGTGGTATATTTGTTGTCATGTCTCTGCAACTTATTATATGTGGGGTAGACAACTCAACCAATTAAGGGGAGAATTTCCCAGCATAAATCGGATATTAGATTGAAAAATGTAAAACTACCTGTACCTGCTCATTTTTGTAAATTGAAACATTCAGAAAAAGACCTCAGGATGGAGGGGACAGGGTACTTCGTCTCAAACAGAGGGAAGTTTGGTGGGTCAAGCAACTAGGCACTATGTACCCTAAGGGCTTGAACAGGGATTATGATGTACATGTATACTTGTGGTGATCCAGGGCAGTTTTAGGGTTGTGTAATTATTCATGTTGCAGGTGTTAGTGAGGTGAGGGGAGGGACTTAGAAGGTGATGATGTATTTCCTGTGATTACCCTATATATATGTAAATTGTATTGACATCTGTGTACATGTCTACCTGTTGCTGTGTGCCTGAGGAAGAGGGATTGCCCCCTCGAAAGTCGCTATTTTAAGCACAGCGGGTATGTAATAAAGGAGTTATATTGGATATTGGAGTGCTGTGGAGTCGTAATTTTTCTATGATATTGTGTGGTGTGGCCCAGCACATTTTTTCCACGAGCACCCGAATACCAAGCATACCTGAGTGTGGGTTGTGCGGTTATAACCTAGCACCCCCAGGTGTAAATATGGATAAAGAATCGTTTTCCTATACGGATGAGGAGACGAGACGCATCATCAAGAAGCTTTCAGGGTCCAGAGATTTCCTCAATGTGCCGGTTGCTAGCACCGGAAAAAGGCAACATGAGGTACTTATGAAACGTAAAACTGATTTGGAGCTGCACGGGTTAACCCTGGCTGAGTATCACTCACAGGGGAGGATACCCAGGGGATCTATCTGAGACCCACTATATTTATACAAAATGAAGAATTTAAAACCAAATATATGCACATACTGAATAAGTGTTCATCTGATATTATGACTTTAACCAGTATATCACTAAAGCTGGGTCAAATTGACAAAGAGTTACAGAAATTGGATTATGATTTGCAAACAGCACTAACTTCTGATGATTTTGCATCTTTGAAACAGCAGCTGGACTCCAAGATGGCGGAGTACCGAAAAGTAGGAGAGGATCGCAAAAGGAATAAATTTGCTAGAGACGCGGAGGACTATGAGAGAGGCCACGTGTATCAGTGGACACGGACGGATGACATCAGGGGGTACGCGACACGCCATCAAACCCGGAAGTCGGACCGGGAGGAGCGGGGTCGCTGTAGGCCTATTGAATCCTCCGGCAGTGCGGCCAATACACAGGCTGCTTTTTTGGAAATTGGAGATGGCGCAAGGTCAGGCGGGGAGGCAAGAAGCTCCAAGCGGCAAGGAGGGGGAAATTACCGCACCCGGAATCAACTGAAGGAGAAGTGGACAAACCCTCATTTGTAATGAATCTCTTCCAGGTGACTCTCTCTAATGCTCAAATTTCTGTGTTGGAAAAGGGACTGGGTTATTGTTTAACCAATGATCTTGATCAGTTCACTATGTGTAAAGTTTGTGACATGTGGGCAGTGTGTCTGGTGCTTAAGTCCAGGTAATGCTGGTAATTCTCATGTAGTCCATACCTCCCAACAGTCCCGGTTTGAGTAGATGGATGGGACATGTCTGTGTTGTTGTGGTGGCATGACATTCTAGGATGTGGACGGCCTGGGGGTGTCTGTGATGTTGTGATGTCCAGGAGGCTTGGACGTGACATTTGGTGGTCCCGATATTTGGGGGCATGGCCACGTTGTTTCAAAGCGTGAGCATGGCCATGCCATTTAGGGGCATGGATATGATGTTTTGGCAAAAACACATAGAAAAAAAGCTGTGGATTGAGCAGGGCACACCTGACTAAAGTAATGATTAGAATAATCAATTAGACCATATACAATGATTAATGTTGAGAAAGTCCGGGATCGGACGAAACGCGTCCTATTTTGTACTGATTTTAACTGCTCCTGTGCTCCTGTCTGGTCATTTGTTTGGGCTAAGTATTTCCATTCTCTATCCTTTTAGCCTGGGGATCTGCCATGTGTCAGTGTCTCACTGCCTATTTGCCTCCACCTGTTTAGCCTAATTATGTATGTTTAGCCTATTTTTGGTCATTAGCAGGGGTCTTAATATGTATTTGTAACATTGTACTATTATGATATTTATTACTTTTGATGGGACATTACTGCTATTAGTTCCATTATGATATATATGGTCATTGTATTTATATGAGATTCTTTGCTATAAGTAACACTGTGCTTTATCTTTGGTAGCTAACAGGTGTGTGAATGACTGAGCGAATGGGTATACCGGTAAATCATAATGATTATGTACATATGTAACCAGGAATAGCACAGGAAGTGTTTTTAATTGTTATTTCTTTGCACTTTATTATTGCCCTTCGGGGTTGGCTATCTTTGCACAAACAATAAAAATGCCTTTTTATTGCATTAATCATTGTATATGGTCTAATTATTTATTCTAATCATTACCCCTGGTTCTTGCAGTAGTGCCGGGCTATACACAGTCTTTTTTGATATGATGTTTTGGGCCATGGGTGTCAAGTTTGGGGGTGTGTATTTGATGTTTGGGGACATAGGCAGGATGTTTATGGATGTGGGCGTGATTCTGGGATGTACCTGTGATGTTTGTGGGTGTGGCTATGATGTATGGGGGCAGACCGTAATGTTTTGTTTTGGGGTTTTTTTTCAGGGAGGGGGGAGGGTGACCACAATATCTGGTGGTCTGATTGCAATGTTTGGGGACAAGATTGCAATATTTGGGGGCGTGGCCTTGATGGTTGGGGTATGAGCGTGATATCTGGGGACGTGGTCACATTCCAGGAGGTTCTGCTTTAAACTTCTTAGCATGACAATAACCGCAAATGTGTTTCATATCCCCAATAGTAACATAGTCTTTCCAGGGTTTATATTTGTATATAAATGTGATTCATATCACCAATAGTAACACAGTCTTTCCAGGGTTTATATTTGTATATAAATGTGATTCATATCACCAATAGTAACATACCGTATATACTCGAGTATAAACCGACCCGAGTATAAACCGAGGTACCCATTTCTACCTAAATAACTAGTAAAAATGATTGACTCGAGTATAAACGAGGGTAGAAAAAATGAACACTAAGAAAACCTGTAATTAGTAAAAATGATTAGGAAAGGAACATGAATAAACAGGAGGTCCATTAAAGTACCGTATTATTTTACCGTAAATAAAAACAACTTGTTCAGTAGTCACTTCACTTAGCAGCATAATGTAAAGTCACAAAACTACCGTATGTAGTAACATCTACATACGGTACGTAACAATGGTACTGTAATGCTAAATATTTTAACTGGGGGACCCAAAGTTCAATGGCTTGAACAGCAATATACTGGAACATAAAACACATTTAAAATCCTTCAAAATCGGATTCCTCATCCTCGGTTTCTCCAAAAAGTGCCTAAATTGAGCTGTGTAATGTCATCTGCATAGACATTATCATCACCATCATCAAATCCCCATCATTTTCATCACTGCTGCTGTGCTGAAACAAAAATCGTCTTCGCTTCCATCCATGGCATTACTTATACCGCATTTCTGAAAGCACGCTTGATGATGTCTTCTGGAATGTCCTCCATGCATCTCGTACCCACTTTGCTACTATTTCTATGTCAGGCTTCATAAGATTTCCACCTTTTGTCAATTTGGCTTGACCTGACGACATCCATTCGTGCCACATTTTTCGCACACGGTCTTTAAAAGGTTTGTTTAGACACATCCAGAGGCTGTAAAACAGATGTAGCCCCCCTGGAATAACAGCCAAAGTGGTTTTGAAATGACTAGCCATTGTTTTGACATCCTCACATATATGGGCTCTAAACATATCCCAAACTAGCAGTGAGGGTTTTTTTTTTAAAGCTACTCCTGGTCGTCCATCCAAATCTCTTCTAGCCATTTTTTGTTCCTTGTTCATCCATCCAGCCTTTAACATGTGGACGGACAGTGATTCGTGGGGGGAATTTGGCATTTTAGGCAAGGTCTCTTTAAATATAATAACAGGCCGCAGCTTGACTCCATTGGCCAAACATGCCAGAAACCACTTGAAATGATTTTTTTCATTCCGGTGTTCTAAGGAAAATGTTTTTTCTCCCAAGGATGCCACGGTCCTGTTGCTTGGAGATCAAAAGTCATTGCTGTCTCATCCATATTCCCGATACTTCCGAGGTCATAATTATAAAACTTTCTTTGTTTATAATGAATTGATGGAATGACATGACCTTTCTTCCAGATTCTGTGGTAGCTTTTGTGATATCTTCGTTTCTCTGGCGCAAGCAAAGTCCAAACCGATTCATGAATCGTGTACACCATCCAGTGATGCAACGAAGTTCTCAATACCCCTGTTTTATATTGCTCGTCTTTAGCCATTTGAAGGGCACGTAATCGATTCCCATGCGTGTTACACAGTATCCATTTTGACGACATTCCAAACCCATTTATGCAAGTCAGTCTCTAGAGCCCCATATGAGGTGTTTAAACCACGACAAGCCTTTTTTGACTTCGGCATCTTTTCCAATTGACTTAATTTTTCGCCAGTCTCGCACCTGTCTTTCATCAACGCCAAATTCCCGGCCTGCAACAGAATTATTGCTTTCCTCTGCTCTTGACACAACTCTTAGTTTAAAGCCAGCGTCGTATGATCTGCGCAGTTTTTTTACACGACCAACCGTTTCTAACAGATTAAAAAACACAGAAGAACCCAAGAAAAATTTTCCAGCAACGCATAAAATTACAAACGCGGCACTGATTATAGCTTTATATCAAGGTATTCTGCCTTCTGATTCAAGATTGTTCTGAGGCTTTAGTTGCCTTTAAATTGACTTTTATTATTTTACAAGCTACAGTATAATAAACAATAACAAGCATACGGTAATAAATGTAAGAAGGCATATTGCCCTAATACCATATACCGGTAGTAACGTAATAATAATCTACCGGTATTAACCATTGCAAGTCAGATGTACCGGTAAACTACAACTCTCAGCATGCTTTGTAGCAAGTGCTGGAATGCTTTAAATAACTGTAAATCCATAAAATTACTGTACTGGTACATTATACTGCCACCCAGCAGCCATTACCCCCCCAGCAATCCCCACCCCCCCCACCCCCCAACCACCCCATGCACAATTACACATTAAAAACCAGCCCCTTACTGTTGGAAGGCTGATTGCTGGTAGAAGGGTCTTCAAACCACTTCTCCGATCCAGCTGGCTGAAGGCTCTTCCATTGTAGGGTCTGGTGAAGCAAGGGTTAAGGAGGGTCCGGCTGATGACGTCAGCAGAGCGCGCGGGCACGTAAGTTACGCTCGGCCCACGCGCTCTGCCTTACAACTGTGGTCTCGCTGCTCCTGGTCTCCCTGCTCCCGGTCTCGCTGCTCCCGGTCTCGTTGCTCCCGGTCTCGCTCTGCATACAGCTGGTCCTGGTCTCACTCCCTTTACAGCTCTGGTCTTCTGTCCTGCACTTCACTACCGGCATTTTTTTTTTCAGGGGACTTTACCTATGACCCGAGTATAAACCGAGCATAGGTTTTTAAGGTATTTTTGGAACCTTAAAAACTCGGTTTATACTCGAGTATATACGGTAGTCTTTCCAGGGTTTATATTTGTGTATAAATGTCATTCATATCTCCAATAGTAACACAGTCTTTCCAGGGTTTAAGTATATAAATGTCATTCATATCTCCAATAGTAACAGTCTTTCCAGGGTTTATATTTGTATATAAATGTCATTCATATCACCATAGTAACATAGTCTTTCCAGGGTTTATATTTGTATATAAATGTCATTCATATCACCAATAGTAACATAGTCTTTCCAGGGTTTATATTTGTATATAAATGTGATTCATATCACCAATAGAACATAGTCTTCCAGGGTTTATATTTGTATATAAATGTCATTCATATCTCCAATAGTACACAGTCTTTCCAGGGTTTATATTTGTATATAAATGTCATTCATATCACCAATAGTAACTAGTTTTTCCAGGGTTTATATTTGTATATAAATGTCATTCATATCACCAATAGTAACATAGTCTTATCAGGGTTTATATTTGTATATAAATGTCATTCATATCTCCAATAGTAACACAGTCCGTTCCAGGGTTTATATTTGTATATAAATGTCATTCATATCACCAATAGTAACATAGTCTTTCCAGGGTTTATATTTGTATATAAATGTCATTCATATCTCCAATAGTAACACAGTCTTTCCAGGGTTTATATTTGTATATAAATGTGATTCATATCACCAATAGTAACATAGTCTTTCCAGGGTTTATATTTGTATATAAATGTCATTCATATCACCAATAGTAACATAGTCTTTCCAGGGTTAATATTTCAAACCTTCCAGGAGCAAATTGTAATGTGTTACAGACCTTAAAGGGCATGTCCACCCCCAAAACTATAATCCCCCCAACTACTGGCCCCACCATGTAGTGTAGTTTAATCCTTACCTCACATCCCAGATCCATAGGGTTCTCCTGTAGTCCCCCCTCAAAGTCCCAAAAACTGGCCACCAGGAGGCTAGCAGAGTCCATATAGGACTCTGCCTGCTACCTGGCCTCCGGGAGAATTTTGGCATGCGTGCTGCAGCCCTTCTCCCCCTCCCTCCCCCTCCCTCTCCCTCCCATTCTACTATCCCTCCCCCTAGCATAAAACCCCTTTAATACAGTATTCCCCCATGTCTCCCAGCCCCAACCGCATATTTTTTATTTTTAGAAAGCTCCCCAAACTCTTACTTACCTCTCATCTTTCCTCCGCTGCACTGAATGACCGGCAGCCGCGTCCGTGATTGGCTGCCGCTCAGCCAATCACAGACGCGACTGTTGGTCCCGCCCCTCTGCTTGCATTTTCTCGCAAGCAGAGGGCCGGGAGCGTGGCGGAGGAAAGAGGGGAGGTAAGTAGAGTTTGGGGGGCTTTCTAAAAAAAAAATATAGCGGTTGGGGCTGGGAGACATGGGGTAATAACATATTAAAAATTATATTTAAGGGTGGACATACTCTTTAAGGGAAATGTCTCATTCCCTCTTTTATAGAAGCTGTTGTTCTGTGTGTGCAGCTCTCTGAGTTGTGTAGCCGTACATTACGCTGTTGTTGTGTCACTGAAGTGGACTCTGTGTCTGTGTTATTGAAGTCGGGCAGCACACAGAGCCCAGGCCCTTCATCTCAGTTACTGAATTGGGGAATCACACTCTGCAAGTGACCTGCAGGATTCTTGTTGTAGAACTTGGACTTCACGGGTGTCGGCACTTTCAGAGGGCGTCGCTGTTATGTGGGTGATTCAGGGGTGTGGCTGTGAGTACATACATACTAGATTTCTACTTTATATAGTAGATAGTCCACAAAATTTTTATTAAATCATTGTGTGTATTTTTAAATTCTTGGGCAAATTTGTGTATGTATGTTTGTGCCTTTTATTTGTATGTGTATATATGATTGTGATTTTTTGTGTGTTTTTTTTAAGACCGTTTATATTGTTGATTATTATTATGTGTATCTTTATTGGTGATTGTTTAAAAATATTGTAATATGTTAGATATGTGCTACTTATGTCATATAATGTGTTTTAGACCTACAATTTGGGTATGCTACCAAGATTTGTCTATATAAAACTTCCAATCCTATATTACTAATTAACTGTTATATGGGCATTATGTGTAGGGTATAAAGTTTGGACTTGCTGGACATATGTCTTTATACAACCTTTAATACAACTTTATACGTTACTATGTAACTGTTAGACGGCATTTCAGGTAGGGAATAAAGGTTGGGCTAAATGGACCTATGTCTATATAAAAGCTACAATAATACCTTATTATTTACAATGCAACTGTTAGACGGGCATTTCGGGTAGGGTAAAAAGGTTGGACTAGATGGATGTGTTTTTATACAACCTCCAATACTACATTATACGTTACTATGTAACAGTTAGACTGGCATTTCAGGTAAGGTATAAAGTTTGGACTAGATGGATGTATGTCTTTATACAATCTACAATAATATGTTACTATGCAACTGGTAGTTGTATAAAGGTTTGACTAAATGGATGTATGTCTTTATACAACCTCCAATACAACGTTATACGTTGCTATGTAACTGTTAGTTAGGCATTTCGTGTAGGGTACAAAGGTTGGACTAGATGGACGTATATCTTTATACAACCTCCAATACAATGTTATACGTTGCTATGTAACTGTTAGAGGGGCATTTCAGGTAGGGTATAAAGGTTGTACTAGATCAGTGATGGCGAACCTATGGCACTCGTGCCAGAGGTGGCAACTGGAGCACTCTTGTGGGCACTCATGCACAGTAGAGTTTTTTTTACCAGAAAGCCAGAGAGTAAGTGTAGCGCCTGTCTGTATCACAGAGAGGTCACGTGCTATAACATTCAGCTCTGCTGTTTTGGATTTCAAACTCCTGTTTTGTAATGAAAAAGGTTAATGGTCACTGTTTTAGATCAAAAACACCTGTGTGGTAATGTAGAGGTTACATTAATCTATAATTGGTTCTATCTACTGTATTGGTCTGTGTCTGTTTGAGGTTTTTTTTCTAAAGTAAAAACTCTGTATTCAGGTTGAATGATCATGTTGGCACTATGCAATAAAAAGTGGGGTTTTGGGTGGCATTTTGGGCACTCTGCCTCTAAAAGATTTGCTATCACTGTACTAGATGGACGTATGTCTTTATACAACCTCCAATACTGCGTTGTAAGTTACTATGTAACTGTTAGAAGGGCATCCTTATGATTAAGGACCAGCTAGGTCCGAATCGCGTCAAGCTGTTTCACCTTAATTAATAAATAATAAATAGTTAACTGGTGTGTTCCAGTTCGTGCAGCGGTACCACTTACTTTGTGCCTCTTCAGCTGTTGATACGGACTAGCGACGGGTCCGGGGCTGTCTTGCACCTGGACCACCCAGAAGACTTGGTGAGTCACATGCGGATTAGATTGTGATTTGGGCTTTTATGTGCATACTTGGATATGACCCTGGGAGATACGTGAGGAACACGTTTTTCGCTGTAGCGAAGGGTTCGGGGCAGACATGCACCCGGACCACTCCTTTTGATAAGTAAGTGTAAGATACACTTTATAATTAACCAGTCAGGATCGTATACGGAGTTTGCAAGGGGCTGCAGCACCTGTTTCCTTTTCTTATCCATTTTGTCTAGTGTATTAAGGTTGGACTGGATGGACGTATGTCTTTATACAACCTTCAATAATATGTTACTATGTAACTGTTAGACAGGCCTTTTTGGGTACGGTATAAAGGTTGGAGTAGATGGACGTTTGTCTTTATATAACCAACAATACAAAGTTATATGTTGCTATGTAACAGTTAGACGGGAATTTCGGGTAGGGAATAAAAGTTGGACTAGAAGGATGTATGTTTTTATACAACCTCCATAACTACGTTACTATGTAACTGTTAGAAAGGCATTTTGGGTAGGTTATATATGTTGGACTATAAAGATGTAAGTCTTCATACTCAACCTAAAAATGATACTTTGAAAGTGTTAATGTGATTATTTTGATTTAATCTTTAACATTTAATGAGGCAATAATAGTAATAATTTATGAATTTATTTATATCTTTGACAGGTAATAGTCATTTATATAGCTATGCCTTGCTGCATTTTAAATGGATGTCCAAATTGTACAGGTTGAAAAAAGCATAATCCAAATGTTATCATGCATCCGTTTCCTAAAAATTTGGAGACTATTAAAAATTGGCTTTTACAAACTGGTCAAGAATTTTTTATGATATAATGGCCAGGGCCGGATTTCCCACTAGGCCACCTAGGCCGTGGCCTAGGGCGGCACAGCCACTAGGGGTGGCAAAAAAAAAGAAAGAAAGAAAAGTATAAATCCGGCCCTGATAATGGCACATACAGTCCTTTATGGAAAAAAAAACAGATTGGTTCAGGTTATGTACTGTTCATTTCACGCAAGACTGTTACATGAAGAAAGGAGGATAAACAGTTTTTTAAGCCATCAGCTGTTCCAACCTTATTTCATCCATCTTCATCTTCTACCATTGCATCTCAGCAAGATGTTTCTATACTTACCTCAATAACACCACCAAATCCTGTGATACCAATTTCAGCAGAGGAACCATCAACATCAAGTGTACTAGTCCGCGTACTAGATGACAACATAACAACACAAACAGAAATAAATTCGACTAGCTCTCTCAATTCAGAATGACTTGTACAAGAATCTGTTGGCAATTACTGTATGTACCCTTGTACAAGTCATTCTGAATTGAGAAAGCCAGTCGGATGACTGGCGAAACATCTTCAAGAACTAAACTTCAAGTCCAGTTGATCTAACTGAATACAACAGATATACCATGACCTGGATGAATGAGAACCTTCACAAGCATATAATGGAAATTGTGTTTAAAAGATGCTTTATTTATTAGTACAGGTTGCATATACATTAAAACATTCAGAGTACATTGTGGTTCATAGTTTTATTCAGCAATGCTTTACAATATAGCAATTCACCTGTACATTTTATTTATGTATTAACATTAAAACAATCAAAACAAACCTAGAAGAAAACTAAAAAAAGAAAGAAAACTTCTATTGGGAAGAAGGGGTGGGAAGAGTTAAGTGGGTTCACATACATGAATTAGTCTATAGCGTTGATATTATCATGTCAATATAATTGCAATTTATTAGGGTCTTATCGTACTTAAACCATAAGTTCTCTATTTGCCTGCTGTTGCAAGCTTGTTATATCTACACCCATACCAGGGGGTCCATATCTTAATGAATCTGCTCAGTGTGCCTCTGTCTAGGTATATGACTAATGGGAGATCAGCTTTGACCATAGCTTCCCATGTTCTACATTTGGGTGCTCGTTGGGACATTCAGGAGAGTACAATGGTGTGCCTGGCATAAAAGAGGGTGTGGCCTAGGAATTTTAAGCGTGTTGTCTCTAGGTCCCCAGTCCCATCCACTCCCAACACACATAGTTCAGGTTCCAATGGTACTGGTACTTGAAGGATTTGTGATAGTACCTTTACTACTTTATTCCAAAAGGTTGAGACTTTCTGGCAAGTCCAAATTAAATGCTAGAAATCAGCTGACATTTAGGGCACTCTGAGGTGTTAGTCGGGGACACGTGTGACAAATTAAATGCTAGAAATCAGCTGACAATTCATGACATTTAGGGCACTCTGAGGTGTTAGTCGGGGACACGTGTGACAATCTGCGTGTGGAGAGGTATACTTGGCGTAGTATATAGTATTGCATTACTCTGTATTTGGCAGAGGGGGGTACGTGGGTGTGTGATTCGGCAATCTCCATCCAATCTGATTTGTATAGTGTGGGTATGTATTTTGTCCATTTTTGTAAGAGGGCAGCTTGATGGCCAGTATTGTTTTTGTCTAATTGGCAGGTGTATATTCAAGAGATTTCTCTAGCACAAGAAACATATGGGGAAGCACACTAATCAGGTGAATTCACAACTATTTATTGTAACAACACATTGTAACAACTGCACCTATATACTTGTCTGGCATACAGCCAACACCGGTGTGCTGGAGTGTTCCTTGGACTATATTCAAGAGATTACATGTCTCTCAATTCTACCTTTTAGGATTTCCAGTACGGGGTGTGAGATGAGTTGAATGTTGAGGGTCTGAAATTCGGATATGAGGCATTAACTCAACTGGAGGTATCTGAATAAGAATGTGCTTGGTAGTGAGAATTGTTGTAGATCAGGGAAGGGTCTTAGTGTGTTGTTATGTATTATCTGATAAAAATATAATATGCCTTTGTCCTCCCATACTTTTGAGGCCAATGTTTGATATTTGCTGTTGTGCCATAGTGGGTTTCTCCTAATACACCCCAAACGTCTAAGTGCTTGGTGGTTTCCTGCCAAATGTTTCACATTTGTTTGTGGAGGGCAGTTCCCCCACCGGGTATTGTGTTCTTGGAAGCTTCCAGGGTGTCCTGTGGGTCTGGGGAGGGAATATCCAATCGATGAAGTATTTGAGTTGGCCAGATAGGTAGTATAACTAAAAATCTGGGAGTGCCAGACCGGCCGACTGTTTGGGCATTTGTAGGGTTTTAAACTTTGTTCTCACTTGGCCTGAACCCCACAACGAGAGAAGTGCACTTTGTGTTTATGCGAAAAATTTTGGGGGGATGGTAATGGCAGAGTGCTGAAATGCATATAGAAGCTTAGGTAGTATGATTATTTTGATTAAGTTTATACCTTCAATTTAATTAATATGGAAGTGTTTCCGTATTTTAACTTTGTTTTGCACCCAGTCTAGTAACGGATATATATTACAATTAAGAAATTCTTCTGGTGTTTTGATAATGATTATTCCAAGGTATTTAAATTCTTCTACTATGGGACTAAGGGGCATATTTATAAGGAACGATGTTAGCGCAAAAAATTACCGCCGCACATCGCGGCCGCGAAAATGCGCTATCGCCGTATTTATACGGCGAGCGCTATTCCCGCGATACCTATCGCGGCCGCGATGTGCTGCGTATATTTTAAGCCCCTTCGGCGATACTATATAGTATCGCCGCGAAGGGACTTAAAATCCCTTCCCACGCCCTCCTAAGGGGGCGGGGCACACGCCCACAACCCCCGCGGCGGCAGCGGCGACCACCCCGCCGCCGCCGCCCCCGCCCACACCCCGCGGCGGCAGTGCGACCACCCGCCGCCGCCGCCACTTCCCAGCGCCCCTCCCAACCCGTTCCCCGTTCGCGGCAATCTCGGAACGGGAGGCTAGAAGGGGCTGCCGGAAGGGGCCGCAGCAGGTGGTCGCGACCACCCGCCGCGCACCCCCTCCCCGGCAACCCCTCCAAGCCCCCCGCCCCGGCCGCTCCCGGGGAGGGGACGGAGGGAGCCGCTGGGGGGGTGGAGGCTCCCTCCAGCGGGGCCCTGAGAAGGGCCTTTTGGGGCTTAGGGGTCCCGCAGCTCGAACCGGGACCCCTCCCCGGCCCTTACAAGGGCCCTTGCGGCACTGACAAGTGCCTTTGGCGGGGTCCCGCAGCTGAACCGGGACCCCCAGTGCGGCTCTTAAAAGACCTTGGGCGACGTCTTCTTTCTTCCAGTCCCGGCACAACCAGCTCCGCCGAGGCCGCCGACCCCCTGAGGGTACCCCTGCGCCGCCAGGGGTACCCCCGCGGCGCCGGCGACCTCACGAGGCCGATGTTGCCGGCGTCTGATCACGCACGTCTTCGGGCTGGCGACACCAACCCCACTCAGGTCGCCGATGCCAGGCAGACTCACTGCGGCCGCCAGTGAGCCCGCTGCACCGCCGGCCTCGGAGCCGATGTTGCCAGCCTTCTTTCTCTTTCTTCACCATCTACTGCGATGGCATCTGGTTCCGCGGCGGAAAGCTCCTCTTTATATAGGTTTGCAGAAATCCATATCCGTTTCTGATTGGTCAATTTTTAATACTTGCTTTACATTACCAATCAGATTTCTGGAAAGTTCTGAAATCTGATTGGTTAATGTAAAGCAAGTATTAAAATTGACCAATCAGAAACGGATTATTGTTCTGCAAACCTATAAAGAGGAGTCTTCCGCCGCGGAACTCAGATGCCATCGCGTAGATGGCTGAAGAAAGAAGAAAGAAGCGGCTGGCAACATCGGCTCCGCTGAGGCCGGCGTGCAGCGGCTCACTGGCGGCCGCAGTGAGTCTGCCTGGCATCGCGACCTGAGTGGGTTGTGTCGCCCGCACGAAGACGTCGCGTCGATCAAACGCCGGCAACATCGGCCTCGTTGAGGTCGCCGGCGCCCGCCGGGGGTACCCCTGGCGGCCGCAGGGGTACCTCTCGGGGGGCGCGGCCTCGGCGGAGCGGGTGTCGCCGGGACTGGAAGAAAGAAGACCGTCGCCCAAGGCTCTTTTAAGAGCCGCACTGGGGGTCCGGTTCAGCTGCGGGACCCCCGCCAAAGGCACTTGTCAGTGCCGCAAGGGCCCTTGTAAGGGCCGGGGAGGGGGTCCCGTTCGAGCTGCGGGACCCCCAAGCCCCAAAAGGCCCTTCTCAGGGCCCCGCTGGAGGGAGCCTCCACCCCCCAGCGGCTCCCTCCCGTCCCCTCCCCGGGAGCGGCCGGGGCGGGGGGCTTGGAGGGTTGCCGGGGAGGGGGTGCGCGGCGGGTGGTCGCGACCACCTGCTGGCGGCCCCTTCCCGCAGCCCCTTCTAGCCTCCCGTTCCGAGATTGCCGCGAACGGGGAACGGGTTGGAGGGCTGCTGGGAGTGGCGCGGGCGGCGGGTGGTCGCCGCTGCCGCCGCGGGGGTGTGGGCGGGGTGGGCGTGTCTCCCGGGCGGGTGCGACCACCCGCCGCGGGTTGCCTGCCCTCCCCGCCGCGGGAGGTTAGTACGGCTGACTTCGCCACCTTCAAGGTGGCGAAGTAAAACAGCCGATACTAGCCGAGCGAAACCAGTACCCGCCGCTTTATAAATGAAGCGGCGGTACCGGGTAAGTATCGGCGCGAAGTTAACGCTTCGTTACTTTTCGCGGCCGTTTTCGGGGTCGCTTTATAAATCGCGGTAAAACGCGATTCATGCGTTAATGGCCGCGAAAACGGCCGCGAAAAGTTAACGAACCTTTATAAATATCCCCTAAGTCTCTCACTCTTGGGGGTGGATTAGTCAGAGGTCCAAGGGGAAAAGGATGATTGTGTTCATTCCCGTATATACTCGAGTATAAAACCGTCCGAGTATAAACCGAGGTACCTAGTTTTAGGGAAAAAAGTAGGAAAACCACACTGACCCGAGTATAAACCAGGGGTATATTTACTACTAAAGATCTTTGAAACTAACACTCCCAGCATGCTTTATTGCTGGGATTGTAGTTTTCAAACATCTTAAGTTGCAGATACTTACAAATAAGGTAAAACCTTCTTTATTGTGCATACTGTATGCAACAATATAGGAGGATTTACCCCTATTTGCAAGTATTTGCCACTTAAGATGTTTGAAAACTACAACTCCCACCAATAAAGCATGCTGGGAGTTGTAGTATTCAAACATCTTAAGTGGCAAATACTTGCAAATAGGGGTACCGCCTCCTATATTTGGTGTATACAGTATGCACAAATAAAGAAGGTTTTACTCCTATTTGTATGTATTTTCTACTAAGTGTGTCCCTGTGTAAATAAAGTAATGTTCCCTTACCTTGTCCGGCGGCCGCGCGATCCCATCCTTCTCCACAGCCTCTGCACATCCGGATGATGCACTGCCTCTCACTTTGCGGCGCTGGGTAGTGACATCATCCGGATGCACAGGGCTGTGGAGCGAGGATGCGGATTGCGCGCCGCCGCCGGACAAGTTAAGGGAAACATTGACTCGAGTATAAACCGAGGTAAGATTTTCAGGCTTTTTTTAAAGCCTGAAAACCTCGGTTTTAATCCTCGAGTATATACGGTAATATATTGGCCAGACATAGTGCCAAATTTAGATATTATGTTGTGTGTTGGTGTGTTGTTATAAGGGATTGTTGTGAGTCTGCTAGATAGAGGAGTAAGTCATCTGCGTATATACTTGAGTGAATCCCTGCTTCCAAGTGTAAGGCTGTTTATATTGGGACTAGACCTTAATTGTATTGCTAAAGGTTCCATAGCTAGGGCAAATAGATATGGGGAGAGTGGGCACCCTTGTCTAGTGCTTCTGAAGAGGCTTAAGGGTTTGGAGCATGCTCCATTAATCATGATTGCAGCTGTAGGGTGGGCATATAAAAGTTTAATCCACCCTATATATTTGGGTCCAAAACCGAATTTCGCCATGCACTGCCATAGGTAGGGCTATTCTACTGAATCAAATGCCTTTTGGGCGTTTGAAGATAGCATTAACCAGTTGCCAGTGTTATCGTGGTCTACTTGGCAGTGAATTAGCGTTTTTCTGATATTTTTGGTCACGGCCTTGCCAGGCATGAAGCCGGTCTTGTCTGGGTGTATGATTGTTAAAATTTCTTTTTTAGTCTGTTTGCTAAAACTTTGGTGATTTTGTAGTCCATATTTATTAGGGATATGGGCCTGTATGAGCCACAATCTGGCGGATCTTTTCCAGATTTGGGCAGTAGTGTGATATGTGTTTCGTACATGGAGGGAGTAAGGGATTGGTGTTCTGATATATTTTGTATGAGATGTAGTAGTAAGTAGTTCACTATATCTTTTATATATTTTGGCTGGAAGGCCGGCTGGTCCCGTATTGTTGTTAGTTAGGTCTCCCATGGCCTCCATAATTTCTTGTTATATTTATATCTGCTTCTAGTTGAGCTCTCTGGGATGCAGTAAGTGTGGGGAAGGTTATGTTGGTTAGATGTGATAGATATAAGCAGTGCCGCTCCTGCTGTGAAGTAATATGAAATTATTGCTCATGGCGGCACCTCTGCCAATATTAGAAAGGCAGCAGTTTTGCAAACTTTTTCCCCCCTCCCTAATCACACGCTGAGCAGCGTTGTGCTTTACCTGGCTGGCAGTCACATTTTCCCCCCTGCCTGTCTGCCGCCTTTCTTGTTCAGTGCAGGGGTGCCGCCTGAGACAAGTGTCTCACTCTGCCAAATGGTAGATGTGGCCCTGGCTTGACATGGTGGCAGGCTTACCAATAATTTGCCAACATCTTTTATTCTACATAAAGTATGGTAGAGATTTCTAATGTGTTGTACCACTAGCACCAACATGTTTATGTGTCATAACAATAGAGAACACCCCCCCACCCCCAAATCACGCCCACCCACCTATAGGCAGCATTCAAAAGTTCTTTCAGGTGCCAAAAAACCTAGGGACACCCCTGGATATAAGTTTTGGTAGTATAGTGTGAATGTGTCTAATATTTCAGGAATATTGGTGACTGTTTGTCCACCAGCTTCTCTTATTTCTAATATACTGTTAATATCTCTTGGACCATGCGCCAGCTGTGCCAGTAATTTGGCTGATTGGTTCCCATGGTGAAAGTATTTTTGCTTGTTAAAGAACATTTTTCTGTGTATTTTTTCTGTGATTTTTGTATTATACAGTGCTTGTGTTGCATTCCAGTGTGGCCTGGTCGCCTCCATCGGATTTGCAGTATATCTATTCTCAGCTTCTATTAATCGCGCGGAGAGATCTTTTTCAGACTGGGATGCCTTGGATTTAATATATTTAATGGTACTATTAAGGTGGCCCTTTAAGATAGGCTTTAAATGCATCCCACTGGATTAGGGGAGATACCGGAGTATGGTCTAGGGAGAAATATATTTCAATCTGGGTTAGTATAGGATCTGGGGAGGGGAAATATTAAGCCAGAAGGGGTGAATTCTTCCAGAGCGGGTTTGGGAGATTCCAGTGCTTTCAGAAGTAGATAGTTCCCCCGCACACCTATAGTATATTGTTGAAATCGCTGGGTGCTGCTCCAAAAACCATAGCCAATGGTAATGGTATCCAAACAGAAGCAATTCAGAGCGCACTCAAGTCTTGAGTATTCAAATCAATTTATTAAACACGGGACGTTTCGGTGTCTGTGCGAAATAAATTGATTTGAATACTCAAGACTGGAGTGCGCTCTGAATTGCTTCTGTTTGGATTCCAGTGCTTTCCTCTAGTTTTAGGCAGATTGGGGAGTGGTCTGAGACCCCTCATCACATAGTCGATGCGTAATAGTGTGTTGTATGTGGGGGAAAGGCAGGTATATCCTTTCATTGCCTGGTATGGGGGGGGGGTCTGTCCAGTGTGTTGTCTATTACAGCATTGAAGTCCCCCATACAAATGAGTTTGGCTTGTGGGTATTTAAGTATGAAGGTGAGAGTTTTACGAAGTGGTTCCTGAGTGGCTGGGGAGGTCATATATATACCAACAATTACATATAATATGTATTCTATGTGTAAAGGTAGCTACACATACATACTTCCCTCCAGCATCTGTCAGTACCTCATTTATTTTTAAGCGTATAGTGTTGTTTATTAATATTGACACACCTCTTAAGTATACAGAGTGGGTGCTATGTGCAGCCCACTTGACCTACGGTTTTGCAGGATGTGTGTGGTATCAGGCAAAAGGTGTGTTTCCTGTAAACACACTATCCGCTTTTGTGGTGCAGATCAAATTTGCACCTACATCCTTTGCTTTTGAGTCTGGGTGGACTATCCCTTTCACTAGTGTGTAAGGGGGATACAGGGCACATTGGAAAATCACCTCCATGGTGTTATAATTCATATACATTTGTAGGGTCACCTTTGTACTGATTAATCTTGTATACACATATATATGATATATGACATACGATATAACAGGTTTCATTTATTGTCATTTTTGTACCCAGGTACCAGAGATGTTGCAGTTATTAACACATAATAATATATATTTAATAATATTTACTTAAGATTTTTGTTTGGGTATAAAGTGATATTGATATTCCAGCATGGTATGAACTTAAAAATCTATATTGATGGGTAGAAGTATCGGTCGGGGGGGGGGGGGGAGATAACTAACAAAACAATAAAACACAACCAAAGCACCTTTTGGGGTGCGTATTCCTTTTAAGGAACATTTAAACTCACAGGTTTTCTGGGTTAACAGGTTGGGTGCACTTGAGTGCAGTATCTGCGGAAGCGAGGGACCTTTCCCTTTTTACCCCCACACCATTTATTTAACAGGGGTTGATAGTAGTGTGAAGGTGATTGGCAATATTTATTTCTTAGTGTAGAGGAGACTGGTAGAGGAGGGGCAAGTATATATGTAAATATGGTCATTTTGGGGACCACACACTAAGGGTAGTCAGTCCCAGAATGGGTTTAGTAAATACCAGTTGTCCCATGTAGCTAGGGAGAAGATAGCCCAAAGTTTCAGTCCACCATTGCATAAGCATTTATGTACTGATCCCCTGCCCATATTATTGCCCAGTCTATTTGTCCCCTTTAGTCTCAGCTCATACCCATTTTCCAGGGTTATGGTTGAGCGTTATTTATTAGTTTGGGTGTATGCATGCAGTTTTGCCTAGATGGGGCGTATAAGCGAGGGATCCCCCAAATCTTGTCTGTATTAGCATTCTTACTTTACATTGGCATTATAGTTCTTGTCATTATTCAGCAGTATGGGAATAGTTAAGAGGGTTAGAAGTGGGGGAGAAAGAGGGCGCAGACTGTTTGGATTTATATCCTATTGATAGAGTAGGACCATTGGTCTGCGTTACTATCAGTATTGAGGATAGTAGTATAGGTTAAGATGACTAGAGGGTAGGGGGACAGGATATATATTTGTAATACCTTAGTACCAGTTATCATCCAATGCAGTGGCAGCTGGGTGTTCAGGGTGAAAAAAGGAGATGGAAGGTAAATTCCTTTCAGTATTGAGACTACCATTGTTTTCCCAGTTACCAACAGCATTTATGGATATGGTTGTCTACCCACTCTGTCGCCCAGTTGGCTCGCGCCCTTAGTTCTCAGTCCAGGTCATATGCTTTGCAGTTTCTTGGCATTGGTTATCTTCCCATACAATGGTGGCTAGAAAGCCAGAGTGGATAGAAGGAGAGGAAAAGTAGATTTAGCTGTAGAGATTGCATATATATACATTTCAGAATATTTGCTGGGTAGTCATGTTATATACAACCAAAAACCTATGCACATGTTTACCACAATCTTAAATTGGGGTATAGCAGGGATGAGTCTGTGTACTCCAGTCTAGTGCAGTTAATTGGGTTAACATGAGATGGTATTTTCTAGCTCCACATATCTGTCTTATTGTTCATTGGTAATAGAGTGGTGTCTTATAGTCTGTTGGGTCAAAGTTATTTAGCCTTCGATATACTTTAGTATGGTGGGGTGATGGTGTCCCCGGTGGTTATCTGTGCATTATTAGTACATTTTCAGGCAATAGCAGTTAGTTGTTTAGGGTTGACAGACTGTAGGTGCCGAAAGGGGATCTTAATATACAGAACACAGTGAGATGGGTATTGTTCAACTGTTCACTGGTATTGCCGTGCGTGTATGGGATCTTACCGGCAGATGTTGAAATTTAGCGTGCATCTAGCCATGTGCAGGCCTTGGCAGGTGTATCACAGAAATGAGTTTTCCCATCTTGTACAACTCGCATTCGTGCTGGGTATGCCATTGGGCACGAGAATCCTGCAGTGGCTAGGCGCTTTTTAATATCTATAAAGGTGGCCCTTTTCCTTTGAAGTTCTAAGTAGTAGTCTGGAAATATTCGAATTGTGTTGTTATTATGTACCAATCCATCCGTTGTATGGACCTTGCGGAGTATCCAGTCCCGGTCTTGTGCATTTAAAAGGCGGGCGATTAGGGTTCTCGGTTGGCCTCCTGGAATTGGAGCTCTACCTGGGATATGATGGGCTCTTTCTGTTCCAAATTGTGGTGAAAGGCCTCTAAAAGTCTGGCTGGGTGTTGGCCTTCGGACCTCTCCTCATCCAACGAAGCGCAGATTTTGCTGTTGAGACTTACTTTCGAGGTCGTCTAACTTATTTTTGGTTATTTGTAATTCCTATTGCAGTTGCGATACCGATACTGACAGTGTTCACTATTTTGGAGATTCACACTTCTGCCTTCCCCACTCTGTGGTTGGTTTATGCAGGTCGTGCCGAAGGAGCGATATGTCTGCCTTGACTTCTTCCAACATAGATTTGAGCAAGCAGGTACTCTACTGTATTGCACTCAGGAGTTGTGGCTGTACCTCTTGTAGTGTAGGCTCTGCATGGGTGGATTCAGGAGTTTGTTTGTTGTCCGGCAGGTCCTGGGCTTGTTGTTGGTGGAGTCAGTTTGCCAATGAAATATAATCGTGCATGAGCTTGATATATATATATATATATATTTTTTTTTATTTTTTTTTTTTTTTACATACCTGTCTCTCTAATAGTATTCAGTAATCCCATTAAGTTTGTGGGATGAAAGAATCTGATTTAGCCATGAATCTGTAATTCTATTCCATAAACAAAAATTATTACAATTGTCAGTGCTAATTATTGGTGAACAGGAGGGCTGGCAGTAGGACTGGTAAACTGGAGGGCTGGCAGTAAGACAGGTGAGGATATCAAATCTATATACACCAAAAAGTAATCTAGCACTTCTTTCTCCAACATAACATCCAAAAACAGCTTAAATCTCCCAGCTCCCCCTGCAATACAACTTGAGACACTCCCAGCACCCTCTCTAAAATATACATTCGGTCTCCCAGCACCCCCCACTGCAATACAGCTTGTGACAATCCCAGCATCCCCTCTGAAATACACCTTCTGTCTCCCAGCACCCCCCTGCAATAGAGCTTGTGACACTCCCAACATCGCCTCTGAAATACACCTTCTGTCTCCCAGCAGCCCCATTGCAATTTACAGCTTGTGACATCCCAGCATCCCTCTGAAATAAGACCTTCTGTCTCCCAGCACCCCCTGCAATACAGCTGTGACACTCCCAGCATCCCCTCTGAAATACACTTCTGTCTCCAGCAACCCCCTGCAATAGAGCTTGTGACACTCCCAACATGCCTCTGAAATACACCTTCAGTCTCCCAGCAGCCCCTGCAATACAGCTTGTGACAACGTCCATGCAGATCCCTCTGAAATACACCTTCTGTCTCCCAGCAGCCCCATGCAATACAGCTTGTGACACTCCCAGCATCCCCTCTGAAATAGACCTTCTGTCTCCCAGCACCCCCCTGCAATACAGCTTGTGACACTCCCAACATCCCCTCTGAAATACACCTTCTGTCTCCCAGCAACCCCTGCAATAGAGCTTGTGGACACTCCCAACATCGCCTCTGAAAACACCTTCAGTCTCCCAGCAGCCCCATGCAATACAGCTTGTGACACTCCCAGCATCCCCTCTGAAATACACCTTCTGTCTCCCAGCACCCCCTCTGAAATAACATTCTGTCTCCCAGCACCCCCCTGCAAACCTCTCCCCCCCATTAGGTTTCTATAACTTTTATTATTATACAATCGTAATTTAAAAAAAATCAAGTTCTCACAGCCTTCTTACATAAAGTGCGTGGCTGAAGTGTTCTAACTTTCCTCCTCTGTCTCTTCCTGCACAATCAGCTGTGAATACCATCAGCAGAGATAGGGAGGAAAGGCTTTGTTTACAGCAGGCGTCACTGGGGTCAAGTGGGCGTGCGCAGATATCGTGATGATGCCTATGATGATGCACATTGACGTCAGCCCACCCAGCACAGGGAGAAGACACGCCCCAGGAACTAGCACTGCTTCTAAAGGCAGCTACAAATCAACAGAGGCGTTTTTTTTGGGAAAAAGGTAGGAAGAGGGGTGGGGAAGGTGTACTTTCATATAAACAAAAAACGTTTTTTCATTAGTGGATATACCCTTTAAAATTGTGGACAGGGGCCACAAGAGAAAGGGTTTAAGGCAAGAGGAGGGGGGGGGTGAACCTGTGGCACTCTGGGCCCTTCCGTGGGCACTCATACACAGTAGAATTCCCCAGAGTTTGTTACCAGAAAGGCAGAGAGACATGGCCTTTCTGGTAACGAGAGATCAAAACAAGTATAGATTCACTCTAGCACACCAAGGCTGGCAATTGCCAATTATCAGTAGGTTCAATCCTCCAAACACCCCCTACCCTGGGGTTGATCCAACCTCAAAACAAAGTGATAGGTGCACACTACATCAGTGTATCAAAATGTATTGGGCAAACAACAATCAATGTTAAACTATAATCAAGTCTTTCCACTGTATCTGTCTCTGTCTATCAGTTTTGAGTTGTTTTCTCTAAAGTCAAACCTCAGTATTCATGTTAAACTATTGTGTTGGCACTATGCAATAAATAGGTTGGATTTGGGTGCAGTTTGGGCACTCAGTCTCTAAAAGTTTTGCATCACTGGTATAAGAGATGGTTCGTGTTGGTTCACGAGAAGAAGAAATATAAGAAGGAGCAGCAGAGCGAAGGGTTTATACATAATGCGTTGTTCAATGGGGAGCCAGGTAGATTTTAATTTACTGATAGTTGGAGAGACAATGTGTGTGGCAGAGTTAAGTATATACTGAAGTTAGGAAAGATGGGAAACAGGAAGACCAGAAAGCAGAAGGTTACAATAGTCTAGATGTGATAGGATGAGAGCATGCATAGCATAGCAGAGTAGTTGGAAGAGAGGAATCTGCGAATTTTCGCAATGTTACATAGAAAAAAGCAACAGGTTTTAGCAACATAGTTAATGTGATTAGAAAGGAGAGGAATCAATTATAACCCCAAACAATGTGCCTATTGAATAGGGTAAATGGGGGTGTTATCCGCAGTAATGGAAAAAGGTGGGATAGGGCCAGGTTTACGTGGGAAAATTATTAGTTCGGTTTTAGTCAGGTTTAGTTTGAGTCATGGGTGCGCCATCAATGAGGAGAAAGTCGAAGATGCGTGATTGGGTGTCAGGGTTAAGCATAAGTGTAGAAAATATATTTGAGTATCATCGGCGTACAGATGGTAGTTAAAACCAAATGAGTTTATGACATCTCCTAGCGAAATAGTATAGAGGGAGAACACAGGTGTCCAAGAAAAGAGTCAGGATCGGACGTATCGAAAATCCCAATCGATCGTGCAGTCCCCTATGGGACCGCCACGGTCGATCGTTCGCAAATTCACCCACGGGTGAATTTCCGCGAACGACAGACATTTGTCCCGGCCGAGCGCTCACTCGTAGAGATTACTTGGTCGGGACAAATAGTCGCTCCATTTGTACCCAGCCTAAGCCTCGTACACACGTAGATAATTTTGTACGAAGCAGCCGACAACAATTAACAACGTTAATCCTCATAATTGAAACGACATCTGTACACACAGCAACAGTAGTCACCACCAATAGTCATTAGATATAGACGTTTGTACATAAAGTAACGTTCGTATATTCGCGGCAATTACAAAAGCAGAGAATGCGCCTTTTATATATTTTTTCGTAGAACGTTAACGATATAATGCCAACCATGTACAAATATACGATAATCGGCAGAACAAATCCGCCAGGCTGATCGTCGGAAGGAAAAAGCCGTCCATAGTCGACGGTCGTTGGTCTTTGACAATCATTGATGCTATATTTCGTACAAATATCGTGCTCGTTCGTCGGCTGCTGCATCGTACGACAAGTATACAACGTGTGTACGAGGGTTTAGGCTCTTCCTCAGGCATGAACAATATGAATCTTGTGTAGCACACTATATTATACATATTAGAACTGACTTCGACATTACACAGACATTATCTATGCCCCTATGCCTGGCAATGGCTGTTGTAAATAAAAACAGTAAATACACATTCAAGGATCACAGGCAGTATAAGAATTAGCAAGGGTTAAACAAACAATCAGATACACTTCAACTCTAGTGTCAATAGGGGTCTGGTTTAAAAAGGATATTTATGGGTTTGGGTGGTTTAGAGGAATTTGGTCTGATTAATTCTTACATGACATTAAGATTAGAGACCTGTAGGCACATAAAGTTAGATCTTTGTTGAGTCCAGAGTCATGTATAAGTTCACATTCTAACCTCTCCTTTTTATTACATATGACAAAGAGTAGGTTCTGTTCGATAGGTAGGATCGTAGCTAGGATGCTGCTTCATTTCGGATGCCAAGGAGTGAATAATTTGAATTAGGAAGGAATTATCTTGTCAAAGCAGAGAGAGGGAGAGGTGAGAAGGATGAAAATAGGAAAGTGACCTTTGGTTTTGGCAGCCTGAAGGTCAATCATAACTTTACAAGGAGCTCCAGTAGCTTAGAGGATATCTGTAGAGGAGAGACCGGGCGTGGTAGTTAGAAAGAAAATAGGGGTCAGGAGATGCTTCTTGATTGTGGGGTTTCACATGGGGTGTTTAAAAGAGGAAGGGAAAATAACATGACAATATGTGGGTTAGTATAGGGGAGACTGTCTGTTTACAGTGATAAAGCCCCTCAGGAGCGAAACGCGTTTGTGGTGCTCCCCCACCCTCTACTACCCTTGCTTGCTACTTAAATTTGGGGACTGATCTTTGACTCTAGCCCGTTTACTCGCAATCCTGACTGTCCTTGCACAGACTGGACGACTATAGCAGTGGCTGATAAGGATTATAGGACATTTAGTGGGGATTATGATACTATGTATGGGGGGGGTATATCATGTATATTTCACATGGTTTACTTATTGACTGATATTTGCACACTCATTTGCTGAAACTAGTTGTTACTCTTTTGATACTGCTTTTGATTAGCCATTTTTCCTCTCTTTTCTCCTATTGCTTGAAACAGTGCTTCATTAGGCAAGAGGGCATGGATCGAGGGGACATGTAGTGAGCGGACAAGACCGAAGCAGATAAGAGACCTCTGACTGTGTCAGGGACTAAAAGAGCAGTAGAAGGGGGTGTGGGTAAAAGAATCTGAGAGCTATGCTGAGTGTTAGGAATCTGCTTACGGATGGGCTCTATTTTATTTATGAAGTAGTCAGTAGTAGTAGTATGTAGTGAAGAAGAGAATCCGTGGGCGTGGGACAGAGAAAGGAGTTTAAGGTAGGTGGCACGGGTTTAATTTGTTGTATATGTATGTATGTACTGTATATACTCGAGTAAACCGAGATTTTCAGGCTGAAATACCAGCCTGAAAATCCGACCTTGGTTTATACTCGAGTCAGACACTTTTTTAGCACTTACTTTTAATCGGACGCCCGCTACTCGCTTCTTCCCTGTCTGTTCTGGCTCGCCGACTGACGTCACTGCCGGCGCAGAGTAGTGAGGTCAGCCGGTGTGCCACTAGAGGGAGCGAGCAAGTGGTGGACAGATTTCTATCTGCACCAGAGGTCCACATGACGGCGGTTACAGGTAGGAAAAAGGCTTCATTTTCACGCAAGTCAACACTTTCCATCCATGTACCTATATGGGAGGCTGTTTAAAGGGTATGTCCACCGTTATTTAACTTTATGTTTCCAGTTTAACTGAAGGACAGGAGGTAAATGCGATATGTCTTACCTCCTGTCCTTCAGTAAAACTTACAGGAGACCAGAAGAAACTTCCAGCGCTGCTGACAGCCTCCGACTACACTGACATTCCCCGCCGGATCCACAGTCCTTGCATTGTGTGCGCGTGTGCACACAGTGCATAGGAGCGTGGACGCGGCGGCGGAGACTGTCAGTGAGGCCGGGCTGGAGCCATACGTGGGTAAGTTTCTTCTGGTCTCCTGTAGTTTTACTGAAGGACAGGAGGTAAGACATATCGCATTTACCTCCTGTCCTTCAGTTAAACTGGAAACAAAAAGTTAAAATAACGGTGGACATACCCTTTAAGTAAATGAATGTCCCTTGTGAACCATAGTCATGAGAAGGTAGTTAATAAACTTTTTTCATCTATCACCTCTATCTGCAATAATATTCAAACAAAGCAGATAGAAATGTCAGACATTTATTTCAATTGATGGCTACAGTGCAGGTACAATACATTTATGGAGACACCCCGTTTAAGAGGGACGTGTTCCAGTTTTATAGTGATAAATACAGGCCCGTGTGGCTGATCCCATAACCTCACTTTTCTGAGACAAGTAAAAACGTGCATTTTTAAAATCCCTTGTGATTTTATTTTATTTTATTGTTTTTACAAAAACCTTTATAATATACATTATATATGGCAAATAAATATCTGTTCCATCAAAAGCAGGTGCAGAGGTAAAGTGCACACCAGACAGTATATTTTGCTTCTAATCTGTAATGCTGTAAATCTGCTGTACACATGACTGCAGCCTGGGTAGTTACATGTAATCCCATTGTGGGAGTCACAAGCTGGGAAATACTGTATGGGAATTCTGCTGTCCATTTAAAGGGCAACTAAAGCCTCAACAATACAGAAATCAGAAGAAGAATGGTATATATTGTAACTGATTCTGTATTGTTTTGAGGCTTTAGTTGCCCTTAAATGGACAGCAGAATTCCTATACAGTAGTTCCATACAGCAATAGCCACACTGGATTTGGCTATTACTGTATGGGACTACTGAATGGGATTCTGTGTCCATTTAAAGGGAACTAAAGCCTCAAAACTACAGAATCAGAAAGAATGGTATATATTGTTACCTTTTTGATTCTGTATGGTTTTGAGGCTTTAGTTGCCCTTTAAATGGACAGCAGAATTCCCATTCAGTAGTCCCATACAGTAATAGCCAATACTAGATTTGGCTATTACTGTATGGGGACTACTGAATGGGAATTCTGCTGTCCCCTTTAAAGGGCAACTAAAGCCTCAAAGCAATATAGAATCAGAAGGCAATAGGGGTCATATTTTCTATCTTTGTTTAACTCGAGTCAATCGCTTTTACTACTTTTTTCAGGTAAAAATAGGTACCTCTGGTTTATACTCGGGGCGGTTTTATACTCGAGTATATATACTTTTATAGCTCAGGTATTTCAGATATTAAGGAGGGTCAGAGAACCAGGAGAGTGTTGGCAAGAGAAGTAATAAGATGTGATCTGAAGCATGTAGGGGTTAATTTCAAAAGATGAGACAGGTTTTTAGTGAAGACAAGATCAATTATCGATCTAAAGTATTTTTGAGTGTGCCTCCCTGTAACCTAATTTACAGTTAACACATTAGTTACTTTACAGCTGGGCAAAGAGGGAAGGGGGCTGCAATTATCTTAGGAGTTGACACACTTTCAGACATCCCACCATGCCATTTGAGGGCTTCCAGGCAGGGTGGGTGGGGGAGGGAGCCAAGCGGGGCGGTCAGAGTAAGCATCTTGGAGTTGGACGGAGGTAGGGTTGGGGGCAGCGCCGCTCCTAACATGAAGCAACGTGAAACAGTTGCTCACGGCGGCACTCCAGACCCAAAAAAATAAATAGGCGGCATTCCCCTCATTTTAAAGCGCAGCATTTACCTTAGCAGCGCCATCCTTTATCTTGCAATAAGTCTGTGATCAGTCGGTGGAATATCGGGACCAGAACCCATAACTGCGGCTGCCAAAGTTGAAGTGCCGGGAACCCGGAAGTTCGGTACCCAATAGGAGCGCTGGAAATAAAAAAAAATTTAAATTTCCCCTGCTCTTTGATTGGCCAGAAAGGTTTCCGGCGCAGCGGCGCGCTTTGGTTATTGGTAAGTGACGTCACTGAATACGCGCCCAGGAGGGAATCGGCTGTTATTGTTCAGAGCGGAGCAGCGGCCTGGTGAGAGAGGAGCAGTGGATGGGCAGCAGCGTGCAGTGTTGTACTCTCTCATCAACTTGGGCGAAGCAGGAGCCGAAAGTGCAGTCGGTTTTACAGTTCAGACTTACAGTAGTGAATTTTTAAAAAAAAAAAGTTGCCGCCTAAGTTCTTTTACCTTCTTTTTTCTTCTAAATTTCCTGACAGTGACAGCAGGGTGGGCTGGCTGGCTACAGGGGGGTGGTAGGTAGGGAAATAGATAAACAGACAGTGATAGATAGATGAGAGAAAGGTAGGTAGGTAGGTAGGTAGGTAGATAGATAGATAGATAGATAGATAGCAGAGATAGATAGATAGATAGCAGAGATAGATAGATAGACAGATAGATAGATAGACAGATAGAAGAGATAGGAGATGATAGCAGAGGTAGACAGATAGCAGAGGTAGACAGATAGATAGATAATATAGATAGATATCAGAGATAGATAGATAGATAGCAGAGATAGATAGATAGATAGCAGAGATAGATAGATAGATAGCAGAGATAGATAAATATCAGAGATAGATAGATATATGGATAGCAGAGATAGATAGATAAATATCAGAGATAGATATATAGATAGCAGAGATAGATAGATAATAGAGATAGATGTAGATAGATAGATAGATAGATAGATAGATAATAGCGATAGATAGATAATATAATATATTATATAAATAGATAGCAGAGATAGATGGATGGATAGATAGATAGATAGATAGATAGATAGATAGCAGAGATAGATAAATATCAGAGATAGATAGATATATAGATAGCAGAGATAGCTACATAAGCAGAGATAGATAGATAGATAGCAGAGATAGTAAATAGCAGCGATAGATAGATAGATAGATAGATAGATAGATAATATAGATGGATAGCAGAGATAGATGGATAGCAGAGATAGATAGATGGATAGCAGAGATAGATAGATGGATAGCAGAGATAGATAGATAGATAGATAGATAGATAGATAGCAGAGATGATAGAAGGAGATAGATAGATAGCAGAGATAGATAGATAGACAGATAGATAGATAGACAGATAGATAGATAGACAGATAGATAGATAGACAGATAGCAGAGGTAGACAGATAGCAGAGGTAGACAGATAGATAGATAGATAATATAGATAGATATCAGAGATAGATAGATAGATAGCAGAGATAGATGGATAGCAGAGATAGATAAATATCAGAGATAGATAGATATATGGATAGCAGAGATAGATAGATAAATATCGAGATGATAGATAGATATATAGATAGCAGAGATAGATAAATAATAGAGATAGATAGAGATAATAGCGATAGATAGATAATATATATATAGATAGATAGCAGAGATAGATGGATGGATAGATAGATAGCAGAGATAGATAAATATCAGAGATAGATAGATATATAGATATCAGAGATAGCTAACATAGCAGAGATAGATAGATAGATAGCAGAGATAGATAAATAGCAGAGATAGATAGATAATATAGATGGATAGCAGAGATAGATGGATAGCAGAGATAGAAGATGGATAGCAGAGATAGATAAATATCAGAGATAGATAGATATCTTCTGTCTCCCAGCACCCCCCTGCAATACAGCTTGTGACACTCCCAGCATCCCCTCTGAAATACACCTTCTGTCTCCCAGCAACCCCCTGCAATAGAGCTTGTGACACTCCCAACATCGCCTCTGAAATACACCTTCAGTCTCCCAGCAGCCCCATGCAATACAGCTTGTGACACTCCCAGCATCCCCTCTGAAATACACCTTCTGTCTCCCAGCACCCCCATGCAATACAGCTTGTGACACTCCCAGCCATCCCCCTTCGAAATAGCCACTTCTGTCTCCCAGCACCCCCCTGCAATACAGCTTGTGACACTCCCAACATCCCCTCTGAAATACACCTTCAGTCTCCCAGCAGCCCCATGCAATACAGCTTGTGACACTCCCAAACATCGCTCTGAACACACCTTCAGTCTCCCAGCAGCCCCATGCAATACAGCTTGTGACACTCCCAGCATCCCCTCTAAAATACACCCTCTGTCTCCCAGCACCCCCTCTGAAATACACATTCTGTCTCCCAGCACCCCCCTGCAAACCTCTCCCCCCCATTAGGTTTCTATAACTTCTATTATTTATACAATCGTAATTTTAAAAAAAATCAAGTTCTCACAGCCTTCTTACATAAAGCTGCGTGGCTGAAGTGTTCTAACTTTCCTCCTCTGTCTCTTCCTGCACAATCAGCTGTGAATACCATCAGCAGAGATAGGGAGGAAAGGCTTTGTTTACAGCAGGCGTCACTGGGGTCAAGTGGGCGTGCCAGATATCGTGATGATGCCTATGATGATGCACATTGACTGTCAGCCCACCCAGCACAGGAGAAGACACGCCCCCAGGAACTAGCACTGCTTCTAAAGGCAGCTACAAATCAACAGAGGCGTTTTTTTGGGAAAAAAGGTAGGAAGAGGGGTGGGGAAGGTGTACTTTCATATAAACAAAAAACGTTTTTTCATTAGTGGATATACCCTTTAAAATTGTGGACAGGGGCCACAAGAGAAAGGGTTTAAGGCAAGAGGAGGGGGGGGGGTGAACCTGTGGCACTCTGGGCCCTTTCCGTGGGCACTCATACACAGTAGAATTCCCCAGAGTTTGTTACCAGAAAGGCAGAGAGACATGGCCTTTCTGGTAACGAGAGATCAAAACAAGTATAGATTCACTCTAGCACACCAAGGCTGGCAATTGCCAATTATCAGTAGGTTCAATCCTCCAAACACCCCCTACCCTGGGGTTGATCCAACCTCAAAACAAAGTGATAGGTGCACACTACATCAGTGTATCAAAATGTATTGGGCAAACAACAATCAATGTTAAACTATAATCAAGTCTTTCCACTGTATCTGTCTCTGTCTATCAGTTTTGAGTTGTTTTCTCTAAAGTCAAACCTCAGTATTCATGTTAAACTATTGTGTTGGCACTATGCAATAAATAGGTTGGATTTGGGCTGCAGTTTGGGCACTCAGTCTCTAAAAGTTTTGCCATCACTGGTATAAGAGATGGTTCTGTGTTGGTTCACAAGAGAAGAAATATAAGAAGGAGCAGCAGAGCGAAGGGATTTATACATAATGCGTTGTTCAATGGGGAGCCAGGTAGATTTTAATTTACTGATAGTTGGAGAGACAATGTGTGTGGCAGAGTTAAGTATATACTGAAGTTAGGAAAGATGGGAAACAGGAAGACCAGAAAGCAGAAGGTTACAATAGTCTAGATGTGATAGGATGAGAGCATGCATAAGCATAGCAGTAGTTGGAAGAGAGGAATCTGCGAATTTTCGCAATGTTACATAGAAAAAAGCAACAGGTTTTAGCAACATAGTTAATGTGATTAGAAAAGGAGAGGAATCAATTATAACCCCCAAACAATGTGCCTATTGAATAGGGTAAATGGGGGTGTTATCCGCAGTAATGGAAAAAGGTGGGATAGGGCCAGGTTTACGTGGGAAAATTATTAGTTCGGTTTTAGTCAGGTTTAGTTTGAGTCATGGGTGCGCCATCAATGAGGAGAAAGTCGAAGATGCGTGATTGGGTGTCAGGGTTAAGCATAAGTGTAGAAAAATATATTTGAGTATCATCGGCGTACAGATGGTAGTTAAAACCAAATGAGTTTATGACATCTCCTAGCGAAATAGTATAGAGGGAGAACAACAGGTGTCCAAGAAAAGAGTCAGGATCGGACGTATCGAAAATCCCAATCGATCGTGCAGTCCCCTATGGGACCGCACGGTCGATCGTTCGCAAATTCCACCACGGGTGAATTTTCCGCGAACGACAGACATTTGTCCCGGCCGAGCGCTCACTCGTAGAGATTACTTGGTCGGGACAAATAGTCGCTCCATTTGTACCCAGCCTTAAGCCTCGTACACACGTTAGATAATTTTCGTACGAAGCAGCCGACAACAATTAACAACGTTAATCCTCATAATTGAAACGACATCTGTACACACAGCAACAGTAGTCACCACAATAGTCATTAGATATAGACGTTTGTACATAAAGTAACGTTCGTATATTCGCGCAATTACAAAAGCAGAGAATGCGCCTTTTATATATTTTTTCGTAGAACGTTAACGATAATCTGCCAACCATGTACAAATATACGATAATCGGCAGAACAAATCCGCCAGGCTGATCGTCGGAAAAAGCCGTCCATAGTCGACGGTCGTTGGTCTTTGACAATCATTGATGCTATATTTTCGTACAAATATCGTGCTCGTTCGTCGGCTGCATCGTACGACAAGTATACAACGTGTGTACGAGGCTTTAGGCTTCTTCCTCAGGCATGATACAATACTGAATCTTGTGTAGCACACTATTTTATACATATTAGAACTGACTTTCTGACATTACACAGACATTATCTTATGCCCCTATGCCTGGCAATGGCTGTTGTAAATAAAACAGTAAATACACATTCAAGGATCACAGGCAGTATAAAAGAATTAGCAAGGGTTAAACAAACAATCAGATACACTTCAACTCTAGTGTCAATAGAGGGTCTGGTTTAAAAAGGATATTTATGGGTTTGGGTGGTTTAGAGGAATTTGGTCTGATTAATTCTACATGACATTAAGATTAGAGACCTAGTGGCACATAAAGTTTAGATCTTTGTTGAGTCCAGAGTCATGTATAAGTTCACATTCTAACCTCTCCTTTTTTATTATCATATGACACAGAGTAGGTTCTGTTCGATAGGTAGGATCGTAGCTAGGATGCTGCTTCATTTCGGATGCCCAAGGAGTGAATAATTTGAATTAGGAAGGAATTATCTACTGTCAAAAGCAGAGGAGAGGTCGAGAAGGATGAAAATAGGAAAGTGACCTTTGGTTTTGGCAGCCTGAAGGTCAATCATAACTTTACAAGGAGCTCCAGTAGCTTAGAGGATATCTGTAGAGGAGAGACCGGGCGGTAGTTAGAAAGAAAATAGGGGTCAGGAGATGCTTTCTTGATTGTGGGTTTCACATGGGCGTGTTTAAAAGAGGAAGGGAAAATAACATGACAATATGTGGGTTAGTATAGGGGAGACTGTCTGTTTACAGTGATAAAGCCCCCTCAGGAGCGAAACGCGTTTGTGGTGCTCCCCCACCCTCTACTACCCTTGCTTGCTACTTAAATTTGGGGCACTGATCTTTGTTACTCTAGCCCGTTTACTCTGCAATCCTGACTGTCCTTGCACAGACTGGACTGACTATAGCAGTGGCTGATAAGTATTATAGGACTATTTAGTGGGGATTTTAGATACTATTGTATGGGTGGGGTATATCATGTATATTTCACATGGTTTACTTATTGACTGATATATTTGCACACTCATTTGCTGAAACTAGTTGTTACTCTTTTGATACTGCTTTTTGATTAGCCATTTTTCCTCTCTTTTCTCCTATTGCTTGAATACAGTGCTTCATTAGGCAAGAGGGCATGGGATCGAGGGGACATGTAGTGAGCGGACAAGACCGAAGCAGATAAGAGACCTCTGACTGTGTCACGGGACTAAAAGAGCAGTAGAAGGGGGTGTGGGTAAAAGAATCTGAGAGCTATGCTGAGTGTTAGGAATCTGCTTACGGATGGGCTCTATTTTATTTATGAAGTAGTCAGTAGTATGTAGTGAGAGAAGAGAATCCGTGGGCGTGGGACAGAGAACGGAGTTTAAGGTAGGTGGCACGGGTTTAATTTGTTGTATATGTATGTATGTACTGTATATACTCGAGTATAAACCGAGATTTTCAGGCTGAAATACCAGCCTGAAAATCCGACCTTGGTTTATACTCGAGTCAGACACTTTTTTAGCCACTTACTTTTAATCCGGACGCCGCTCACTCGCTTCTTCCCTGTCTGTTCTGGCTCGCCGACTGACGTCACTGCCCGGCGCAGAGTAGTGAGGTCAGCCGGTGTGCCACTAGAGGGAGCGAGCAAGTGGTGGACAGATTTCTATCTGCACCAGAGGTCCACATGACGGCGGTTACAGGTAGGAAAAAGGCTTCATTTTCACGCAAGTCAACACTTTCCATCCATGTACCTATATGGGAGGCTGTTTAAAGGGTATGTCCACCGTTATTTTAACTTTTATGTTTCCAGTTTAACTGAAGGACAGGAGGTAAATGCGATATGTCTTACCTCCTGTCCTTCAGTAAAACTTACAGGAGACCAGAAGAAACTTCCAGCGCTGCTGAAAGCCTCCGACTACACTGACATTCCCCGCCGGATCCACAGTCCTTTGCATTGTGTGCGCGTGTGCACACAGTGCATAGGAGCGTGGACGCGGCGGAGACTGTCAGTGAGGCCGGCGCTGGAGCAATACGTGGGTAAGTTTCTTCTGGTCTCCTGTAAGTTTTACTGAAGGACAGGAGGTAAGACATATCGCATTTACCTCCTGTCCTTCAGTTAAACTGGAAACATAAAAGTTAAAATAACGGTGGACATACCCTTTAAGTAAATGAATGTCCCCTTGTAGAACCATTAGTCATGAGAATTGTAGTTTAATAAACTCTTTATTCTATCTATCCTCTATCTGCAATAATATTCAAACAAAGCAGATAGAAATGTCAGAACATTTATTTCAATCTGATTGGCTACAGTGCAGGTACAATACATTTATGGAGACCCCCGTTTAAGAGGGACGTGTTCCAGTTTTATAGTGATAACTACAGGCCCGTGTGGCTGATCCCATAACCTCACTTTTCTGAGACAAAGTAAAACGTGCATTTTTTAAAATCCCTTGTGATTTTATTTATTTTTATTGTTTTTACAAAAACCTTTTATAATATACATTATATATGGCAAATAAATATCTGTTCCATCACAAGGCAGGTGCAGAGGTAAAGTGCACACCAGACAGTATATTTTGCTCTAATCTGTAATGCTGTAAATCTGCTGTACACATGACTGCAGCCTGGGTAGTTACATGTAATCCCATTGTGGGAGTCACACAGCTGGGAAATACTGTATGGGAATTCTGCTGTCCATTTAAAGGGCAACTAAAGCCTCAACAATACAGAATCAGAAGAAGAATGGTATATATTGTAACCTGATTCTGTATTGTTTTGAGGCTTTAGTTGCCCTTTAAATGGACAGCAGAATTCCTATACAGTAGTTCCATACAGCAATAGCCACACTGGATTTGGCTATTACTGTATGGGACTACTGAATGGGAATTCTGTTGTCCATTTAAAGGGCAACTAAAGCCTCAAAACTACAGAATCAGAAAAAGAATGGTATATATTGTTACCTTTTGATTCTGTATGGTTTTGAGGCTTTAGTTGCCCTTTAAATGGACAGCAGAATTCCCATTCAGTAGTCCCATACAGTCATAGCCAATATCGAGATTTGGCTATTACTGTATGGGACTACTGAATGGGAATTCTGCTGTCCATTTAAAGGGCAACTAAAGCCTCAAAGCAATATAGAATCAGAAGGCAATAGGGGTCATATTTTCTATCTTCTGTTTATACTCGAGTCAATCGCTTTTACTACTTTTTTCAGGTAAAAAATAGGTACCTCGGTTTATACTCGGGCGGTTTATACTCGAGTATATATACTTTTATAGCTCAGGTATTTCAGATATTAAGGAGGGTCAAGAGAACCAGGAGAGTGTTGGGCAAGAGAAGTAATAAGATAGTGATCTGAAAGCATGTAGGGGTTAATTTCAAAAGATGAGACAGGTTTTTAGTGAAGACAAGATCAATTATCGATCTAAAGTATTTTTGAGTGTGCCTCCCTGTAACCTAATTTACAGTTAACACATTAGTTACTTTACAGCTCGGGCAAAGAGGGAAGGGGGCTGCAATATCTATAGGAGTTGACACACTTTCAGACATCCCACCCTGCCATTTGAGGCTTCCAGGCAGGGTGGGGGAGGGAGCACCAAGGGGGCAGAGTAAGCATCTTGGGAGTTGGACGGAGGTAGGGTTGGGGGCAGCGCCGCTCCTACCATGAAGCAACGTGAAACAGTTGCTCACGGCGGCACTCCAGACCCAAAAAAATAATAGGCGGCATTTCCCCTCTATTAAAGCGCAGCATTTACCTTAGCAGCGCATCCTTATCCTTGCCAATAAGTCTGTGATCAGTCGGTGGAATATCGGGACCCAGAACCCATAACTGCGGCTGCCAAAGTTGAAGTGCCGGGAACCCGGAAGTTCGGTCCCAATAGGAGCGCTGGAAATAAAAAAAAATTTAAATTTCCCCCCTGCTCTTTCTATTGGCCAGAAAGGTTTCCGCGCGCAGCGGCGCGCTTTGCGTTATTGCGTAAGTGACGTCACATGACTTACGCGCCCAGGAGGGAATCGGCTGTTAGTTGCAGAGCGGAGCGCGGCCTGGTGAGAGAGGAGCAGTGGATTGGGCAGCACTGTGCAGTGCTTTACTCTCTCATCAACTTGGGGCGAAGACAGGAGCCGAAGTCAGTCGGTTACAGTCTCCAGACTTACAGTAGTGAATTTTTAAAAAAAAAGTTGCCGCCTAAGTTCTTTAACCTTCTTTTTTTCTTCTAACTCCTTCCTGACAGTGACAGCAGGGTCGGGCTGGCTGGCTACAGGGGGTGGTAGGTAGGGAAATAGATAAACAGACAGTGATAGATAGATGAGAGAAAGGTAGGTAGGTGGTAGGTAGGTAGATAGATAGATGATGATAGATAGCAGAGATAGATAGATAGATAGCAGAGTAGATAGATAGAACAGATAGATAGATAGACAGATAGAAGATATAGGCAGATAGCAGAGGTAGACGATAGCGAGGTGACAGATATATAGATAAATAGATAGATATCAGAGATAATAGATAGATAGCAGAGATAGATAGCTAGATAGATGCAGAGATAGATAGATGATAGCAGAATAGATAAATATCAGAGATAGATAGATATTGGATAGCAGAGATAGATAGATATATCGAGATATATAATAGATAGCAGATGATATATAAGAGATGAATAAGTGATAGATAGATGATAGATAGATAATAGCGATAGATAGATATATATATAATATATATAAAATAGATAGCCGAGATAGATGGATGGATATATAGATAGATAGATGATAGAAATAGCAGAGATAGATAAATATCAGAGATAGTGATATATAGATAGCAAGATAGCTACATAGCAGAGATAGATAGATAGATAGCAGAGATAGATAAATAGCGCGATCGATAGATAGATAGATAGATAGATAGATAATATAGTGGATAGCGAGATAGATGGATGCATAGATAGATGGATACAGGATAGATAGAATGGATAGCAGAGATAGATAGATGGTAGCAGAGATAATAGTAGATAGATAGTAGATAATAGATAGCAGATGAGATAGCAGAGATAGATAGATAGCAGAGATAGATAGATAGACAGATAGATAGATAGACAGATAGATGATAGACAATAGAGATAGACAGTAGCAGAGGTAGACAGATTAGCAGAGGTAGACAGATAGAGAGTGACGATAGATAGATAGATAATATAGATAGATATCAGAGATAGATAGATAGATAGCAGAGATAGATGGATAGCAGAGATAGATAAATATCAGAGATAGATAGATATATGGATAGCAGAGATAGATAGATAAATATCAGAGATAATGATATAAATAGCAGAGATAGATAAATAATGAGATGATAGATAATAGCGATAGATAGATAATATATAAGAGATAATAGCAGATATAGTGGATGGATGATATAGCAGAGATAGATAAATATCAGAGAGATATAGATATATAGATATAAGATAGCTATAGCAGAAGATAGATAGATAGATAGCAGAGATAGATAAATAGCAGAGATGATAGATAATATAGATGGATAGCAGAGATAGATGGATAGCAGAGATAGATAGATGGATAGCAGAGATAGATAAATATCAGAGATAGATAGATATATGGTGCAGAGATAGATGGATAGCACGATAGATAGATAGGATAGATAGAATAAATAGATGGATAGCAGAGTAGATGATGATAGGTGATAGCAGAGATAGGTGGATAGCAGAGATAGGTATAGGCAGAATAGAATAGATAGGTGGATGCAAGATAGGTGGTAGCAGAGATAGGTGGATAGCAGAGATAGGTGGTAGCAGAGATAGTGGATAGATGATAGTGATAGCAGAGATAGATGGATAGCAGAGATAGGTGGATAGCAAGAGATAGGTGGATGCAGAGATAGATGGATAGATAGATAGATAGCAGAGATAGATAGATAGAACTTAGAGATAGATAGCAGAGATAGATAAATAGCAGAGATAGATAGATAGCATAGATAGATAGATAGCAGAGATAGATAGATAGCAGAGATAGATAGATAGCAGAGATAGATAGATAGCAGAGATAGATAGATAACATATATAATACAGAGATTGATAATAACAGATATAGCATAGATAGATAGATAGCAGAGATAGATAGATGATGATAGATAGAATAATAGATAGCAGAATATAGATAGATAGATATAGCAAGATTGATAGATAGCAGAGATTGATAGATAGCAGAGATTGATAGATAGCAGAGATTGTAGATACATAGATGATAGATCAGAGATTGATATAGCAAGAGTATGAATGCAGAGATGATAGATAGCAGAGATTGATAGATAGCAGAGATTGATAGATAGCAGAGATAGATAGATAGCAAGATACAGATGATGCAGAGTAGATAGAAGAGTAGATACAGGATAGATAGCGAGATGATAGATAGATAGCAGAGATTAGATAGATAGATAGATAGATAGCAGAGATAGATAGATAGAACTTAGAGATAGATAGATAGCAGAGATAGATAGATAGCAGAGATAGATAGATGATAGCTAGATAGATAATAGATAGCTAGCTAGATAGATAGATAGATGATAGCTAGATAATAGATGATAGCTAGATAGATAGATAGCAGAGATAGATAGATAGATAGATAGATAGAGAGAGAGAGAGATAGATAGAGATAGATAGATAGCAGAGATAGTTAGATAGCAGAGATAGTTAGATAGATATAGAAAGCAAGATAGATAGATAGATACAGAGATAATGATAGATAGAACTGATAGATTAGATAGATAGATAGATAGATAGATTAGATAGATAGATAGATATATAGATAGATAGCAGAGATAGATAGATAGAGAGATAGATAGAGATAGATAGATAGCAGAGATAGATAGATAGCAGAGATAGATAGATAGAAAGCAGAGATAGATAGATAGATAGAAAGCAGAGATAGATAGATAGATAGATAGCAGAGATAGATAGATAGAACTTAGAGATAGATAGATAGCAGAGATAGATAGATAGATAGCTAGATAGATAGATAGCAGAGATAGATAGATAGATGATAGCTAGATAGATAGATGATAGCTAGATAGATAGATGATAGCTAGATAGATAGATAGATAGATAGATAGATGATAGATAGATAGATAGATGAGAGAGAGAGAGATAGATAGATAGATAGCAGAGATAGATAGATAGCAGAGATAGATAGAGATAGATAGCAGAGATAGTATAGCAGAGATAGATAGATAAAAGATAGAATAATAGCAGAATAGATAGATACAGAGATAGATAGATACAAGAGATAGATAAGAGATAGTGATAGCGAGATAGTTAGATAGATGATAGAAAGCAAGATAGATAGATAGATAGCAGAGATAGATAGATAGAACTTAGAGATGATAGATAGATAGATAGATAGATAGATAGAGAGATAGATATATAGATAGAGATAAGAGATAGATAGATAGATACAGAGATGATAGATAGTGAGATATATACAGATAGAAGAGATAGATATCAGAGATAGATAGATTAGATAGATAGATAGCAGATAGATAAATATCAGAGATAGATAGATAATAGATAGATAGATAGATAATATAGATAGATAGATAGATAAATAGCAGAGATAGATAGATATATAGATGATATAAGACAAAGCAGAGATAGATAGATAGATAGATAGCATAGATAGATAGATAGAGATGATAGATAGCAGAGATAGATAGATAGCAGAGATAGATAGTAGCAGAGATAGATAGATAGCAGAGATAGACAGATAGCAGAGATAGACAGATAGCCGATAGCAAGATAGACAAAGCAATAGCAGAGATAGACAGACAGATAGCAGAGATAGACAGACAGATAGCAGAGATAGACAGACAGATAGCAGAGATAGACAGACAGATAGCAGAGATAGACAGACAGATAGCAGAGATAGACAGACAGAGATAGAGATAGAGACAGATAGCAAGATAGACGAAGATAGCAGAGATATACAGATCACAGAGATAGATAGCAGAGATAGTAGATGACAGATAAAGAAATAGATTATGACAGATAGAAGATATAGATAAATAATCTATATAATATATAATCTATATATAATCTAGATATAGTTAGGGCCCTGCTGAAAGAGTCTACCTTGACGGGGTAGCAGGGCTTACAAATCTTTTGGCCAACATCTTTTATTCAGAGTTGGTAGGGCTTTCTAATGTAATGTACCAGTTGCACCAACATGTTTTTAGTGTTTTCTAAAAATAGAGAAGCGTATAATAACCATTTTCAAAAACAAAATTATGAAATTTGCCACGCCCACGCGACAAGCCACACCCACACACCAAGCCACCCCACACATCAACCACGCCCACTTTTCCGTGGCGCGCCGTCAGTCTAGGGGCGGCATTCAAAGTTGTTTCAGGTGCCAAAACCCTAGGGACACCCGGGTTGGGGGCGAGACCGGGGAGGAGTTAGAGTCTCCTCTCTTCCGCGGGAGTCTGGGGTGGTCTCGCGAGAGTGTGGGAAATACATCTGGCAGAAATTTCAGTAGTAGTGATATTATGCTGATGTCTGGTGATTGTCATCTGTCACTCATTATAATGTGAGTTTGTGCAGAGGAAAGCATTTTTTATAGTTTCCTTAAAAAATTGGGAGTGATTGTCAGCATTTTGTACCATTGAAACACCTGTAATCTATTCTATAAACAGTTACATTTCTTGAAATGTATTTGAAGTCATCCGCAATAATACACTAAATGCCTGTATTGTAACTAAGCCCTTAAACTGTAAGGTCTTACCAACACAGGGTATGTCCACCCTTAAAAAAAAAGTAGGGGTCAGTATAGGGGGCCGCACGATGGCCGGTGATTTACCGGCATATCCAATCCTGATGAACGGGAAACCAAGATTGTTTGCAGCCGGACTTAAAACCCACTCCAATTTTTTGGCTTGAAAAATATTACCGTGTATACCCAGCCTAAAGGGAGAGAGTATCTGATAGTAATTTAAATGGCTTAAGTCAATCTTGAGTCCAGTTTGTGCTGTGTTAAACAAAATTATGATTCTCAAAGATTTTTCTTACTTGGGTAGTTTTCAAATTTATTTGACTTGAGTTTATGTAAAATGTCAATTTGAGGGTGGACATGCCCTTTAAATGGCGTTCCACTACCATCAAAATAAGGGTAAACAGCAACAGATTTATAACCATATCATAAATCTGAGAATAGGGATATAAAATGTTATATTATTGTCTATATTGGATTGCCCCAGGTTTAAAGGGCATGTCCACCCCCAAAACTATAACTTAACCCACTACTGGTCCCACTCTGTAGTGTATAAATTAAGGTAATGATATAAATATGTATCATTACCTTACATCCAAGCTCCAAATGGTTCTCCTGTAATGTCCCCCCCAAAGTCCCATATAGGACTCTGCCTCCTGTCTCCCTTCCGGGAGAATTTTGCCATGCGCACTGCAGCCCTCCTCTCCCATCCTCTCCCTCCTGTTTTGCTCTCCCTCACCCTAGTGTAAAAACCCTTTGGCACATAGTAAGTCTCCTTCCCCCAGCCCCAACCGCTATATTTTCAGAAATTCCCCTGAACTCTACTTACCTTACCTTTCTCCCCCCGGCGTTCTGTGCAGCCGCGTCCGTGATTGGCTGCCCCTCAGCCAATCAAGGACGCGGCTGCCGGTCCAGCCCCCTGCTTGCAGTTTAATGCAAGCAGAGGGCTGGGCAGTACGGCGGAGGAAAGAAGCAAGGTAAGTAGAGTTTGGGGGACTTTCTGAAAAATGTATTATAGCGGTTGGGGTTGGGGGAAGGAGCCCTACTATATGAAATATAATTTTTTATATTGGGTGGACATGCCCTTTAATGGTTTGGAGATGAAATTCTAATATTTAAAAGGCAATTTTATTTTAAATAAAATGTATACTTTTGTTTAAAAAAATAATAAAATTTAACTGTTGCAAGAAACTGAAATGCAAAATATCCTGCCCAGTGTTACTGCTTGTCATGCACAGACATCCCACCCTGCCCTTTTAGGCTTCCGGGCAGGCTGGGAAAGGGGGTGTGGTGAGACGTCACATGGGGCTGGGCTTGACATCATGCCGAGGCATGGCCAGCATTCTAGGGGTAGTGGGAGGTTGGGTTATTCCGGGGGCGTGGCCGTAAAAAGTGGGTGTGACTGAGGAGGAGACTCTAGTCTCCTCTCTGTTGCGGGAGTCTGGGATGGTCTTGCGGGAGACCACCCCAGAATGAGGGAGACTTCCAGACAATTGGGAGAGGTGGGATACCTGCATGCAAATAAGCCATTTTTCTTTGGTCTTTCGAATGATGTAGTATTTAATCATCAGGAAAGTTAGAGATATATTGGTTTTCAAATGTGACTTACTACTATTTTTTTTTAATGAAATGACACAATTTAATGTTTTTACTTTGAGCTTTTGTTTAACACATCACTGTTGTATTTATAGGTTGCTTCAGATTTTCCCCTTTGCTGCCAATTTCAGCTTCATCTATATGTATAAAAGTAAATTTATGTATGTATATATGTTCCAGAAAAACTTCCAAATGGCTGGGACAATTTTCATGAGACTTTGTATACTTATGTATAAGGATCTGGAAAAAAGCATAGGCTTCTTTACAACTTTTAAAAATGCATCCATACCCCCTTTCCCTGATATTTTTTACATTAATTAACCTGTGTGATGCCATCTGGGGGTAAATCAAGTTAATTGCACACCTTCCATATATCACAGATTGTTCAGGGCAGTACAATGTTTTGCATCATTTTGATCACTGACAGTCTCCACCACGTCCACGCTCCTATGTACTGTGTGTGCACGCGCACACAATGCAAAGGACTGTGGATTCGCCGGGGAATGTCAGTGTAGTCGGAGGCTGTCAGCAGCGCTGGAGCGATACGCGGTAAGTTTCTTCTGCTCTCCTGTAAGTTTTATTGAAGGACAGGAGGTAAGACATATCGCATTTACCTCCTGTCCTTCAGTTAAACTGGAAACATAAAAGTTTAAAATCACGGTTGACATACCCTTTAATGAAAACTGTTATTAGGAAAAAACTGTTTGTACATCAAATTCATTCCTTTAAACTATCTGACTGCTCTTTATTGGCTTTTTTGTGGTTAAAGGGCATCTTCATTTTTAATTTTTTTCTGTAGTGTAGGGACCCTATCACACCCCCAACCGCCTTGTTTGCAAAAATAAAAACTCATCTGGAATATACTTACAGAGATTAGTTCTCCTGGTGTTCTGATCCAGCTCTCTGCTTGCAGGAAATCGCAAGTGGGGGGCCGGACCGGTTGCAATGTCTGTGATTGGCTGAGGGGCAGTGAATCACAGACGCAGCTGCTGGCAGTGCAGAACGCTGGGGGAACAAAGCTCTGTAAGAACATTACTGATTAGTTTTTTTGCAAACGAACACGGCGATTGGGGGGTGGGATAGGGTCCCCTACTCAACAGTAAAAGTATTAAAAGGTAGGGCACCAGGCAGCAAACAGGGATCGAGAGGGATGGGGGGGAGGGCTCCAGTGGGCAAGCCAGAAACCTCTCAGAGGAAAGGTAAGAGGCAGAAACCTTTTCATTCATACACCGGCTCCTGCACTTTTTTTTCTGGGATTTTGGCTAGACATTACAGGAGAACCATTTAGAGCAGAGGAGTATTTTTTATCACTACACAGTGGTGCCAGTAGTGGAGGAAATTTTAGTTTTGGGGTGGACATGCCCTTTAATACATTTTAGACAATTCACCTATTTGCAGTTCATGGACCAATAAAGTCTAAATATTTTTTGAAATCAGGTCTGTAGTGTGAACTATTTATTAGTAAGACATTATCCAAACTAAACAACTCACTCATGGAAAAAATATACATATAAATATGCTTGAAAACTCTTCACACTTACTTAATTCACACTCAGTAAATAAAGTATTGTTACCTCTGAGTATATTGTAAATATGCAAGTAACCCAGCCTCAGGGGTGTGTATGTTTCCACCTTTGTGTGTCCTAGCTGAGTCATTGGGAAGACGATGACATAATGTTTTTATATAGCACGTTTTGTGTTTGACATAGGCTGCTTCATGGTTTTCTTTTATTTTTATTTAATTAACTGTATTTTTTACAACAAGAGTTATTAGAGTTATGAATCTAAGCTGTAAGTCTACACATATAAACTTTTTCTTACATTTTAACATGCCAAGAATATACAGAATACTGTGTTAGGCATGGTACACACAAGGACAAAGATTCTGCCCTATCAGCTGGCTTGTCCAATTTTTTTGTTTTTTTAGGCAAAATAAATTTTTTTGCACTACACAACGCCATAGGCTATATTGCAGCAGATTTTTGTGTGTGCTTTAACCTGTGTAAGTGTTTGAGTGCTGGTTATCGACATATAGCTAGCACACAGGAGCTGGTCAGTGATAGACTACATTTCCCGACGGACAAATAATTTGAATTCTTTGCAGTCCTGAGTTCAATCCCACTCTTGGACATATCTGAAAGGAATTTGTATGTTCTCTTCGTGCTTGCATGGGTTTTCTCTGGGCACTCCGGTTTCCCCCACAATCAAAAAAAAAGACATACTGATAGGTTGTATCTGTTAAATAAATGTGCTAAGACTGTAAGCTCTTCAGGGCAGGGCCATACACATTAACAATAATGGGTAAATCCGGGATTTACACATTATCATCAGTGTGAGGGGGCTGAAACTGATCGTCCGCAGCACCGACGATCGACCATAGTTGGCATTATGGTCAGTCGGGAAAAACAGAAAATATCCGTCAGTCTGTATCAGCTCCCTTTGCTGGGAGCCGATCGTTCTGTGTATGATCGCATGTGTGCTGACATACCAATGTGATCTGTCGACACAATGCGATAGTTATCGCACGTATATGGCCACCTTCAGGAGCTAATAGTGACTGAAAGTTTTTGGATCCCAACAGACTGATCCCGCTGCCAATGGCAGTAGTTTTTCAGCTGATTTCTCATCATACACATTGATAATTAGCAAATCCTGTTGCATCCAATGATATGCCTATAATCGACCACGTGTGTGTAGAAATCACTTTCCTAGAGGGTTAATATATGTTCAGCTTCACTCCCGTTACACTAACAGTATATATTAGCAATAGTTTGGGAAGTGCAGGAAATCTATTAGGTAGGAAACCTAAATTAACCCCCTTAATTAGGGTGATGGTAGTTCTATTGAAAAATGTTTGACATTGACTTCTAGGAAGTGATACACTGTGTGATTCAGCTAAAATAGGCGATGCACTATAAGCTGTTTCTTGTACTATAAATTATTGTTTAGCCATTTCTTATCCTTAACTAATAAAGGCAGACATTTGTATTTCATTTCTATTTCTTAGTCTGAGGCCACACTGCAATGCACCAAATCTTGCATTTTAAAGCAGACAAACATTCAGTAGCATAACTAGGAATCGCTGGGCTCCCCAGCAAAACTATGATGGGGCCCCTATCCGTGCTTCATCCACAGTGGTTTTCTGGAAGGAGGCTATAACTATCATAGGAAAAATAAGAAGATGGGGCCCCCTTGGCTCCCAGGCCCCCCTGCGGTTGCTCCCCCGGCTCCCCTGTAGTTACGCTCCTGCAAATATACTTTACTCATACACCTAACAAAACTATTCAATCAGATTCAAACAGTATTTCTAAACGTAGATCCTCAAACCTTCTAAAATAACTAACCAACTGATGCTAGTTAAATGCTTGGCCCTCAGAGAGTGGTAAAATGCTTTGTATATAACCACTGGTAAAATAGTTGGCACAAAGACTGGTTAAATGCTTGGCATGCAGACACTGATAAACTGGTTGGGAAACTGGCACTACACACAGCCAGACGCTGGTTAAAGGCTTGGCACACAGACTATAGTAAAAGTGCTTTGTACACAGACCACTGGTAAAACATTTGGCACACGGACTGGTAGTTTTGGAACCTTAGCACAAAATGGGGCCCCCTTCTTGGCCAAGGGCCCTGCTTTTATGGCATCCCCTGCAATCCTGGTAGCGAGAAAGTGTGAATTCTATTTGGGTGTAAGAGCAGGCACGCAATGCACCTTACCTGGATGAGATCCCATGATTTATTGATTCTCTCAAAGGTGTTCATTACATTGTGGGTAAGGTAAATTTGCTGGTACAAAAGTATTACATCAACCTGTAAGGCTCTGTATACATGGGCTGAGATTTTGGGCTAAAATACCTATAAATACCTATAAAATACCCATTTGTGTCATGTTGGGAATTTGAAGGATAACTAAACCTACAAACCAGTCTTAAAGGACAACAATATCAAAAAAAATAACATCACCCCCATTACATGTCCACACTTCCAGCAGCTGAAATTGCTTACTCACATTTTCAGCCATGCTGCCCTCCCTTAGGGCTCGTTTACACTAGAAACTGACAGTAACGCACAGCATGTGTTTCTGTCAGTTTGTATCCATTTTTTTCATCCATTTGTATCCATTTTTTAACAATGTGTATTCCATAGATTTCTATAGAAAATGCATGAAAAAATGGACAGAATTGCTGCATGCAGTGCGTTTTTGAAACGGAATGGATTATAACGCAGCAGGTGGGAACGATATGATCAAATCCTATGGGGTTTTACTGTCTGTCCATTTTTTTAAATGCACCTGCGTTTGAAAAACGGATACAAACTGATGTAGTGTGAACGAGCTCTTAGATATATCACAGCAAAGATTAGTGCTAAAAGCCCGCCTCCTAGATGGCCCAGGGCCATAATTAACATAACACTTGTCAGGCTGGTGGGAATGTCTGTTACAACCTCTCTCCTGCTCTGCCAGTCAAACAAACTTGAAATGTCTTGTTGCTAGGATACAGCAAATATAATCAAGCTGATCAAGGATGGGTGGAGGATTGTTTTCTCGCTGTTTTCTTTGCTAGTTTTGAGTGACAGTTAGAGGCAGACAGAATTGTTATGCCCCCTTCTCCGCATGGCTAATTGAAGGCAGAGAGAGGTTCGAAATCATGGGGAAAAATGTATGGGGAGGGCTGCATACCTGTACTCTTTTTAAAGCAATAAAAAAAATGCATTGAGGCAATACAGTTATCCTTTAAGCACTCATATCTGTTGTATTCAATTAGATCAACTGGACTTGAAATGTAGTTCTTGAAGACGTTTCGCTAGTCATCCGACTGGCTTTCTCAATTCAGAATGACTTGTACAAGAATCTGTGGCAATTATGTACCCTGGAAAATCCCAATTAGCATATCACAGCCAGGTGTTAAGGGTGTGATTGGATAGTGGCTAAGAGGTGTTATAGGAACGCCCAGAGTAAGGTGTTAAAACAGCATTGTACATGGCAGACAGTTGGTGTCGAACCCCCCCACCTCTATTTAGGCTTGGTTTCTTTATTTTCACATAAATGGCCTCCTTAACACCTCTCTTGAACCAGTCACGTTCCTTCGCCAGTATGTTAACATTACAATCTTCAAAGGTATGTCCTTTATCCTTAAGATGCAGATACACGGCTGAGTCCTGACCCGAGGAATTGGCTCTTCTGTGCTGGGCCATACGTTGATGCAGTTGCTGTTTGGTCTCCCCCACATACAAATCAGAGCATTCTTCACTGCACTGCACTGCATATATGATGTCGCTTTTCTTGTGTTTTGGTATTGGGTCTTTCGGATGTACCAATTGCTGCCTCAGTGTGTTGTTCGGTTTAAAGCAGACAGGGATACGATGTTTTTTGAAAATTCTTCTTAATTTCTCGGAGACCCCTGCTACATATGGGATGACCATGTTCTTCCTCCTGTCTTGCTTTTCCCCTTCACTGTTGGTATTCGTGTTCTTTTCTTTCCTTCTACTTCTTTTGACAAAGGCCCAGTCTGGATATCCACAAGTTTTAAGGGCTCCTCTGAGATGTTTCATTTCTTTAGCCTTCGCCTCTGTGCTAGTGGGGATGTTCTCGGCTCTGTGTTGCAGGGTTCTGATGACCCCCAGCTTGTGATCTAAAGGGTGGTGGGAGTCAAACATCAAATACTGATCTGTGTGTGTTGGTTTTCTGTAAACCTCTACTTCCAGTTTACCATTTTCCTTAACTTCTACCAAGCAGTCCAAGAAAGCCAGTTTGTTGTTTTGTACCTCTTCCCTTGTGAATTTAATGTTTTGGTCCACCGCATTAATGTGTTCTGTGAAAGCTTGTACTTCCTTCTGGTGGATTTTAACCCAGGTGTCATCAACATATCTGAACCAGTGGCTGGGTGCTATGCCCTTAAAGGTATTAAGCGCCTGTGTTTCTACCTCCTCCATGTAAAGGTTGGCCACAATAGGTGAAACTGGAGATCCCATAGCACATCCATGTTTTTGCTTATAGAACTTATCCCTGTATTTGAAATAGGTGGTATTCAGGCACAAGTCCAACAAGGAACACACCTGTTCTGGGTTGAGTTCAGTTCTGCTGGTAAGAGTGCTGTCTTGGCCCAGCCGTTTTCTCACCATGTCAACAGCCTCCTTGGTGGGTATACAAGTGAAGAGAGATGTCACATCATAGGACACCATAGTTTCTTCTACACCGAGTACTATATCTTCAATCTTGTTGGTGAAATCCTGAGAGTTCTGGATGTGATGCTTAGAACTTCCCACCAAAGGTCCTAAGATGTTAGCACTTTAAGCACTCATTTTCAAAACTCACAGTCCATGAGGTCACAGGTCCAAATCCACTGACTTGCTTAGGAATTTTTTGTTTTCTTTTTTCCTCAACATTTGATAGGAAATAAAATGCAAAGATTACTTTTGATTTTGTTATTAAGTGCAAATAAATGTGTAGAAAGAAAACTAAACACTGTTTTCTACACTGCTCTCTGTTTGGTGTCTTAGAGGCAGGAAATTCTGTAGCATGTCTCTGTGCTGTAACATGATAGGCTGACAGCTAGAAATCAAGGCTGCTGCTTCCTTGTTTTGATATGTTGTTCCCAAGAGAGCATGCGAAGTGTACTTCCACCAAAACAAAAAGGTGGATTATAGGAACTGACCTCTAGTACCAGCAGGTTAAAGGGCAACTAAAGCCACAGAACAACACTGAGCCAGAAGTAATCTGTGTCTTACCTCTCATTTTGATACTGGCTCTGGGAAATTTACCTAAATAACATATGGTTTGTTCTTTACTTCTCAGCATTCTAGTATCACACAGTTTAGTCAATGACCATTATGTTCTGCACATGGTCCTTAGCTATGGCACAAACTTGTTACAGTTGGTCACAACCATTAATAATATCTAGCCAATCCTTTTACATGACAGATAAAGCAAGGAAGCATGTGACTGAGGTCAGGAGGTGTGGTCTGACACTGCACATACACACAGATACTTCATCCAGTTCTTAACAGGCTTTGATTTACTTTAACAGAGTTTACTAAAGTGGCATTTTATAGTTTATTGGTGTTTTTAGGGGGGTTGTTTTCAGATTCTGGAGTATAAAAAAATTGGGTTTAGTTCTCCTTTAATTTCCAAAATACACCAACAGCCACAGCAAAGGGAGAGATAAGGAACCCCTTTTTTATCTTTGTTAATGTGCTCTATCTTTTGGAACAATGTTGTCTGGAGACTTAAAATCTCCTTTAAAAAAGAACCAGTAATAACTGATTGCAGTCACTTGAAGAGCCAAATTACTGTTCTTTCTATTTCTTTCTATTTCTTCTTTTTCTTCCATTTTATTCTTCCGCATTTTTGGACTGTATCTCCTCCCACAGTTTTTGAGCTAATTTGGTACAGGCGTGCGAGGCATATAGGAGAAGTGTGCTGTTACTTAGCTAAGGAATCCCCGAAAGCGTTATGGTGTTATCGGCTAATTTCTGGACATTTTTTCATATAGACTATAATGGTATCAATCCTCAAATGTGGATATTTCAAAATTTCTTTCATGGTCATAAACACAAACGGTGATATCCCCAACCCCCCACACAGACACCCACCTACTGACCTACCTTTCCATTCCCCATGGAAGTCATACTTAAAGGGCATGTCCACCCCCAAAACTATAATCCCCCAACTACTGGCCCCATCATGTAGTGTAGTGTAATCCTTACCTCACATCCCAGCTCCATATGGTTCTCCTGTAGTCCCCCCCAAAAGTCCCAAAAACTGCCCACCAGGAGGAAAGCAGAGTCCATATAGGACTCTGCCTCCTACCTGGCCTCCGGGAGAAGTTTGGCATGCGTACTGCAGCCCTTCTCCCCCTCCCTATCCCTCCCTCTCCGGATTCCCTCCCCCTAGCATTAATCCCCTTTAATATAGTAATCCCCCTGGTCTCCCAGCCCCAACCGCATGATTTTTATGTTTAGAAAGTGCCCCAAACTTTTACTTACCTCCCCTCTTTCCTCCGCTGCACTGAATGACCGGCAGCCGCGTCCGTGATTGGCTGCCGGTCCCACCCCTCTGCTTGCATTCTCGCAAGCAGAGGTCCGACAGCGCGAGGGGAGGTAAGTAAAAGTTTGGGGCACTTTCTAAAAATAAAAATCATGCGGTTGGGGCTGGAGGACCAGGGGGAAGGCTATATTAAAAAATAGAATTAAGGGTGGACATACCCTTTAAAGGGTAACTATAGTCAAAAAACTAATTTTGATCAATCATCAATAAAAGTTAAGTTTTAAGGTCATACATGCAAAACACATACCCCCAACCTCACACGGGTACACACACCTACTGACCTACCCTTCCATTTCCATGGCAGTCATACTTAAAGGGTAAATAAAATAATTTTGATATATCCTCAATAAAAGTTAGTTTTATGGTTGTAAAAACAAAAAAGACATACCCCCAACCTCATATGGGTACACACACCTACTGACCTATCCTTCCATTCCTGAGGCAGCCTTACTTAAAGGGTAACTAAAGTCAAAAAAGGCTATTTTTGATTTATCCTCAATAAATGATTGTTTTATGGTTGTAAACACAAAAAAAGACATACCCCCTTAACCAGACCCAGGAAAACACTTTTTGTTTTTTTAACACCTAAGCCGACACAGGTAAACACGCCTACTGACCTACCCTTCCATTTCTGTGGCAGCCATACTTAAAGGGTAACCATAGTCAAAAATACATTTTGATCAATCAAAAAAGTTTGTTTTTTTAACTTCCAACCTGACACAGGTACATTCACCAACTGAGCTACCCATTCATTCATGTGGCAGCCACATTTAAAGGGTAAGTATAGTAAAAAAAAAAAACACATTTTGACCAATTCTTTAAAACTGTTACTTTTATCCCCCAACCAGAAACGAGTACACACACCAACTGACCTACATTTAATTCATGTGACAGCCATATTTAAAGGGTAAGTAAAAAACAACAATGTCCTCATTATTGGCATTGAGTTTTAAAATCTGCAGCACAAACACACACATTCCCTTTCAATCCCTTTTGGCCTTTCAAACCAAATTCAAAGTTTATACTTAAACTGTCCCTTTCTAGTTACACTTTATGGATCTTATCAATTTTTTGAGGTTAGCATACCTGCTGTTATTTAGTTACCTCCTTACACAGAATCAAAGATAGATTTTAAAATTGCACTAAATATTCCCATATTTTTGCATTTTAGATTTTGTATCTTTTGTGAATCAGCTGCCTGTCACGAGCGTGTGCAATCCCATCCTCCAGCCTTTGGAGTTCTCCCACTGCTCAGTTTCTAGGATATGGCAGGGAGAGGAGCAGCAAGGCCAAACGGTCAGTCGCAAGCCAGTAAAATTTGTCAGTTCAAACTGGTGCTGCTGGGAGAATCAGCAGTGGGGAAATCAAGCCTCGTCTTGCGCTTTGTAAAAGGACAGTTTCATGAGTTTCAGGAAAGTACTATTGGTGGTAAGTTTGCTTTACGCCCATATGAAGCTCAAATTCACTGTATGCAACATTACAAAACTACCTAGGGTTCCTGCTGTGCATAAAGGTTTATCACTTTTTAAAATACAAAACCAGGATTATTTTTTAATAACATACATCATTGGGCTCCAGATGTGGAATATTTTTACCTTTTAAAGGATAACTATCGTGTATAAGTTCATTTAAAAAAACAAAAAACAAAACGTTAAACTGAAAAATACATGGATTAGTAATTCCTAACTCCCAATATTGTTTCTGTGAGGAGCACTAGCCCAAAACTGATTCTGACAGTCTTCCTCATGGCTTCAGCACTATCTTTACTACAGGAATAATCCAGGACTAACCTGGCAAATGAAAACAGTTAGTGCTGTAGCTCCTCAACAAAATTATATTGTGAGGTAGTAATAATAAATCCTACCTCCCTGCCCCAGGTACTTTCCATTTTTAAACAGTTAATTTTTAGAGTATAGCTATTCTTAAAAATTGATTTAGTTTAGTTTAAACTAATCACTGAACTTACATTATGGTGAGATGAACAGAGCACAGCAATCATTTTAAAGCATCTCCACGGCCAGGGGCAAATCTAGGGTCTGGGAAGATCAGGGGCACTAAATTGCAGCGCATGGGGAAAAAATAGGCCCCACCCTTCCCTTCCCCAATTAAGCCACACCCACTAGGTGAGTGGTGGGCAATCAAATTTCACAGGGGGTCGTATGAGAAACTTTGATTGTTCTGAAGGCCTTAACCAATAGGTTCGTCTCAGTTCTTAAAGGGGAACTGTGGTCTTCAAACAAGTTGCGTTTAAATGAAAGACCAACTTCCTACATTTAAAACGAGCCATCAACCATCTCTCTACGTGCTCCACAGCCCGGCAAGCACAGCCTCAGGCTTCAGTGACAGGAGACAGGAAGTCCCTCCGCCTCCCTGCTGTATGAAGATTCCCACAGAGAAGGTAAGGGAATCTACAGCCCTACTCTCCCACTATGTGAAAACATAGTTCTCACTCTGCCTGAAAAGGCTGTTGTCAAATGGAGCGGCCATGGGGTCCATAAGTGGGAGTGACTAGGGGGGCTGCAAGGGGAGGAGGAGACACAGGGCAGATTGACTGTCACATAGTTTCAGATCAAGAAGCAGGAAGTGCAGGGGACCTGTTGATGCTGCTGCCATATCACACACAAAAATGTAAATATCTTCAAAACTATGCAAAATAAACAATGAAAATAAAATTCTCAGGAGAGCAATTCCTATCAATTTACCCAAAGTCATTTTTGGACAATAGTTCCCCTTTAATATAGAGATTGCAATTTGCATTTGAGTTTTATAAAAAGATTAAATTAATATGCATTGTTCATTGTTTTTTTTTTTTAATTACTAGTTGCAATATGCAATATAGGTCATGGTAAATCTGTTGTATTCAGTTCGATCAACTGGACTTAAAATTTAGTTTAAGTCCAGTTTCACTAGTCATCCGACTGGCTTTCTCAATTCAGAATGACTTGTACAAGACTCTGTTGGCAATTACCGTATATACTCGAGTATAAGCCAAGGTTTTTAGGCTTTACAAATAGCCTGAAAATCGAACCTCGACATATACTCGAGTCACTCAGTCTCCTCTGAGACAAATACGGCTGCCGCATGCTCCGCATCTTCCGCCTGACATCACTGCTCGGCGCCTGTCTCACTTGCTGGCGCCGAGTAGTGACGTTAGACGGGAGATGCGAGTGGCAGCCAGATTTCCCTCTGAGGTGAGCTGCCAGAGGCCTTACCTGGAATGAAGTACCTTACCTGAATGGAAGACTGGATTGAAGGCAAGGTACCGTAACACTGAACTGGGGTGGCTCTCAGGGGGGAGGGAGGGGTTCAGTAATCCCATACAGTAACCCCCAATTGCTTGCCACTGCAGATGTTTGAAACTTAAAGCAACTAAAGCATGCTGGGAGTTGAAGTTTTCAAACATCTGGAGTGCCAAATGAATGGGGGGTTACTGTATGGGATAACTGTCCATTTAAAGGGCAACTAATGCCTAAAAACGATACAGAATAAGGAGAATGGTATCTATTGTTAAAAATATTGCCTTCTCATTCTGTATTGTTTTGAGGCTTTAGTTGCCCTTTAAACGGACAGCAGAATTCCCATACAGTATTCCCATAAAGTAACAGCCATACTGGATTTAGATATTACTGTATGGGACTTCAGCTGTCAATTTAAAGGGCAACTAAAGCCTCAGAGCAATACAGAATCAGAAGGCAATCGTGGTCATAATGTCAACCCTTGGCTTATACTCAAGTCAATCAGGTTTTCCTCATTTTTCAGACAAAAATAGGTACCTTGGCTTATACTCAAGTATATATGGTAAGTATATATGGTAAGTCCCAATTAGCATATGACAGCCAGGTGTTAGGGACCCTCCTGAATGCAAGGTGTGAATGCATTGAGGCGAAGGGGTGTTATCGAAATTGCCCAGGGTAAGGTGTCAAAACAGCATTGTACATGGCAGACAGTTGGTGTCGAACGCCCCATCTCATTTCAATTTTGATTTCTTTATTTTCACATAAATGGCTGCCTTGACACCTCTTTTGAACAGTCATGGGTCTTTGCCAAGATGTTGACATTACAATCTTCAAAGGTATGTCCTTTACCCTTAAGATGCAGGTACACTGCTAAGTCCTGGCCTGAGGAATTGGCAATTTTGTGCTGGGCCATACATTGGCGCAGTTGCTGTTTGGTCTCCTTCCTAATACAAATCAGAGCGCACTGCACTGAGCATATGATATCGCTTTTTTATGTGTTTTGGTACGGTACTGGATCTTTGAGGCAAATGTACCAATTGCTGCCTCAGTGTGTTGTTTGGTTTAAAGCAGACAGGGATACAGTGTTTCTTGAAAATTCTTTTTAATTTCTCAATGACCTCTGCTACATATGGGATGACCATGTTCTTTCTTCTGTCTTGCTTTCCCCCTTCACTGTTGGTATTTGTTTTTTTTTCTTTCCTTCTACTTCTTTTGACAAAGGCTCAGTCTGGATATCCACAAGTTTTAAGGGCTCCTCTGAAATGTTTCTGAACCTTTGCCTCTGTGCTAGTGGGGATGTTCTCTGCTCTGTGTTGCAGGGTTCTGATGACACCCAACTTGTGATCTAAAGGGTGGTGGGAGTCAAACATAATCACAAAGGGTGGTGTTTGACTCTCACCACCCTTTAGATAACAAGTCTGCTATAAACCATACAACACGCTGAGGCAGCAATTGGTACATCCGAAAGACCCAGTATCGATACGCAAGAAAAGCGACATCATATATGCAGTGCAGTGCAGTGAAGAATGCTCTGATTTGTATGTGGGGTAGACCAAACAGCAACTGCACCAATGTATGGCACAGAAGAGCCAATTCCTCAGGTTTAACACGAACTGTCTGCCATGTACAATGCTGTTTTAACACCCCTTAGCCTTAAAGGGCATGTCCACCCCCAAAACTATCATCTCCCCCACTACTAGCCCCACTCTGTAGTGTAATAAAATTACATCCCAGCTCCAAATGGTTTTCTTGCTGTGCCTATTCTAATTCTAGGAAAGTGCAGTGTAGGAGCCTGTCACCGAGTCATCCGGTCCCTGCTATCTCCCTGTCTCAACAAGGTATGGCACATGCTCAGTGCAGCCTTCCTTCCCTCTCGCTCCCATTTTGGTCTCCCTCCTCCTAGCGTAAAACCCTTAGTACATATTGTAGCGCGTGCTCCCCCAGCCCCAACCACATTAATCTTATTTGCAGAAACTCCCCCGATCTTTACTTACCTTCCCTCTATCCTCCGCCATTCTGAATTGCCGGCAGCCGTGTCCGTGATTGGCTGCCTCTCTAAATATACTTATAATATATGCACTGCAGCAGGAGAAGGGACTGGCAGAGGCGTCAGTGATTGGCTGAGATATCGTATCGTCTGATTGGAGTATTTTCCAACTGCAGACTGCTGTGCCCAATCATGTTTCTTTTTGCATGGTCTAGGGTCTCTCCAAACTCTTAGTCATTTGGTGGGGGGAATGGATAGGTGCGTGGTGAAAGTGTTAGATCCAAATTAATGAAGGCTGACTCCATTTGGGTCACCTCCACACCTTCATTTAATATTAGAATGGTACAAAGTCTGTGCTTAAATCTTTGTTAATCAACTTGGTAAGATTTTTAATCTGTATCTAAAGCATTTCTTCTCACATTCCACCTTAAATCATAACATAAGTATTTTATTACATATTGGAGGTTAAATAAAGACATACATCCATCTAGTCCAACCTTTTCAGCCTACTCATCAGCCATAACTAAGGCTGGGTACACACCAGCCAATATTTTTGGCCAACCGACCGATTCACGGCATTTTCGGTAGATCGGCCGAAAATATCGGCTGGTGTGGGACGGGCGGGCGGCCACAACTGGCACTGATCGTTCGTTCATCCCAATTGGACCAACCAATGATCGGGCATGTCGGAAAATTCCGATCGATCGCGCGGTTCCCTATTGGACCGCACAATCGATTGCTCGCAAATTCGACTGCGGCAGAACAGACATTTGTCCCGGCCGAGCACTTGCTCGTATCGAGCGCTCGGTCGGGACAAAAAGTCTCTCCGTGTGTACCCAGCCTAACATTTGATCCAGAGGATCAATTCCTTCCTGACTCCAAATGGCAATCGGTAAGGATCCCTGAATCAAAAAGAACTATATATGCATTAATACCAATATTTTAATATAAAATAAATGATAGCAGAATTGCCACAGACTAGCATCATAATATTAACTGGATCCCCCTGAAAAGATGGAAATATACTTTAGACAGTAATGCTAAGGCCCTATACACAATGGTTAATTTTTGGACTGACAGACAACCAATTCAGTAGTCTGCTGGTCAGGAAAAAAAATCTGTGGCTCCAGTAATTTGATGTGACCAATCATGCAGCCCATTGAAGAATGCTTACTCTTGTATGCATCAGAATAGCTTTGCTAATCAGGAAGTAAGAGTTTGGCAGTGAGTGATTGCAGAGGAACATTGCTGAATGTTAATTGAAATCTCCTCTTCTTCATCCTCCAGCGGCCTTCCTTACTCAATCTGTTTGCCTTGACGACACCACTGTAAAATTTGAGATCTGGGATACAGCAGGACAAGAAAGATACCACAGTTTGGCACCAATGTATTATAGAGGAGCACAGGCTGCAATTGTGGTGTATGATATTACAAACCAGGTAATTCTTTTATTATGACTGTATTGTAAAAAAGTGTTTTTTACTGTAGGCAGAGGATTACCTAGGTGATAGAATTCACAGAGGATTACCTAGGTTATAGAATTGGCAGAGGATTACATAGGTTATAGAATTGGCTGACGATTACCTAGATTATACAATTGTCTGAGGATTACCTAGGTTATAGAATTGGCAGAGGATTACATAGGTTATAGAATTGGCTGACGATTACCTAGATTATACAATTGTCTGAGGATTACCTAGGTTATAGAATTGGTTGAGGATTACCCAGATTATACAATTGGCAGAGGATTACTTAGGTTATACAATTGGCAGAGGATTACCTAGGTTATACAATTGGTAGATGATTACCTAGGTTATACAATTGGCAGAGCATTACCTAGGTTATACAATTGGCAGAGGATTACCTAGGTTATACAATTGACAGAGGATTACCTAGGTTATACAATTGGTAGAGGATTACCTAGGTTGTACAATTGGTAGAGGATTACCTAGGTTATACAATTGGCTTAGGATTACCTAGGTTATACAATTGGCTGAGGATTACCTAGGTTATACAATTGGCTGAGGATTACCTAGGTTATACAATTGGCTGAGGATTACCTAGGTTATACAATTGGCTGAGGATTACCTAGGTTATACAACTGGCAGAGGATTACATAGGTTATACAATTGGCAGAGGATTACCTCTGCCAAAAGAAACAGGTAGGATCTGCACACCTTTAGTAATATATGTACTGGGTGTGATAATTGCCGTTGAGAAGGCAATATAAAGCTGCTATATAGTAGTAGATTCACCGCATACCAGATTTAAAAAACAGCATTTCTTTTATTGAGTCAATGTTTCGGAGTCGGCAAGACCCCTTTCTCAAGACAAAACCTCTGCCAATGTCCTTACAGGATTTTCTCACATCAATATTTGCAGCTTTATTTATATCCTCTTGGATGCATTGCTGTACAAAAAACAACCCAAGGGGAAAATAATATAAAAAATATAATAAATAAATAAGTATACAGAAATGAAGACAAAAGAAAAGAGGTCCCTAATATCAAGTTTGCACCGCACTAGTAATTTATATTGCAAACACAAACTTAACAATTGTACAGGGAAAGACCTGTCACTCAAACCAGGTATGCTAATTTGTCAAAACATTATTAATACAGTATAACCCCAAATATAATGAGTTGGCTATCTAATCTATCCGTCTGTGTATCTATCTATCTAATCTATCTGATTCTGTTTATCTATTTCAGTCTGTCTGTCTGTCTATCAATCTGTCTCTGTCTGTCTGTCTGTCTATCTTATTTCTGTCTGCCTGTGTCTATCTATATATCATAGTATCCCAAGGTGTTTGATAGTATAAATACACAGACACCAGTGAGAAGGGGAGATATGCAAGCCAGGTCTGCTGCAGGAGTGTGTCACAGGAGGTCACTTACAGGAGCCTCCCCCAAGCATGTCTGCTTGCTTGTCAGAAGGGAGAAGTGTCTCACACAGCAGCAGCAGCCCCCTCCCCCACCCACTATCTGCAGCATGTCTACTTGTCTGTTAGAAGTGAGGGAGAAGGGTCAGACACAGCAGCAGCTCCCCCACCCAGCAGTGTCAGGAAGATATTTTAATGAGCTGTATAGTGTCGGCTGGATTTACAAGTGGGCAGTGACTAAGGGGGGGGGGATTAGAAGCAGTTACTAAACATTGAAAATTCACTAACAAAGCAGGCACAGACAAATATGTAAGTAACGTCATTTTACTACCCTAACATTGTACTTTTACAATATACAAAGTTGTTTGAGTGAGTATAGTGATCCTTTAAAATAAAAGACAAAAAAATGTCTATTTCAAACCCTTACTGTGCATTTACTTTTATACTCTTTTAAAAAGAGACATTAAATACCAGCCACGTAGGGAGCTCATGGCAGTGGAAACACAGAGCTCTGATATGCATGGGAATGCCTGCAACTGGGCATGCCTAGAACTTCTGAGTGCTGGGGTACTAGTTTCAGGCACTGTCTAATGAAGGAGGGGCCAGTGATGTATTTAGGGAGAAATTATTATATTTCTAAATGATGTAGGCAGACACAGATATGAGAGTAGCAGCATTAAAAAGCTTGTAAATTGTGGAATGCAGTAAGCAAAAGTTTTTTTGGTGATTTCATTGACCCTTTAAGTGGAGATGATTTGCTGGCAAAGAGGTGTCGGACAGCAGGATGGCTGGCAGGGTCAGGAGGTTATAACTGCAAACAGAAAATAAAAGGCTTGCAAGGATAGGTGGGCTAACATGTATGGGTGGGCATGTGATTGGCTATGTGGTAAAGCAGTTGCAATCATCTGGGGGACTGTCTGGAAGGATAAACCACAGTTGTAGCAAAGTTTGTAAAGGGACAGGGAACTTTTGTTCAATTAACACTTTGATAGCTGTAAAAGCCCAGCATGCCTCTTGTTGGTCAATTTAAAAAACTTTTGTCACTTAAGATGTAATGGTGTATTCTACGACAAATCTTGTCAATAGTTTTGGGCAAAGTTTGTACTACAAACAAGTTTTGGGCAAAGTTTGTTCTACAAGCAAGTTTTTGGCAAAGTTTTTTGCATAAATTTGTTTCCTTTTTTTCGCAGTGTGTTTTCCATAGATTTATATAGAATACACACGCAGAAAACGGACAGGAATGCTACATGCAGTGCATTTTTTGAACGCAACAGACCAGAATGCAAACGGAACGCAATAGTGTGAATGGTACTATTGAATTCTATGTGTCCTTGCATTTTGAAAAACGCACCAAAAACAGACCTAGTGTGAACGAGCCCTTAATGTCCACATGTTGTATCAAAGACGTTTTGTAATATGTTTCTGCTGAAGTCCTAACTACTACATGTAGATATATTTTTCTCAAATGTTAGTACATGACGCCCATAAATCAACCATAAGTGGAGATTACTATATATTTTTCAGGAAACATTTGCCAGAGCAAAGACATGGGTGAAAGAGCTGCAGAGACAAGCAAGTCCGAACATTGTCATTGCACTATCAGGGAACAAGGCTGATCTTACCAGCAAAAGGATGGTTGAATATGAAGTAAGTTTTCATTTTCGTGACGTGGTTCACACACTGTGAGGTAGAACAAGGAGGAAACACACAAGTCCCCATTGTGTATTGGTGGGAAGCCTTGCCTTGTTATCACTAATGATATACATTGCGTGTATTAATAATGTCTGTCAAAGCTGAAACTTCTTCGCTGGTTGGGCTTCACATTGGGTATGTGAATTTATGGCTGAATAAAGATGGGTATACATGTGCCGATCCTTGGCCCCGACTGACCGTTCGGCTCTTCTGATCTGTAGTCCAGGACTGTTTGTTACGGCAAAAGTAGCCACATCCTGTCTGGTCCATAGAGGATCGCACACTTGGTCATGGTTTTCAGAAGCATTTGGTTCGGACAAAACTAGCGGTCGGTCCGCCAATATTTAGGCCCCATTGACCAAAACACTGAAATGTCGGTCGGTTGGGCTGAATTATTGGATGGTGTGTACCCAGCTTAAGTTTAATAACCAATCTAGCCTGACACTTCATAAAATGTAGACGTCTTTATTGTCTAAATATTTCATATGGTCCCTTCCAATTTTGGTCCATACATGTTTTGTTCATTTTTAATCAGGTCTGGACTTGTTTGTTGTTAGGTCATCTTCACAGTTTTTTCACACATTACATAAAGATTTATTTATTTTGATAAATTGGCAAAAAAAATTAAAATAGAATAACTGTGGTTTGTTTCTTTGCTGAATTGCAGGAGGCCCAGGCATATGCAGATGACAACAGCCTTTTATTTATGGAAACGTCAGCCAAGACAGCAATGAATGTCAATGATCTGTTCCTTGCAATAGGTGATATTTTATGACTTTCCACTAGAGGGCTCATAGGGCATTTTGGGTGCTTTTTTTTTTTTAAAAAAAAGTGGTTGTTAAATCATGATATTGCTCCCTTATAACAATAAATGACAGACCGATATATGTGGGTAATTTGCCCACAGCATAAAATACTGGCCAGGTATCTGCCATTGACTGCTGCAGAAATGATTTTATGGCATGGTTGGAACTTACAGATCACTTTTTGCGACAGTTTGCCAAGTAAGCTTTACTTTAATTAATTTATTGTTGAGTAACATTATGCTCTTGGGCTTTCCTAACAGAAAAACACACAGCATTTTAAGGTTCGTACACACGTGCATTTGATGTGTACGGCCTGTGTGTGGTCGTTCGGCGATCCCCGACATCACGATTATCGCATTGGATTATCGGGACCCGCGATTGCACGTGTGTACGAACATTTACAGTCAGTAAAACATAGAATCAAATGAATTTAGAGCACTGTTGTCTGTAAACCCTATCATAGCAATGGTATAAATAGAACAGTACAGTCAGTAAATAAATATTGGGTTGTCGGTAAATGAAGTAATACCATAGTGCAGGCCTTTATTGCTGGGTCCATCTAGTCTACGTCCGCAACCTAAAAATCCCCCCCCATTCTCCTATATTTCCATCTTATAAGCTTCCTTCATTTTGTCCAATTCTCACCCCCAGGATAATTCCATCAATCAGTAAATAGTATGCCAGTAATACTACCAGGACACTTTGTTCTTTAAATAAAAGATAGCTGTGGTTAGTCAACACTGTTTATTTTTCCTCCTGCAATTACCGGTTCCCTGAATTTAAAAATTTCTACATTGCTAAATAGTATTCTGGATTGTAGTCCCTGAGAGCTAGTGGTAACCTAGTTATATGGTTTACTCTGTGTATTATGACAGGAGTTGGGCAAAATGGGCAAATGCCATGACTTAACCTATTGAAAATCTTAAGGTTTATGACTTGTTGGCATGTGCAGGGATTGGATTTAATGTAAATGGGAAGTACCATACTACTCAGTGTTATATATATCTAATGGATAAAAAACTTTTCAATAATTCCTTAACTTATATAGTAATTTCACATTAAAGGTTAAGGCCAGACAAGCACTTTGTGACTACAATATGACTCAAAATTAAATTTATTTTATAATTTTCTTCAGAAGCATTTCTAATTTGGGCTACTAAAATAACCTTTTTTTTGGAGTTAAAAATTCAAGACAGTTCACAGAGACATCAGGAGTAAACATACAGAGTGATGTATGTAAGGAGAGCTGATATTACTTTCATTTGCTGTGACTCTGTACATTGTGAAACTGTAAACCAGGGACTCTCAAATGGTGTGCCTCCAGATGTTGGAAAACTACAACTTCCTGCATGCCTCAACTACAGATGTAAGCATGGAATGCTGGGAGTTGTAGTTTTCAAACATCTGGAGACACACACCATTTGAGAAAACCTGCAGTAAACTGTATTCGAGATTCAATTTAAGATCTTGTGCAAAAGATACACAATTGGCTTAGTACAGTGATGGCAAACCTTTTAGAGGCCGAGTGACCAAACTGCAACCCAAAAGACCACTTTTTATTGCATAGTGCCAACATGATCATTTAACCTGAATACGGAGTTTTTATTTTAGAAAAAACAACTCAAATAGACACAGACCAATACAGTAGATAGAATCGATTATAGATTACCTATTAACCTCTACATTACCACACAGGAGTTTGAGATCTAAAGCAGTGACAATTAACCCACATAATTAGACAGGAGTTTGAAATCCAAAACAGGGACACAAGCAGAACTGAATGTTATAGCATGGGACCTCTCTCTACTACAGACAGCTGGTACACTTTCCCTCTGGCTTTCTGGTAACAAACTCTGGTGAACTTTGCTCTGCATGAGTGCCAACAGAGAGGGCTCAGTGGTGCCATTGGTTCACCACCACTGGCTTAGTACACCTTTTGCACAGCCTTTGTTTTGTGGACCGCTGCAACCACCATAATTATAGTTATAAAGTAGCACTGCCCTTCGATACATCACCGCAAAAGGGTTATTGTGAATTTAGAATTTCCAGATTACATCTCTCATTACATTTCCCCATAATTTTTAATTAAACATTTAAGTGAATCCAACTTTCTTGCTCCATAACCGGAAATTTATTGCAGTAGTGTCTCATGCAGGTGGAAGCCCTGCCCACATAAATGAACAGCCCCAGAACAGGATCTGTAGATAATACGATCTTCTGTCTGTACCTTATACAAGGGTTTGGGGGCATTGATGGAGACAAAGAATGTGACTGAGGTTTTACTTAAAGGGTATCTCCACTGGTAACATACATTCAGTTTTAGTGAAGAACAGGAGATAAAGGAGCTGGCTCTTGCAGGTTTTGTTGAAGAATTTATTGAAAACTCAATGGGAAAGAAATATTTTACCAGTAGAGATACCCTTGAAGGATGTTTACAACCTTTTTTTTACTCACCTTATGTCTTTCTACTAACATCAAAGTTAAGGGATTTGCTGAATATCGGCAATGTGGATAGGCACCTTAAGACTGGAACACAAAAGGGGTGCTGTGGGAGCACTCCTGTGGGAAAATTACTTTATAACAAATAGTGGAAGTACTACTGATCTGACCAAAACATTAAAACAAACAAGAAAAGAGATGACCAATGCACATTCCTGGGCCCCATATATCATAATATCTATGCTAGCGCAAACATGGGGGTTTTTAGTTACAATTTTATGCATAAAAGTGAAAAGGGGTCCAGGAATGTGCATTGATCATCTCTTTTCTGGTTTGTTTTAAGACTGGAACAGGTAATAAAAGCTACTATTTACAAATGACAGGGAAAAAATGAACAAGGGAAATAAAAAGTTAGTAGGAGGTGTTTTCACTCTGCCTGAAAAGGCTGATTCCACAGAGTCTTCTGTGAGGTGGGTCTGAGTAACCCACGGCACCTGCGAGTAGGCGGGGCCACATGGGGAAAATAAAAGTTAGTAGGAGGTGAGTAAAAATAAAGGTTTACATGTCCTTTAGCATTGAGCCATTCCTAGCACTTACTCCATATCACTATTAAATTCTTTAAGTAGGTATAACAACCTGTGATATTGGGAGTATCTTTTTTAAAAAAAATAGTATATTGCATTTTTTAGGTTAAAGGGGAACGGTGGTCTCCAAACAAGTTAAGTTTAAATGAATCCTCAACTAAAACAATCCTGAATTAAGGGAGAGAACTTCATGTCAGCCACCCATTGTATACAGTAGTGTTTTACTGTAGTGTGGGATTTTATATAAAACCAAGAGGCAATCTGTGAAACGGTCTATAAATACTTTTTCATAAAGATACAGATGTAAACTGTTGTCTAGTCAGTTATATCTCTCTCATAAAAAAGTATCCAACAAACCAGCTGCTTACAATATGCCCAACCAGGTGGTTACAGAGCAGCTCAGGCAGCCATAAGCATTTGGTAATGTATCAGTAGTTCACCTCTTCTTGTTTTTTTGTCCCCATTCATGTCCTTTATAATTTATGCCTGGTGTAGCAGATGTCCTGGGGACAATGCTGTCCTTTTTGTGGCCTATCATTTAAATGCTATAAAAGATAAGAAGAACAGTAGTGGGACATTTTTAACCATAATATACTTATCCTTCCAGTAGAATGAGCAAAATATTCTGTCCATATAGACACATACTGTTTAAAATTAAAGTCCTGTCCCTTTAAACTACTGGCCAATCACACAGCAGACAAGATTGTCCCAATAGACAGAGCACGTTATCAATGATACAACAAGTTGTGTCTTACCCTCTTCCTTTGCTATGGCTTTTGGTTGAATTATTTAAAGGGTAAATGGTCTCAAATTCTTCCAAACTAGTAAGAATTATATAAAAAGCCTCCCATCGTACCTTCAAAATAAAACCTAAACCACATCTCTAAATAAAATTTGTGAGAAGTTATTGCTGGAAAGGTTCGGCAATATTACTTCCTGCTTGAACAATTCCTGTTCATAGCCATGTGACCAGCCTCTGCCTGCAATACTAGGCTCCCCTTCTCAACTGTCAGTTTTCCCCCAGGTACTTCCTGATTGCCCCAGCATTAAGTCTTAACTGAGCCTGCCTCTCCCCCGGGCGGAGGGGCGTGGCAGAGTTCAGGTGATATCTCTCAACCAAGTTATATAATAAAGGCAAAAAAAAATATATATGGCAGTATCCCAATAGTTAATGAGACAAGTGCCACGACCTTTGGGCCAAAAAACTGTGTAAGTTCTGAACTTAATTTTATACATTCTCCATAATGTCAAAAAGCAATGAGCTCACTTTTATCACAATGTGGTCCGGGTGCCTCTGCCCCAGACCCTCCGCTCGGCTCACAACTGCCTCGCTTGTTTGTGGCACGGTATACAATAATTTCACTTGTCTCCAAACAAACAAAACGACTCACCCGTCCTCCTGGGTGGCCCAGGTGCTGCCAGCCCCGGACCCTTCGCTTTCTCCGTATCAGTATGCATAATCCACCTTACTCCCCAAGTTGGCATAGGCGCACTACGGAAAAAGGATTGCTGAGGTGAGTGAATCAAACAAATCTTTTATTGAGCCAGAACATTAACAAACATAAACGCCCTCAGCGATCCTTTTTTCGGAGTGCGCCTATGCCAACTTGGGGAGTAAGGTGGATGTTTGCATATTTCTCAACCTACTTGAAGCAGGACGTTTTAACATTCACCCCAATGGAATTTCTCATAGGCTCCATCCAGAGATGTGATTGTTGGCTAATTTTATAGGAAATACTGCAGACTTTCATTTAACTCTCACTTGTTTTGAGACCACAGTTGCCCTTTAACTTCTAGGTGAATGGAGCGTTAGCCCTAATTGTAGTTTAGGTGGGGTAGTATTATAAAAGTACCATATATACTCGAATATTAGTAAATCCGAGTATAAGTCGAGGTACCTATTTTTACCTGAAAAATTGGTAAAACATGATTGACTCGAGTATAAGTCGAGGGTAGAAAATGACCACTACTGCCTTCTGATTCTTACTCTATGGGACAACTGTCCCCCCACCCCAGAGAGAAGGTACAGCGTAGGACACTAATAACATGCAGCCACTAATAACAAACAGTATCTGCCAAACCATAAATGCCTAATTATAACAAGCTACCATTAACAATCCACTGAGCAGTAAAGGAACATCTTGGCTGGCATTTCCGAGTGCAGCAATGCTTTCATTTGTGCAACTGGATTTTTAGGCTTTTTTTAAAGCCTAAAAACCTCGACTTATACTCAAGTATATATGTAATTTGCAAATGACAATCCAGCTAGTAAATTTACTTTATCACTGCTGATCTGACCTATCAACCTCTGTAACTGAACAGCCAGTAAAATGGCCTGGTGTCTAACACCCCTTAGATGTATGAATTCTGAGACTTCAGGCTGCAATAAAAAGAAAGATTTTGGTTTTTGGTCATGAACCTAGGAACACAAATCTAAAGATAAATATTGTGAAATCGTAGTCACTCCTCCTAGGTTAAGTACTGTGGAGCAATCAGTATGGGTATCTCTGTTCCTGATGGGAAATCATAATCTGGTGGAGTACCTGTCTTGCTGTGTGGTATTTGTTCGGGAGATTGGAAGCCGCTGGTTTCTTTTATTCTTAAATGTGTAGTAGCCCTTTCAATCATGAACTCGCAACTACCTATTCTGCATATGTACGAGAGCCACTAAATCAGTAATACTGCTTGGCAGCTGTCATAGCTTAAAAAAAACTACAATGTAATATTCATCTTTTCCTAGGTCTAGAGCCTGGAGAAACTGGGGGCCATGGCAAGGCAAAATGTTAGGGGCCTAAAGACTCATGTAACCAGTGAAGCACAATGTGTATGAACGTCCATTTCGGAAGACAATTGTTCCATGTATGGGCGATTTGTTGGCCGAAATGGACGTTCAGTTATCAACGACCCCTGAACTGAACAGTTGTCAGGAAAAACAGTAGTTTGTCACACATGTGCTTGGGCATCGTGCCTTGTCCATGGCGTCGGACGTGTGTACAAGGCTTTAGACTTCTACAAAATCTTTGTCAATTAAAGGGCATTGTCAATTAAAGGGCACTACTGGCCCCATTGTGTAGTGTAGTTTAATCCTTACCTCACATCCCAGCTCCATATGGTTCTCCTGTAGCCCCCCCCCCCAAGTCCCAAAAACTGCCCACCAGGAGGATAGCAGGTCCATATAGGACTCTGCCTCCTACCTGGCCTCCGGGAGAAGTTTGGCATGCGTACTGCAGCCCTTCTCCCCCTCCCTCTCCCTCCCGATTAGGATTGCCTCCCCCTAGTGTAAAAATCTTTTTACATAACATTCCCCCTGTCCCCCCAGCCCCAACCGCTATATTTGTATTATCAGAAAATGCCCAAAACATTACTTACCTTCCCTCTTTCCTCCGCCGCACTGAACTCCCGGCAGCCGTGTCCATGATTGGCTGCCGCTCAGCCAATCACAGACGAGACTGCCGGTCCCGCCCCTCTGCTTGCATTTTCTCGCAAGCAGAGGGCCTGGCAGCGCGGCGGAGGAAAGAGGGAAGGTAAGTAATGTTTTGGGCATTTTCTGATAATAAAAATATAGCGGTTGGGGCTGGGGGACAGAGGGAATGTTATGTAAAAAATTTTTTAGAAGGGTGAACATACCCTTTAAGGATAGAAATCTGGTACCATTCAGCTGTTAAACTAATAATCCTATTAGCAGTTGGCTGTTAAGCTGGATACACACCATACAATAATTCTGACCGACCAACCAACATTTCAGTGTTTGAATCGGACAAATGCGCGATCGGACTTGTCTGAAAACCTATGGACCGCACGCTCTGCTGCGGCGAACTGCTGCCACTATTGCCAAGACTGACAGTCCTTCCTCGGAAGTGCTGAATGGTCGGTCAGGAGGAAGCATCGCAACATGTGTACCCAGATTTACTCTCACTGTTCTCTCCCTTTTTTTCTCTCCTTCTCTCTCTCTCTTTAATTAGCTAATTTTTTTTATTCATTTTATTTACAATAGCGAAGAAGCTTCCAAAAATGGAAACCCAGAACACAACCGGTGCACCTGGGAGAAGCAGGGGAGTGGATCTTCATGAACAGACCCAGCAAAACAAGAGTCAGTGCTGCAGTAACTGAATCAATGAGCAAGATAAGATTCTAACCTCTAATCCTGCATCTGCCCTTAAACCCCCAGAAGTAAAACTAAAATCTTGTCCAGCACCTCCCTCTTTTTTCAGGACTTAACACTTGCACTCTTGCTTTTCCACTCACCATCGGATAACAGCACACAACAAGCCAATGTGCTTGAAACCTTACCAACCACATTTCTTAAAACCACTCCCGGCTAACTGCACTGTTGTTGGGTATTTTGTCTTGTTTAAAAAAAAAAAAGAGAAAGAGAACCTTTCCAACAAACACACACAGACTCACTTGTTGTGACAGAGAAAAGGATCATCTGTGGACCAAGATCACTAAAAGGATCAAGCAGGAGAAAAACACTTGCTACTGTGTATTATAGATGCATATAGTCACTTTATTATTGATCTTTCTTTTAAACTTCTTGTTGTTATCCTATAATCTACCGCATATTTTGTACTCTTTCCCCAGTTAATTGTCCCCTGTAGGCCAATGATTTTGTTCATGTAGCAGGTCTTCAGCCTACAGTGGAGCCTTCTGCCTGGAGACCAGAAGAGATATACTAAGTATTTGTGTGTTTGTGTATGTATATATCTATACACACATATTCATACACACATATGCTGTATGCATATACCTTTTTTTTCAGTGCTACCCATTTTTCTTAAAATGTGTATCTGGACTTTGACTACTTTTCAAGGGCGTAACTAGAGGGGAGCAGGGGGAGCAACCGCAGGGGGGCCCGGGAGCCCAGGGGGCCCCATCTTCTTATTTTTCCTATGACAGATATAGCCTCTTCCGGGAAAACCACTGTAAATGAAGCACGGATAGGGGCCCCATCATAGTTTTGCTGGGGGGCCCAGTGATTCCTAGTTACGCCCCTGCTACTTTTACTGATAAATCATCCTTTGAATATAAACTTTTACCACTAGACATCAAGGGTGATTGAATAAAAATTAATTGTGAAACTAGTCACGCACCATAGTGCAAAGTGTCGGCACTTCCAGTGTAAAATGTACAATTTGTGTTGCTCAATTGAGTCTTTTATTGTGAACAAAAGGAACTAGAAGTTTGTTTTTTGGATCACGTGAAATGCTCCTCTTAGTCCATCTGAAGGAAAAACATGAGCATTATAACTTTCTGCCAGTGCTGCATTTTTTATAATGTTGTTCATTTGTTGCACTCAGACCACTCGTAGGAAAATTTGGTTTATGCAATTTGACTGAACTTTCTTCTTTATATAAGATTACCCTTTGCTGTGCGTGTAAAAATATATATTTAAATTTATATATTTAGACCCGTACACGCAACCTACCATGTGTTGACCCAGGTCGTAGTTGTTACATCGCAGGTATATAACGCAATCAACTTATTGCATTTTACTTTAAACTGATCTACAAAATGAATAACCTGGGGTATTCAAACCAATGCATGGCGCTACGTAGCAAGTTAACGCTTTGAAATTAGGGTTTTATTCTGGTCACACTGCAGCAAAAAGTGTCCCAAATCCCATTTTTTTCCAATCAAAGTTGACCAAGGTCTGATACTGAAAATTTGTCATATCAGTTCTGAATCTGATTTTTTTTTTTTTTAATTAATTAATAAACTTTAGGCTGACAAATTTGTCATAAATGTGCACCCATGATAGACTGACGGATAGCTATGGATGAATGGAAGATGTAGTGAACATTACTCTTGACATTTCCCAAACGTTCATGATCAGTGAAGCCCCTCCCACCATTCCTGGCTTTATTTAATAATTTTAGCAACCACCATGTTTTCTTCCTCAAAGAAATCAACATCTGATGACATTTGTTTTGTTCTTGTGTGTGTGGATCACTTTAGTACCACAAACTGTTCACACTGAAATCAGAATTTGGTTACATTTAACAATAGTGTTCCCTGACCTTTGACCGATGCTGCCGGAACCGCCTCTCCTGTTCTATAGAAGAGTCGGGAGAGTCGGTTCCAGCAGCATTGGTCGAAGGTCGCGGGAGCACTCGGTCGGGTAAGTAAAAATCGTGTATATGTATGGCCACCTTTAGAGCTGAACATCTGCTAAGGTACAGTGACTCATGATGTGTCTTTCTTAACTAAATTCCTAACCAACATTATACAGTTCTATCTAAAGTTCTATGTTTGAATTTAATAAAATCTTTCACAACAATTCCCCTTCACTTACATAATAATTCCGCAAATCAAGGCCATGGACTGAACAATCAGTCAGCCTGATCATTGGCGTGTTGATGTTTTATTTGGTAGTACAGACTGAATTTCAGGTCTCTGAAATATTTCACTGTGTGTCTTTGATTAGGAATTACATATTTCACTGTGTGTCTTTGATTAGGAATTACATAGAAAGATAAGAGAAAAGTTGTTATAGTCATCATGGAAAAATGTGTTTAGGCTGAACTTCTCCTTTAAAGGTGTCCAGTCCAGCAGTCTTTGGTTGTTATGGGAGTTTCAATACAGGAGATCGAAGGTTTTTAGAATTATTTCTGTGTAAAAGGGCTTGATAAAGATGACATTGCCACTAACCTATTTCAGTTTTAATGTATAGCAGTTTCCAAACTGAAGGGACAGCGATTTTATATTCACTTAGTGGCATTCTGTGAATTGTTTGAACATTGAAGACTTTGAAAAGTTCCACTGTGGCTGACCATTATGCAAATGTAACGTCGCCTGCAGTGGCTGCGCTACTGACTCAGCCATTAAAGTTTTCAAACATCTGTAGGGCCACAGGTTGGACATCCCCGAATGATGAGGAACATGTTGTTTTTATTTTGTGTTTTTATATCCTGTCTGGTTTTGCTTGCAGCAAAATTGACTTTCCGTGATATTGTATATATAGCCAGCGTACGCTCAAGAGTTTTATCTGTAATTATTATTTTTACTTTGTGTGTCACACTCAAGATTTTTGATTCTCTTTCAAGGTCTACTGAAACCTTTGGGTCATTTTACCCATTTGGTATGTACTACTGCACATACCAAATAAAGAATAATAGAGTATTTGTTTTACTCTCCCTTTACACCAGATGGCACTGCAGGCTTATGCCTCTGTGTGTGTTTAAGTGTTCTTATGATTGATATTTGGTGGATTTTGAGTTGAACTGTGTCTTCCTATTAAAGCTGGAAAAGTTACTGATGACTTTTAGGCAACCCTAGTGTAAATTTAATTGGGGAGAAAGGTAAAAAAGATTATGGCATGTCTGTAGGGGCCTAACTACCCTGGGAGCAATGCCTGCAAGTGGGCCTGGGAGCCCCCAAATTTTCCTGTGAAAGGTTTTTTATTATGCCACTGAGTGTGTTGTTTATAAAGGAAAACTAAAGCTAAAATATATCACTGCATGAATTATAGATTGCTGTATCTCATGAAAGTCCAAATGTATGTGCATAACTGGGCCCATCTGTGCCATGGGATCCTTTAGACCAGGTCTGAGCTATTAAACTAGAATTGACACTACATTTTTATCATTTGGCTTCTTTTGTGAGATGTCAAAAGGCTAAAACTGTGTCCTTTAAAGATGCACCAGCTGCTAAAAATAGAACCGGTGATTAGCCTTGTTTTAACAGTGTTTGTTTTCATGTTCTTACCATCTTTCCAAATCAATTATCTCTCCTCTCACTAAAACAAACTGTAGAACCTATTCCACAATAAAGGTTTGCTGTTTGAGTAGGCAATAAAGATATTTAATGTGTTCCCTTGGCGTAATTTAGCCGTTTCCTAAGGAGGGAAGACAAAACAATGTATAATAAAATGTAGGATTCAACGGATCTCTCTTTCTCTCTCTCTCTCTCTCTCTATCCTTTACAGATTTCATGTACACTACAGCCTGCCACATGAAACAAACAACCTTATGTAAATAACAGTGGAAATGCCTTATGTGATTGTGGATAAGGGCACTTGCTTGTGCTGCTTATATAAAACAATATAATAACTCTTAATTTTGGGAATGTGAAGACACAAGTAGCTTCTCTTATTGACAATTATAGGTCATGCTAATAAAAAGAAACACAGTCAAAAAATCAGTGTTGACTGATGATCCCTTTCTCAATAGGCAAGAGGTATTTGGATTAATTACTCTAACAATGAAGGCTCAACAAAGGCAAAACTGGTGTACAAATGACGCTATGATTTTGCACGCCATTTATGTATTGCTTTAAATGTCCCAAAGACAGCATGGAAATTGCCCAGAAGTCACAAATCTTGAGCAGCTTGCATAATTATTTGAAAAATGACGTGCAGCCAATATATGTGCAATTCCAAGTTTAGCTGGGATTAGCATACAAATGAGGGACATTTTGTGTTCCTGCAATATATGCAGATTGGAGCCCACTAGTTGACTGATTTTATTGTGAATGTGAATCTTCGGTCTTTTACAATTACTCTTATGTAGTGATTCATTGCTTTGCACATACACTGTTCACTTTTCAACTGAGGATATTTAGGGGGATTAGCATATTGATCAAATGTTGCCATTTTTTTAACCCACTGCCTTTTAAGTAGAATGAGTAAGTCATATGATCTTTACTTATCTCCTTACTTATCTGGTTATGAAGATGAAACCTAGACCAAGTTAGTTTACTGCAGCTCAAATGTCTGAATTTTAATGTGATTTTTTTCCAATTTAAAATCTAACTTTAGTAAATATCTTTTTGGATCTCTACCCTGATCTACCAATGTATTCAATGTAAGTAAACTGAAAAACATGTGTGTATATTAAATTAACTTAGCTTCTTATTTATTGCTTTGTTCCTTCTTTCAACAGGTAAAATATGGTATGCTCCTCGGTTATAAATGTATAGTACTGTACTGATTAGGGCACAGCTAATCAGCTTTGAGTTTAGCGTAGTCTATCCAGTGATTAGCTGGTGATTAGTGTCAGTTATACTGGTAATTAGCTATGCCATTACTAATAACTCATTGAAACTTATGTACTAAAGCCACAAATGCACCCTTTCTTTAAAATAGAATATTATAAGCTGCCTTGTATTTTTCTGTAGCCATGGCATTCCAGGGTAACTTTTAATATTCCTCATTGTGTGCCGACCCAGCAGATCATCAAGAGGCCCGACTGAGCCCCCACACATTACATGATACTTGGCCGCATAGGCCATTCAGTACCCTGCTGCTAAACCTTCGTTTTGTTTAGTCGATTCTGAAATCTCTGCTGCCTGCCCAGACCACTTGCTTGACCTTTACTTCTCTTGCCTGAGAACCCACGTTTCGCAATACTTGACTTTCTTCTTGACACTCGGGAGTTCAGATATCTTGAACTCTTTTGGTCCCTTGCTGCTTTTTTCTGCCTTCTTTAAAGGGTATCTCCACAATCGATATAAATTTATTATATAATGTTGGCCATCCCCTATTCCTGCCTCTTAGGGGCTACTTCCACAGATATTCTAAATAAATGGATCACTTGTGTCCCCTCAATAGAAATGGGAGAACTAGGAAGACCTATCAGAATCACACATCAGGGCATCACAAGCTGCTAACAATAGGTTGATTCAGTTCTACATCCTCCACCAAGTATATCTAACCCCACATGCTAACCCGAATGTCCCCATGTTACACAGCTGAGTGCCCTAAGTGCCATGTGCCTTTAGCCAATTTTTTGGTATCTTCTGTGGACCTGCCACATGGTTAGCAGATTCTGGGACAGAGTGACTATGATTTTATCTTGGGTGATGGGTGGACAGGTTCTGGTGGAACCTAGGGAATCTCTGAAACTGAAACTTGGTCTAGACATCAAATAACACTGCTACGCGAGACAATGTTCAATGCAAGAAAAACTATAGTTCTGAATTGGATGGCACCTCAACCTCTCAGAATTAGAATTTAGAAAGAAATGGTTAATAAAGCTTTACCTTATATGCACCTAATTTATATTGGAAGAAGTTGCCCAAACAAATTCTGTTAAATCTGGGTCCCATGGTACAATTATATGGGAATGCCACTAGCAATGCAAATGAACCCCTGAAAAATGTGACAATACGTTATACTTTTAAAGGGTATCTTCACTGTGGGAAAAAAAAATTTGCCATTTAGTTTTATTGAAGAATGGGAGGTAAGGGAGCTGTGTCTTACCTCCTGTTCTTCAATAAAACCTACAGGCGCCTCTGCCACATAGTCTGGCACGTCCCAACGGACTCTGTCTTCTATGCGCATCGCACTAGCACATGCGCATAGAAGACAGCCCGTTGGGACCTGTCAGACTATGCGGCGAAAAGTGATCAATCAGGTAAGTCCTCTCCTGGCTCCTGCAGGTTTTATTAAATAACGGGAGGTAAGACACAGCTCCTTTACCGCCTGTTCTTCAATAAAACTAAATGGCAAAAAAATGTATTTCTAGTGGAGATACCCTTTAACATAACTCTTACAATGCCATATCTATACAAACCATATCTGGTTGTAGTAATCATCATCACCTTCCCCCCTCCCTCTTCCTAACAGTTTATCCCCAGATAATGTGTAATAACCTTAATCTGTTCATATACAGTATATTCTAAAACATTATTATATAATAACTACAAGCTTATATTGGATGTACACAGTAACAAATGATCACAACTCAATCTTTGTTTTATATATTGTGTTTTACTGAGCTATTTCAATTGGTTGTAACATTACTTTATATCATATTATAAATAAACAAGTTTAAAAAACAAGAGTGTTAAATTAGAGGGAAACAAACAATCCTTCTTGAATTATAAAAGCTGTAATAAGTATTGTAAAAAAGCAGTTAAGCTAGGTAAAATACAAAAGTACGGATAGCTGAACAAAGCTAGCCCAATGATAATTTTTAAAGTATATCAATAGTAAAAAGATGAGGACCCAGAATGTGGGACATTAAATAAGGGGCTAAGATGCCGAGAAGACAAATGTGCTAACATTTTTTTCCCCTCTGTATAGAGAAACCTAATAGCAGAGACTGTAACAATAATAATGGTATAAAAGAATAATATTCACTCTGTCTGACAGAGGCTAAAGTACAGAAACAATTAGACAAAGTTCATATCAATAAAGCTCCTGGACCTGATGAAATACATCCATCGGCCTTAAGAGAGCATAGTCCGGTTTTTTTAGATTTCTGGTTTTCTGGAGATGTGATTTTGATTGAAAAAAACCCATTTGATACCAATGTTCTAAAAAGGTAGTCATTCACAGTCAGGTAACTTTAGACCTATAGGTTTAAAGGAATAGTTCACAGGAAAAGTAAACTATTCCTTTAATGCATTGATTGAAGATTGGGAGGTTAAGGAGCTATGCCTTACCTCCCATTCTTCAATCAATGCCTGTGGAGCCAGGAACAAAGATGGAAGAAACATACCTTTTGCACGATCCACCGCGGCCATACTGACAGGTCCCGATCGCTTCCTGATTCTGTTCAACTATAGCGAGCATGCACCATGATGCACGCTATAGTTGTACAGAACCAGGAAGAGGTCGGGAATTTAAGTGTGGCCACAGAGGATTGAGTGAAAGGTAAGTTTCTTTCATCTTTGTTCCGGGCTCCACATGCAACAATTGAAGAACAGAAGGTAAAGCATTGGTCCTTAACCTCCTGGTCTTCAATCAATGCATTAAAGGAATAGTTCACATTTCCATGGAACTATTCCTTTAACATCAGTGCTGGGAAATATACTAGAAACTTTGTTATGGACACATATTCTGAACTTTGATTTAATATGTATAAATCAATATAGATTCATGAGAAATAGATCTTGTCAATCTAACTTGCTTGGTTTTATGGCAAGAGAATTTATACTGGCATAGCAGTTGATGTGGAATACTTAGATTTTGTTATGACTTCTGATACTGTGAGCCAGTATTGTGGTATGCACAACTTCTGGTTTTGCGTAATCGTAATGGTATGAGCACCTGTTCGTACAGTACCATGTTGTAGTAGACTACAGCAATGGTATTGTATAGGCGATTGTACAATTCACCAAGACAGTTGTTATCTGTCCCCTCTACAGTCGATTCTAAGCTCAGCAGTTCAGATCATTTCATTCTGCAGCCCCAATACTGCAAACCATGGGGTGGCTTCCCATCAAGCAAAGAACAATATTCAATACCCTTGTTTTAACCTTTACATTTCTTCAATCTGCTGCACCCCCTACCTATCTTCTCTTTTGGCCCCATATGTTCCTCGCCGTGCCCTCCTTTATTCACAAGGCTATCTTCTCCACAAACCCCCATCAAACACTGCCTCCTTAAACAATTCTCTCTTGCTGCTCCCTACCTTTGGAACTCTCCCTCCCATGTAACATTCATTAATACTTCTTTCAGATCTAAACTTTTATCCTAGCACAATAAATGATTGTTAGGCCTCTTGAGCACTTTGTACCCATCCCCCCTGCTTGCATCTGTATGTTGTCCCACCCACTTGGATTGTAAGCTCTTTAGGGCAGGTATCTCATTACTAATGTTTCTAGGCACACACCACACTTATATCAATGTATTTACAATTTGAATATATGTGTTCTTAACCTCTGTATGAAAATGTATTTAATTTCTTTTTATTAGTATAATTGCTTGCACTTATCCCCTGTTGTATTTTAAAATGTACAGCGCTGTGTACCTAAGTGGCGCTTTATAAATAAAATTATACATACATTAATAGAGATTTGTGCAGCCATGGTGTGTTGCCTTCCCACATTGTAAAAAAAAATGTATATATTATGCAGGAACCCCAAAACCTAGTTTTCATTTTGATATAATAATTCTGCTCCCAGCCAGAAGAATCATACTTACAAGCTTCTCAATCCACCACTGTGGCTCTCTGGCACTTCCGGTTAAGGCAGTCAGTCTCGGATGTGACAGCGACGTCACGGCCAATCACTGACTTAGGTAAATTGACAGGAATTGCCAAAGCACTGACAACTGCTAGAGTACAAGCAATGACAACTGAATAACAGGTATTGGCATTTAATAAACAGCACAGATATTACACAAGTGAAATAAATATTTCTGATATACCAGAAAACTGGCAAACCAGGAGACCAACTGTCCCAGATGTGGCCGAAGCCACAAACCTAGATCTTGTCCAGCATTTGGAGCTCGCTGTCATAAATAAGCCGGTCCCAATCATTTTGCTAGGATGTGCAAGTCAAAGCCCACAGAGAAATATTCAGCAAAGCCTGCTGTTAACTCTTATAGGGACTATGGCTCCTGCATCGCCCTTGGTACCTCCAGTAAACCAAGATGAGTGGTTCTCTACCATTAAAGTTGCAGGCTTACCTGTCTCTTTCAAATTGGACAGTGGGGCAGAAGCAAAAACACAATGCCATCCACTGTTGCCCACCTCCTTCAAGACAAAGTACAACAGACACCTGCAAGCACTGTGCATTTGGTGCAAAAATCAAACCAAAAGCAGTTCTACCTGCTCCCTGCACAGCTGGTCCCCATACAGCTATGCTCCATTTTTATATTATTAACACAAGTGACCCACCACTTCTTGGCCGGACAGCATGCACCACACTTGACCTTCTCCAGTGTGTACATAATATTACTACACTGCTACCCTCCAGCAAAAACAAACTTTTGCAGCAATACAATGATGTTTTCGAAGTGGGAAAGTTCCCAGGGTCTCATCATATCTACACAGACCCATCTATTCCAGTCATTCACGGATGCAGGAAAATTCCTCATTCTATTTTGGACCAGCTCAAAGTTACCCTACATAACTTGGAGGTCACAGGTATTATTTCCAAGGTAACCAAACCTACTGCATGGGTAAACAGCATGGTTACCACAGAAAAGAAAAATGGCCCACTCAGACTCTGTCTTGATCCCAGAGACCTCAACAGAGCTATTAGGAGACAACATTTCTCCATTCCAACAATAGAGGATGTTAGACTAAATCTAGCAGGTTCTCAGTTTTTTACCATCCTAGATGAAAAAGATGGATATTGGCAATTGTTTTTGGACTGAGCAAGTTTCATCAGTATACATTTGGTGTGCCTGTAAGAGTTCAAAGTGATCACAAACCACTGGAGGCCATACCTATAGGAAAAGCCCCAGCAAGACTTTAGCGAATGCTCTTACAACTTCGGAAGTATGATATACACATTGTCTACACAAAAGGCAAAAATATGTTCACTGCAAATTGCCTCTATCGGTCAGAAATATCTTACCGTGTGCAGGGCCGTGGCCACTGTTGCCGCGACCAACAGTCATTTGTCCCTAAGGACTCGTTCACACTACATCAGTCTGTATCCATTTTTCAAACGCAGGTGCATTTAAAAAAATGGGCAGACAGTAAAACCCCATAGGATTTCATAATATCATTCACACCTGCTGCGTTATAATCCGTTCCGTTCCAGTCCATTTAAAAAATGCACTGCATGCAGCAATTCTGTCCGTTTTTTCATGCATTATCTATAGAAATCTATGGAATACACATTGTTAAAAAATGGATACAAATGTATGAAAAAAATGGATACAAACTGACAGAAACACATGCTGTGCGTTACTGTCAGTTTCTAGTGTGAACGAGCCCTAACTCTTACCTCCTAAAATGTAAATCAACTGGAAAGGATTCTATCCTTCCTAACTAGCAGATAATTGGAATTCTCACCTCCTAAAATGTAAATCAGCCAGAATGAACTGGCTAGAGCTTGCAAGATATTGTCTTGTAAAAAGAGGGGAATCGATTCAAGTGAAAAAAAATATTATTCTCCCTCTTTACAAAGCACTGGTAAGGCCTCATTTGGAATATGCTGTGCAGATCCAGGGATACTTTCCGATTGCCATTTGGAGTCAGGAAGGAATTCCCCTCACCCACCCACCCTTTTTAGCTTTGGTTTTTTACCTTCCTCTGGATCAATTGTTAGGTTAAAAAGGAGGGTGAATAGGTTGGACTTGATGGACGTATGTCTTTATTCAACCTCAATTATTATGTAACAATTAGTAACATTGTCTAAATGCCAAGTCTTCATTACACAGGGGTCACAGGCAGGCCATACAGTTAGGTAACGGTCAGGGGACATGTTCCTATCCATATTATTGGACTGCATGTTATCCACCAATAACAGATTGGAGTGCAGTACACACACAACACTTGTTCCACAGGTAGAAGATAATTCTATTTGCTAGTTAGCAATTGCAGAATTCACCAAGACTTATTTTAATTTTAGCTTTAGTTTTCCTTTAAGAAAACCCTTTTTCCTACCTACATTGTCTTCATTCTGTATATCATAAGATTGTTTTTGGTCTTCTGACCACAATCTTATCTTACTTAATAAGAAATTATTTTCCAAAGAAGGGACTGAGCAAAGGCAGCAATACATTTGAACTAAATAAAACCTTAACCACAAAATGACCTGCCTAGTTACAGTCCTTGTAAATAACCAAATGACACGTACTAAAAAGTTCTCTCTTAGCTGCATGTATTTTAAACTCCCTTAACCTATAACAGTTCTCTCAAGTTATAAATCATACGCAACTTCCCCTGCAAAGCATCAGTGCCATATCCACAATACCGGTCATTAAAAAGGCCATGTCACAAAAAACAAACTTTACACAACCCTCTTTCTTTCTGATAAACATTTTATTCAGTTTTAAAATTCATACCACACACACATTAGTGAGTTTTGTGCCATTTAAAAATGCGACTGCCCACTCGTGCATCAAACCCCACCTCTCAATCTGATATGCCCTCTCCTTGCCTCCAACCTCCCCTGCTCTGCCCCATCCTTGCTCCACCCCTGCTCCTCCTCCTGCATTACAGCAGCCAGAATCTGGCAACCCTACCCAGATGCGAAACATTGTAGGAATGTTGGCAGAAAAAACTGCCGCTCCACTCAACATTACAATTGATTCAACATTCATCTCAAATCCAGGGGGAGTTCTAGACCTTTTTAAAGCTACCCCATATATCTTCCTGCATCACACACAAAAAAAGTGTGTGCGGCTTGTGGAGGTGGGTGTGGTGGGATAACTAACACTGGCTGGTTGGAGGGCTGACTTGATACTGGCTGGGTCAGTTCTTCAATTCAGCAGCCACTGTTAGGTTAGCCCTCCAGTTCACCAGTAACTGTTACTGCCAGTCAATCCTCCAGTTCTGCAAGGTGGCTATTACAAAACACTCTCTGTGTATGAGTATCCCAGCACTGGCTGCACTGTCTTCAGCCCTCCAGTTCACCAGCCACTGTTACTGCAAGTCAATCCTCCAGTTCAGCAAGGTGGCAATTACAAAACACTGTGTATAAGTATCCTAGCACTGGCTGTACTGTCTTCAGCCCTCCAGCTCACCAGCCAGTGCTAACTATAATTGTCACTTAGTATAAGCATTTGTTTCTCACCTCTGAAATCAAACTCTTAATTCGTTCCACCCTTGGACACATCTGCAAGGAGTTTGTATGTTCTCCCCATGTTTGTATGGGTTTCCTCCGGGAACTCCGGTTTCCCATTCAATGCTAAAGACATACTGATAGGTATGGGATCTGATGTAAAGCGCTACATGATGTTAGTGCTATATAAATCCACAATAATAATAATAATGTGGCCCCTTGAGGCAGATAGAAGGCGGAAACGCCTCTCTGCTAAGCTGTTGGAAGGCTGAGTGCACACATATTGGATAATTATCTGTCTGTTTGTCTGTCTATCTATGGCTGGGTACACACCAGCCAATATTTTTGGCCGATCGAACAATTCACGGCAGTTTCGGTCGAACTGGCCCTGGGCCCCTTATGCCCCCGCCACCCCCGCAGGTTTTGTGCCACCCACAAAACTAAAATTTAACCCACTACTGGCCCCACTGTATAGTGTTCAAAAATCCTTAGATCTCTGTTCCTTATGGTTCTCCTGCAGAGCCTGTTCAAAGTTGAAAATAGTGAAGAGTAGGAGCTGTCAGTGAGTCATCTGGTCCCAGCTTCTTCTCTGTCTTTGGACAGGTTTCTGGCATGTGCAAGGGAGCCCTACCCTCCCTCTGGATCCCTTCTTGCTCACCCCTTACCATCAAAAGATTATTTCTGCAGTATAGGGTATCCTAGCCCACCAACCTCTGTTAGTTTAGTTAAAAAAGTTTTAGAAATATATTTGCTTCGCTCCCCTGGCATTCTGCAATGCTGGCAGCCACGCCTGTGATTGTCTACCTCTCAGCCAATCACAGACGCAGTTGCCGGTCTGGCCCCCTGCTTGTAATTCTGGCAAGCAGAGAGCTGAGATCAGAGCGCCCGGAGAATGAAGGTATGTAGGTAGCTTTCTGCATCTTTTTTCAGGGTGGAGATACCCTTTAAGGAAATGCAAACGACAACTGCAGTTGAACTGGTCAATCAAGTAAGTAGTAAAATAGAGCTAATTTGTGATGCTACCTGTAGTTGGTTGTGATAGAAAGTCCTGATGCCATTTATTTAATGTCCCTTTACACCAGCACTCTTATAGTAAGTAAGTGAGAAATAACAGTTTAATTCTATTACAGGCATTACCTTATGTTATTTAGAAAAGTAGATTTTTACATTAGAAATTAAAAAGAAAACCTAGATTAAATCCTTCAATTAGCCTGGCCCTTTCCTATATTAAGCTCTATAATTACATGCTCCTCCAAAGAGGAGGAGGAGACACAGGGAAGAGAGACTGTCACATGGTTTCAGAGCAGGAAGTGCAGGGGATCTGGTGATGCTGCTCCTATATCACACATAAAAATTTGCATATCTTTAAAGCTATGTAAAAAAATAATAATAATGAAAGTAAATTGAAAATATACTTAGAAAAGCAATTTCTGACAATTTCCCTAAAGTCATTTGTGGACCAGTTACCCTTTAAAATGTGTTAAAAAAACTTATCTAGAAATTAACACCTTAAACCTTCAATTACCCTTCAAAATAAGGTAATGCCTGTAGTAAAATTAAAAATTCTACTAATACTAAAAAAAAAACGAAAAACTTTCTGAACATTACTTATGGTGGCCATAGACGCTTAAATCCCGGTCGTACTATATCGGGATATCCCGATATTGTACAATAGTCGGATCTTGTATGGACGATCGTTGAAAGATCTTTTAACGATCTTACAATAATTTCCCCATCGGCCCAGTTGAAAATATTTTGGCCCACCGGCAATCCAGTCGTACGACATGCGGATTGTACAATTGGATTGTAGCGTCTATGGCCAGCCAATCACAGATGCGGCTGTTGGCTGTGAAGTATAAATGTGAAGAAAGTATAAATCGGAAACATTTCTTTATTTTAGTATTAAAACTAAGCGGTTGAGGTGGGCAAGCATAAGGATCGTTAAAAAGGTTAAAGGTTGTTAAAAAGGTTGGACGCTAGGAGAAGGGGCAGTAAGATGGGATCCGGAGGGAAAAGGACTCCCCTGCGCATGTCAGCATTTTGGCGACGGGACAGAGGAGGGCACAGAGGAGAGAAGCCTGCAAAAGCAGCTCCCCTCCATGTGTTTCAACCCAAAACCAATAATGGTCAAGGTTACTGACCAATAGTTATCTCCGATATAAAAAATATCAAAATGTTATAAATTTCTAATACTGTCTGTAACCATAACCACCCTAACAGAAAACACAGTATACTGTATACAATGTGAATCATTTCCTTGGGGAAAACAAAAATACCATGTGTACAGAATCAAAGGTTAAATATTCAACAAAAGGGAAGTGGGAAGTAGATAGAGGATAAAAAGGAAAACAAGAAAAAAGGCGATAACAGAGGAGTTAAGGGAAGGGGATGAATAAGAGGCCCATAAAGAGGGAGGAGGAGAAGGGAGGGGTAAAGAGAGGAAAAAAACAGAGGGAAAGAAAAAAAAGGGGGGGAAAGGGAAGCATAAGTAATAGTAACAAAATGTTCTTAAAGCAACACTTGAACCTACTCTACCTATATCTGTTAGGATATATACGTTGATATTAATATAAATAATGTAAATGGAAACTATGTTATAATGTTAACATAAGTATCTTACAGGTGAATGTTATACTTACAAAACTATATGATATTGCGAATCTAAAACAGAAAAGAAACAAAAGGTTCATGAAAAATCCATTGGAGCGTAAATATACACAGAATAAAGGTATATCCTACTTTAGCAATTATATTACAGTCACCATTTACAAGAGAATAAAAGTATGGAAACTTCACAAAGGGTAAAATGATGAGAAACATCTTATCAAAAGGGACTGAGCTCTCCATAAGATAAGATCTATCTGATTCCCAGTAAAGCAAACATACAACATTCCTTTATCAACATTAATAAAAAAATAATGGAAAACAAATAATGCCACCAACCAGGGCCTAAATAAAAGAGCCTACTAAGGCAAATATATAATGATTTATGATAAACAGAGCTGCAGGAGCTTCAAAGCGAACCTTAATTCGATTACAAACAATAACAAGATATAGAGAAATAAATAAACTACCCCCCACTTAAAGCAGGAAAACTGCATATTGCTAGAAATATTGTAGTGAGATACGGTGTATCCTCACCAAAATCTAAGAGAAATTGAGATTAAACTGAGATTACTTATTTCGTTAAATAGACAAAGTTATTTGTCTATTTGTAGCATTATGATTGTTTGATCTAAAGAAAGTTATCTTTGTTTTTTCATTTTTTTCTTTTTAACCACTGTTTGAAGGGTGGATCGACTTTGAGAGCGCTACAACATCCAAATTGGTCTCCGGATCTTGACTCCCCACTCAACTATCTCAGAACAAAACCTCGCAGCTACTATAAAGAACACCGAATCAGAGTAATAAAGCGATCTACATCCAAAACTTACAGACACAGGTACATATGATCATGCAAACACACAAACCAACACCTCTGCGGGTGTAAAAGGTAAAAGGGCTCAACTCACCACAAAAGAGAAAAATGGCCTTGCAATATTACAAAAGCCAAAAACCAATATTCTAATGATAGAATTTCAAAAAAGGCAGGGAGCCAAAATATTGGAATAACAATTATAAGACCCAATATTATGCATTTTCTACTACAGGAAAGGCTGGAGTCGTAGGGCTAATACATAAAAATATACCTTGGCTAGAGGATTTGATATACAGCGACCCAAAGGGACACTATTTGATACTTAACGGCACTATACAGAACTTTAGATTAACTCTGATAAATGTATATGCCCCAAACACCAACCAAAAATCTTTTTTCCAAGAACTGCATAACAAAATAAACTCTATCACGACAGGGCCCATCATCATGTTGGGAAACAACTACCAATATTACTAAAAGCTAACAATCTATTCGACGCATGGAGAATAAGATATCCATTCGACAAAGAATATACATTTTACTCACCAGTACACAATATTTACTCCAGATTAGACTATGTTTTTATGTCACCCCAATTTATAGCACAATTACACAATCCATATATATCAGAAATCTCATGGTCTGACCACGCATACATATCAATTCAATTCAGAGATATATTAAAATCCAGACCTTCTCCTACATGGAGATTAAATGAATCACTTTTATCAAAGGAAAACAATCTTGAAGCAATAAAATTGGTTATAGAACAATATTTCGCAGAGAATACCTCCCCAGATATCACAACAACTATGCTCTGGCTATCCCACAAAGCAGTAATATAAGGAAAAATTATCCAATTAGCAACACAAGAAAAAAAAAAACAAAAGCAAAATAGGATAAAACATCTACTTGAATCAATTAAAAGATTAGAAAAACTTCATAGCAGAAATAAACAAAAGAACTTATATCTAAGCACAGAAACAGGAATTGGCTAATATATTAAACTCTAAAGCAGAATGGCATTGAGACTTCTCAACCAACGTTTTTATACAAAGTATAACAAACCAGACACTATGTTAGCCCATAAACTAAAACAAAAACTAACCCAAAATAGCTTCCTTCCATTAAGGGATAAGTCAGGCCAACTATGATACAATCCCAATTACATAACAAATAAGTTCGCTAAATTTGATCAAAAATTATACGATGGGCACACCACCTACAAAGAATTCATTACAGAAACACAAATAGATACGTTCCTTAACAGCCTCAACCTCCCAACGATAAAACAAGAACAGCAACAAGCCCTTCAATCACCCATCACATTAATAGAAATGGAAGAAGCAATTAAAAGCTTTCAAACAAGAAAAGCTCCAGGACCAGATGGTTTCACATCACTCTACTATAAAAAATTCTCCAAACAACTATCTCCACACCTATGTCTACTTATGAACGAATTAACAACTAACTCAAAAAAACTCCCATCAGAAATGCTAGAAGCAAACATAATAGTAATCCTCAAACCTGATAGAGATTCACCCAACCTGCAAACTACAGACCAATCTCGCTAATTAATACAGATGTCAAAATCATTGCAAAAATACTGGCCAATAGAATAAAAAACATACTCCTGGAAAAAATTCACCACAATCAGACTGGATTCGTGCTAGGCCACAAAACCTCAGACAACATAAGAAAATCAATTACCCTCATCCAATATGCAAACATACACAAAATAGAAACAATGGCTCTATATATAGAAAAAGCCTTTGATAGAGTAGACTGGCTATATATGCAAAGGGTACTAATTAGATATATTATATCTCCATATTATTGAACTTATATAATAACCCAAAAGCAACAGTAAAAAATATGGGTTATCCCTCAGAATATATAGATATAAAGAATGATACCAGACAGGGGTGCCCATTATCACCTCTACTCTTCGTGTTATGCATAGAGCCATTAGCAGCAAAAATCAGAGAATCGCCACATATATCAGGAATCACTATCGGAAAAACAGAATCCAAAATCTCGTTGTTCGCAGACGATACCTTACTATATATATCAAACCCAACCTCCTCTTTGCCATCGCTTTACACAATTTTGGGAAAATTAGGAGAAATATCGGGGTTTGCAGTAAACCACTCTGAATCAACAGCATACGCAATAAATATGGATAACTCCCTTAAATCAGATCTACACAAATACTTCCACTTCAAATGGGCAAACATATCCCTCAAATACTTAGTGGTCCAAATCAGACATTCTATAAAATCTATATATGAAACAAACTATACCCCTATGTTCTCACGAAGCAATGGATGCCATATAAAATCTTTCACTATATGGTAGAATTAATGCAATTAAAATGACTCTATTTCCAAAACTGTTATACCTATTTAGAATAATCCCAATTAAACTAAATAAGAAAGACCTTCAAGCAATCCAGAAAGCAATTGTCACGAACTTACCTGCCGCTCCGGTCCCGCGCCGCACTGCACTTCCGGGTGGGCGGCGTCGTAGACGTCATGACGTCACAACGCCGACACGCCGAGCAGCGCAGAGGATTTAAAAACCGGCGTCCTCCTGGACCCGGTGCCCGATAGTAGCATTTGCTACCACCCTGGCTCCTGTACTACCTGCCTCGGATCCGGTACCTACCTTTACCGCTCCAGCTACTTACCTATCCAGCATCCAGTCTCCAGTTACTTACCTAGCCTGCATCCACTCTCAAGTTACTTACCTTACCAGCATCCAGCCTACAGTTCCCAGCAGCACCATTGTTCCAGCATCCAGCCTACAGTTCCCAGCAGCACCATTTTCCCAGCATCCAGCCTACAGTCCCAGCAGACATTGTTCCAGCTCCAGCCTACGTTCCCAGATCACAGCTGTTCCAGCATCCAGCCTACAGTTCCCAGCAGCACCATTGTTCCAGTCCTTCCAGCCTACAGTTCCCAGCAGCACCATTGTTCCAGCACCCAGCCTACATTTCCCAGCAGCCTCTGTGTCCTGCAATTCCCGGACTATACGCCTCCTCCTAAAGCGTACCTGTAAGTACCCGGCCTTCCGGCCAGTTATTACAGCAATTAGGGAATTTGTTTGGCACAATAAGCGACCGAGAATACAATTAAATTATCTAGTGAGACACAAGACAAAAGGAGGCTTTGGTTTATCTTAAGCAAGATTAACACAGATCTCACAATGGGTATCAGGGTTTGGGTAAAATAGACTGGGTGGATATAGAGAGAACAATTATCATACCACAACTTCCAGCATCGATTCTATGGATCGAGAAAAAAGATAGAACATTCCAAACCAAAATAATCCCTCAATCTATCAGTGCCTCACTAAAAATATGGGACACATGCAACAAAACAAATCAATTAATTCAAAGAATCTCAAAACCAACCCCATTCTTCCACACCCCATATTTCTCTACACAATTTTCATAAATATCTCTGAATTTCTGGAAATCCAAAGGGATAAACAGAATCCTGGATATATATCAAAAGAATGAGAACCCCCAGGGAACGAAGCCAAACAAAAGTGGGGGCTATCGCAGGAACATTGGTTTACATATACAAGACTATATAAGTACGCACTCTCAATACAACAAACAAACAAAAACACACAAACTACCAAATTTGAAAAGATCATTCTAGACTCCGAAACATCTAGACGCCTACTATTCAAAATTCACATAACAATATACCAGGAAAACTTACCAGAAAAAAGCAAGCAATCCATTAAATGGGAAACTAGATTACAACAAGAATTAAAAGAAGACCACAATTCCCACAAATGCTCATCCAATACAATAGCCATAGAGAAATCATTTAAAATACTTTATGATTGGTACACGACACCAGCTTACCTACACAAAATCAATCAATCATTTCCATCTCTCTGTTTTAGAAACTGTGGTGAAATAGTAGATCAACTACACTGTTAGTGGCTGTGCCCCATTGTGCGAGAACTCTGGCAAATGTGTGAAACAATATACAATATATTCAGTCAAAATTTCCAACTCACACCTTTTACAGAACTATTCAACCTGCCTCCTAACAACTTTAACAAACAAAATTCCAAATTAATCATGCACATATGTACAGCAGCAAGATATCCAATAGCATCAACCTGGGAAACCACCACTTCATCAAAAGCAGAGCTAATACGTAAAATATGGTGGATACACTAAAATGAATATCTAGCAGCCACTATAAAAAACAATGGACCAAAACCTGGAACTACTGGGAACTGAAAATGAATCCCAAAGACACAGAGGAAAATCAAGATAGATGGAAGAGAAGGGGAGCCGAGATCGGAGACCAAACGTAAAAATAGATGGGAGATGATAAAAAAGGAAGGGGAGACGAGGGGGGAGAAAGAGAGGAGAAAAGATTCAAACAATAAATAATATCGGAAGAGATGTCCGATGGTAGAAGCTCTGGACCCAGATCCTACACAAAAAACAGTGGTTTAATCATTTCAATACAAAGGTATAATTTAACTTTAAGTATACAGGGAAGTCTCTAGGGTTTTTGCCACCTGCACCAAACTTGTAAATGCTGCCCCAATGTACCACTAGGCCCCATGAAATGCGCCACCACAACCAGGGTTAAATGTGCGTGGCTTCCAGGAATGGGCGTAGTTAAAGATTTGGTCATTTTAAACTTTACATCATGTCGTTATTTATTCAATTATAAAAACTCAAAAAGACATGTATCCACACCATAATTTCTGTAGACTAAAAGATTTTTTTCCAAAAGATTTGTAAGCCTGCCACCACATCAAGGTATATTCTTTCAGCAGGGCCCTAACTAACCTAACCAAGTTGCCCTCACGCCCAGCTCACACAGATAGGTACATATAACATGCCCTAATGAAGAGATTGCACAGATAGGTACATATAACATGCCCTAATGCCCAGATCGCACAGATATTATAGGTACATATAATATGCCCTAATGCCCAGATCACGCGGATGGGTATATATAAGATGCCCTAATGCCAATATCAAACAGATAGGTACATATAACATGCCCTAATGCCCATATCAGCCAAACAACAAAAATAAGATGTACCCAGCTACACACAGAGATAAATACCCCACTTGCCCTATGACGATCAGAACCGTATGAAGACAGAAGTTAGAGCAGCACTAAGAGGAAAAATATCATGGGTCTGCGAGCGTGCACAAGTTCAGGCACCCGCGATTTTATTTTCCTTCTGCTCTACCTGCTGCATTCCTAAAAAAAAAAAAATTAAGTGAGCTCTACCTGCCGCCTCTCTAATATTTAGCAGGGTGCTGCCTTGAACATTTTGCTCATATTGCCTCATTAGAGAGACACTCCTGTAAGTATAATGATAATCTATAATCAGTGCATGTAATCATGTATTTACAAATCATTTGAGCAATAACATGATTATTTGGGGCACAATTACCACCATTTGTAATGATATGTACTTTTATTGAAAAACCTTGTATATGATCAGCTGATTGTAAAACTAAATAATAAATTTCGAGTTGACCACATCTGTGTTATCGAAATCATGTATAAAATTTTATTTAGATCCATGTCATCTCAAAAGTAACACTAAGGGGCATATTATAAAGGTTCGTTAAACTTTTCGCCAAATTCAGACATTTCACTATATATATAAAGCAGAGATAACCAGTGGTGAAAGGTATTACCGCTACATTTCGATTTTTGCATTAAGTTCAGCTATTCCAATTCGCCAAGTCTGAGGTGGCGTAAAGCACAAGTTCCCATTTTTTTAGCCTGCCAATGGGTCCTTGGAGGTGTAAGTACATTGGGGAGTGTTTCTCAATACTAATTGAAAAAAGACTATTTTCCCGCATTTACTGTAATAAGATCTGCGAGTCGTTCCCTTTTTTAAGGTTAATTTTTCCCTTTTTAAAGATCTTTTTTTTTTAAGGTTCCAATTAAGGTACCAAGTCAAATGGGGGTCTGAGGGACATATTTATAAAGGGGCATTATTTTTGCTTTTTTTTCCCTACCAGTCTTTACCACAATTTTTTAAACTTTCAACTTTTCTTTTCATCAAAATTATTAAAAAGGCGAATTTTCATCAAAAGCGAAAATTATGAAGCAAAAGTAGCAGTAATAATGCTGAAAAAGCTCCGCACATATGATGGTAAATAGGTAACACTCCCTGGTGGATTTTCAAAGTATTAAATTGGTTAATACTCACTGAACACCTATCTTCGTTATTTAAAAATAGCCTAACACATGTGGTGTTTTTTTCAGCCAAAGATATAAATAGTATAAAACTCAAAAGGTGAATTTCACCTATTTATAAATAGCTTTAAATTTAAAAATTGACAAAAATAGCTCTGAATTTACACTAGAGAGCGATTTCTCTATTCACAGTGATACCACACTTAATGCAATGAATAAGGTGAAAACTATCGCCACACATCGCCTCAGCGATACTTTTCCGCAAAGGCGAAAGCAAAAACGAGCATTGTTCTAAATAAGCGAAAATAGCGCTATTTGTCATTGCGATGTCCTGCGATAGTGAAATGGCGAAAATAACGATCGTTTATAAATATGCCCCTTAATCGACACTATTTATGTTGATGTTCCTTTTTGTATGTAATTATATGACTTACTGCCATTTGGTTAATAGTTCATGTTATATAGTTCATATGTTTGTAACATTAATGAAAAGTAAATCCTGCGTCTGAATATGACTCTTTTAGATTTTCATTGTGGGAACATGTACACATTAGGACACAGCATTTTAGTTACCTTGACTATGTGCTTGTGAAAGCCACAAACCTATTTGGACAGAATCCCACATTTTATCCAGCTGTCATTATAGTGTCCACTTTCCAAATGATCCCACATGCCACAATTTCTTAAAATGTAAGCATCATGTGTGCTCCCAGGGTACTTGGCTACTGGATCTATGATCTTTAATTTAGCATTACATATGACCTGCACGTTGATGGAGTGATAATGTTTGCGATTCCTGTAAATTTGTTTGTCTTGTTTGGGAGGGGCAACAGCTTTGTGGGTACAGTCAATTGTACCTATGACATATGACCTATTTACTTCGGCACAAGAGTTAAAATGGTATCCAGCACTAGCTCTAAATGTCTGTTACATGTGGCCTGTGTGATGCCACCAACAATGAGCACGCTACTCTGAAAGCTGCCTGAGTCAAAGAAATGAAGCAAACATAGTAACCGTGTCAATCCAGGTACGACATTGCTGCAATGGCATATCGGATCAATGTGGTGATAGTAAAGTATACAGATTCATTATTTGCCTTTTATCCAATCTGTAACGTGTTTCACATCCCAATCCTGTAATTGTTCCAAATCAACACATTTAGTAAAGTTTCATTTTTTCTCTTTCTCGCTGTATGTCGTGTCTGGTCACATGGTTGCTGAGTTTCATGTGTCTGGAATCTCCGCATTAGTAACATGGTAACAAGCACCTCCATGTCTAGAGGAAGCATACAGTATTAATATGTAATTATTATAATTAACAGCTGTAAAGTAACCAACTTTGCTTTTTCAACCAAAAACACATCGCATGCATGTGGGGTTTTCATGGGCAAAAATATAATCTAACCATATCCAGTGACACTACATTGTACATGTGCCTTACTTAATGTGTAAAAATTATGTAGACAACATGTGTAACCTGTTCCAATAAATTTTATACACACGTTTTCCAAGACGGATGGAAAACCCCATATCTCTCATGTTGCTCTAAAGAAAGAGAAAATTATATTTGCCATTGTGATGTGTTTGATACTACACAGCCCACTTGTGGATTAAACCTAGAGAGAACAAATAAATCAAGTGATCCATTGGAAAACCTTTCATCAAAGATTTGCACCGTGAGATTAATACAATGGCATGATGACATGATTAAAATAGTTTATGTGGGTGATGGGAAGTTTTGTATTGTGACAAGCATATCAGATCTATAGTATGGAAAAAACATATGCTCAATACAAAATTCATACTTTTGTGCAGTTATAAACAAGACTATGAAAGTTAATGGTCACACAATTCATCCAACACCAATAGCTCATAATGTTTCCGAAATTCATATGTATAGGAAATATGAAGAGGAGTTGAGAATATCTATTTTACAGTTTATGGTTCCAATACCTACCTTAACTCTAGACACACATATGCTCATGGAGCGAACTACAGAGCATATCATCCAGATAAAACACAAGATACTAAACAAGCAAAAGACTCAATCCCAGGACTCACAAAAATAACTTGGTGGGAATCAGTAGCCAAGGTCTCTCAATCTCCAATTTTTTGGGTACCAACCAAAGTTTTAATAGCAGCTCAAACATGAATCATTATTATTGGACTTATACTATTCTGGAGGATACGATTAACTTTAAAAACTCTAAAAAACATTATATATCAGAAACTGTAATTGAGAGGGCTGAGTTTAGAAGAAAATGTATATGTTATCGTTTAGGTATAATTATGTGTTTTTCATGCCTTTTTATCAATCCTTGGCAAAGATACCAAGATCCTATTTATAATGTATATTGAGCAAGACAAAAGAGATAGGTGGCATTCTCTCACACACAAGGCAGGATACTGCATTCCCCTGCTATATCTGTTGTATTCAAGTAGATCAACTGGACTTGAAGTTTAGTTCTTCCAACTGGAATGACTAGCGAAACGTCTTCAAGAGCTAAACTTCAAGTCCACTTGATCTAATTGAATACAACAGATATACCATGACCTGGATGAATGAGAACCTTCACAAGCATTTCCCTGATAATTAATTCATACGCAGGTGTAAATTAAGGTTGGTTCCTGGACTGGACAAATCAATAGGATATGAACAATAGGTTAGCCAGTTTTCATTTACATTCTGTGTACCACATAGACATTTTGTCTGTGGAAATCAGAAAAAGAGAGACACCGGTCCATGTTGGCAGGAAATTATTGATCAGGGAAATGGGATAAAATGCTGGGGAAGAAGCCAGTGAAGGAGGAAGCTCTCTGGTACTAGGGAAGGGCTCTTGGACTAGGGAAGAGAAGGCTCTCCTTGGACTAGGAGAGGTTGGTTGGACTAACGAGGACCCAAGGTGGTAACTATATTAATTATTACATTTTGTTTTATTATAATAGGAGTGATTTTACCTCTTGTATTATTGTAGGAAGATTTTATGTAGTTTACTGTGGTTTATTCTGGTACTTTATTTTTCCTAATATTTTGTTATTGTTTTGCTGTGATTGTTTTAGTCTATTTGATATGTGTATAAATATTCTTTTGATTATACAGTTGTTTTTGTGTCTTTTCTTACCAAACTAACTCTCGAACTGTGTATGAGATATGGGTATTAATCAATGTTAATATTATTTCATATTAGTGTTAATATTATTGACTATCATAATCTCTAATTTCTACACAATGTTAAAGAGCGAAAACTCAACCATATTATTTACATAAATGAACAAAATACAAAAAGAACTAATAAAGGCTGTAAAATAAATTTAAATACAGAATTTTGGCCAATCTAATGATGAACTGTCAAGTTTTATTAAAAATAATAAAAGCTCGACCAATCTAAAGGTAGCCATCTGTATACAATACTAATTGTCATCCAACAAGATGACAATCTATATTCTATATACTACCTAACCTCCTTTTTTTCCGAACATAGTCCCTACTATAACTACATATAAAGCAATAGGCCTCAGAAGGCACAGTTGCTAACAAAGAACACCATCTCCTGCTAACCGGAAACCAAGCAGTTAGTCTACCTACCCACCCCAGTTAAAAGACTTAAAAATCTTTCAGACTGGTATTACCATAAGGATTAAAGACCCTTACCCAGTGGATCCCCTCTTAATAGGTTTAAAATTCTAGAAAACTGTCTTTACAAAAGTTTGGTGAAATGGTTTAATATAACATTATGTAGCTGAAGGTGTGTAGATTCCAGGAATATTTAATTTTTGTGGGGTATTTCTGAGTTAGGGGGGTGTTTTGCGGGAAAAACTGCAGACTGTTCAAATTTGGAGTTTGCTGAATATTTTTGCTGTTTTTGAGCCATCAAGCATTGTCTCACTTCGTGGCTTTTCGCTTCCTCATCCGCGTGTGTAACCATGCATATGGCATACCGTTTAATTCAGGCCATTTGGGAGATTGATATTTTTTACATTTCATGGGGTTTTGGCATGATTTTTACCTTTGAAAGTTGTTCTTTGTTAATTTTTTTCAGAAAATCTGCCAAAAGTTCGAACTTCTATGAAGAACTGCTCCCATACCATTGATGGTATGAATGAAAGTATTACAGCGTTATGTTGCTAAAGGTGTCTACATTCCAAAAATTTCTGGGGGGTATTTCCAAGGTACAGGGGTGTTTATTGTAAAAAAAACTGCAGATCAAATACAGAGATGGGTAAAAATTTTTTACTGTTACTGCCATTTGGCATTGGTCATGTCTCTGGGTACACCCATGAATGTGGCATACCGTTATATTCGGGAGGGGTTAGGCTTTCTTATTTGAGATGCTTTTGAACTTTCCTCTACAGTTTCTAGCTGAAATTCACATTTGAGTTTGTCTCAAAAAAGGAAAATGTGAGAAAATAACTTACAATTGGACGAAGAGTTGCGCTCACTCATAATATCCTGCTGTCAGAAGTGGTTATACATTTCAATTTGGTATAATATTCTTGAAGGTGCAGTTTTAGTTTGGGGGGGTCTCCTGTACAGGAAAAGTGGGCTACCTACAAATATCTGGTATCGTTGTACTCGGGAGTATCACAGCTTTTAGAAACAGTAAGATTCTTGTGCATAACCCTAAGATAACTATAAATAAAAATGGGAAACATCTATGAAAAAATTGCAATTTTTTTTTACATATTTTACCCATAATTCCAATAAAATTTCCAGAAAAGTTACAAAATTCTGATAACATAGTAAAGATCATTTTATGCTGAAAAAAACAATGTATAATATTCCAGATTTACTGGGGGGTTTCCTACTGTAAAATTAGTTTAAACCATATGAGTGCAAAATCCTGAAAATTTTTCTGGCAAAAAAGGGTAGACAACTTGCAAAACTGTCTGGCACTGAAAAGGTTAAGAAATACACATGTTTGTGTTCAAATACAGACAGGGATGATTACAGAAAAAATCTTCTTGTTTCAAATGGCACAAATTTGCCCCAAAGAAATCCAATCATAGTTTACATTTGAAACATAACATCAGATTGTTTGTGCCAAATGTAGCACCATGTTTATACAAGATGTATTTGATTGCATCTCCATTAGAGTATTGTCAAGTAGTATACAATACCATGTCATGCTAACTTGTCCGGTCCATGAATTTTAGGTTAAAATTAATCCAAACTACTGGTACATTCATACATGTAGATCATACATGGACAACACATATGTTTGCCTGTTCTTATAATCAATAATCTACATCACGTACACTTAGTTAAAGTGAACTTCATCACTCACTTACAAGCATTTTAGATTTGTGTGTGCGATGCAGTGTCATTTTCAACTATGCCTATGCTGCCCAAAAAGGTACACCGGTGGGCAACTATATTTTCTCCCTTAGAAGTCTGCATCAACTGCATGTATGGATGAGTTGAAAACATGATAACAAAAGTAATATAATGATTTACCCAAGATTAACATGAGTCTTTTGCAAATGGCATCCAACTGACAACTCTTTCACTTGTCTGGCTGCTGTTGCTTCTGTTAGTAAATATGGACCTGACATGTCATTTTACATTACACTGTACAAAGCAATTATTATGAACGTGTAAACTTATCATTACTGTTGGGTTATTGTAACAGAAAGTGACCACAAAGAACAAAATGTCATTATTGTGGAGGATGAAGAACCAGCATCCATCAACAAAGGTTAATATGTTAATGGAAAAACAAGTTGCTGATAAAGGGGTTTATTCAATAAAAGTTCTTATCGTTTAAAATGGTGCTAATTTTGCCCCAACCAATCAGATGTTAGCTTTCAATTGTTACATACGTTCTAATTGGTTGGGGCAAAAATAGCACCATTTTAAACGATAAGAACTTTTATTGAATCTCCCTGTAAGAATTTAAGTAAATGTGTCTTGCAAGATTTTGAGAAATTTTCTAAAAAATTTCATAAATTGATGAAATTAGTACGCAAACGAAATGCGTAATGTACATTATGTTCATGTGCACATTTCTTTAGATTTACAATGTTTGTATGACAACGTTATTTGAAATATATTTCTTAATTGTTGACCAAATAATCATTAATAATGTTTGCTGAGCAAACAACATTTTACATTGTGTAATTTGAAAAAGTTTCAGTTTTATTGTTTACTAACTGGATCCAGTATAGTGCAAGTCAGCCAAACACCCGCAGCTCATAATCCACTAACAAAGTTACTTACATTCATATCTTATTGTTTGTGCAAAAAATACATGGCTTGTAATGCTTTTAGAAATCAGTTTTAATGCCGTTACATAATGACATGCAGAGAGAAATGAACAAAAACACACCGCCTGCATGTTGACTATGGAGATTGCATATGTCCCATTTTTGAACAAGACTGCTTACCATGCCTACTGCGCTTGCCAGGGTTATGCTCTAGTCTATTGCATTTATCAAGCATTGCATTACCTGAATGGCCAGGAGTAGCAGCACACTGTGTACCTGGTAATGCAGTTATCATGGTAACATCATAGATATGCCAAAAAAAAAACAAAACAGGCCACTTCCAGTACAATAAATGATCCAAATGGCATGGAATGAAGTGTATCTGAATAGATGCTTGCAGGTAAGCAATCTTTCACATCCAGCATGAAGAAACATGCAAGGGAGATTCAATAAAAGTTCTTATCTTTAAAAATGGTGCTAATTTTGCCCCAACCAATCAGACCTTATTTAAGATTTGAAAGCTAACATTTGATTGGTTGGGGCAAAATTAGCACCATTTTTAATGATAAGATCTTTTATTGAATCTCCCTGTAAATTTCTTCAACATATATGTGGTGCAGAGTACTGACTTTTCATATAATTGTGGAAAACAGTTTACTTATTGCACTAATCTTTAAAAAAGTGAATTTTTATTGTAGGGTTAATGTTAGAGTATTAGTTGTCATCTCAATATTGTATCGTTTATACAGCAAATGCCTCCACAATAAGATGGCAGGTAAACTACAATGAGGTGTGTTGAAATGCACATGGTGCCATTCTTCTCCAAGATGAAAATACATGGCCTCCATGTTTCAATTGTTTATGTGCTGTTAAAAGCTAGGTTGAAGCTTGGGGCTTTGATGCAAAAATCCTATGGATGAGCTATGTAGATTGTTTTAGTATTAGGACATTCACACTGTATTACTTCAATATATAGAATACTCATTTTTCAGAAAATATTATAGTGAATGGGAAAATATTTTCCAATCAAAACACACAAAACAAGCTGTTTCGAGGAATACGTAGGAGTGTTCAAATTAACTTTCAAAGTTTGCTATATCAATGCTAAAGTGATACACACAAATGTTTAGCCAAAAAAACCACAAACATGTTAAGGCTCTGTACTTACATACATGCATAATGTATGACTTCCCAATATGTTTGCAATAGGGAAACATTGTAAGATAAGTTGCAACACCCTGAACATGAAGCAATCACACGGGTGCCAATGCTCTGACCTAAGAACATTTAGAAGGCAGTGGTGTGAATTGATTCATGAACAAAATGATATAATAATAAACTTGTTTGTAAAAATATTCATGTTTGGACAAAATGTTAAATAAAGTTTTTAATGTTGGATTTGTAAGGTTTAAAGGGGAAGTTCAGTTCAAATACATATGCTTTTAAGAAAAAAGAGCAGTTTTTTTCTATCCTAATGACCTTAACCTGCCCATTCAGCATTTAGTCTGTGTATAAATAAATGCAAACGAGGCACTAATTTCCACTGAACTGTCCCTTTAAGAAAAGTATGTTGGTGAATGTAGAAGTGACAGAAAATGGAGCTTAATGTTATGTTTGTACACAGAAGGTGTGTGCCTTATGTAATGTATAATTATTTTCATGTACATTTTGACTAAGATCTTTAGAATACGCATGACAGACATACAGTATGTTGAACTCACAGGTATGTGAATTTAAAGAGTTCATAGAGGTAAGACTCCGGTGACAAACAGTATAACTGCAACCAGCAAAAAATTCAGTGGTTAGCACTGACGCCTTGCAGCAAGTCCTTAGTTTTATTCCACCCTTGGACACATTGCAAGGAGTTTGTATGTTCTCCTCATGCTAGCGTGGGTTTCCCCCACAATCATAAAGACATACTGATAGGTTGTATGTGTCAAATAAATGTGCTTCGATTGTAAGCTCTTTGTGGCAGGGCCTGATGTGAATGTAATTGTAAAGTGCTATGGAAGATGTTTATAAAATATAAGTCCACAATAATAATAATCAGGGCCTCCAGCATAATTTTCTGGGCCCCTTACTATGTAAATTACTGGGGCCCCCTTAACACTAACACAGGCACACATTACACACACATAAACAAATATGGGCCTTTTTTATCCCTACCTCTATTTCCCAGGGAGGTAGAAAAGCCTTTTCCTATATCTCTGGCTGGCGGCAGTAGCAAAAGCAATGAGCTGTTAAACTTTTTTCATGCAGAGGCTGACAGCTCGCCACTTGTTTCCCTGTGTCCAAAGCTTGGTTATTAGCAACATCTAATATTATAGATAATTATACATATGTGCAAAGCAACACGTGTGAGCTGTCATCTGCTGGAACTTTGGTAGCTCACTGCTCCTTCTAGTGGCCACCCAGAATGGTAGGAATAGGGTTTCCTATCCCTCTGAGAATTGGACTTCAAAATATTTATTGTTTTGAGTCTATTTTTGAATATGGATGCCCTTTAAACACAAATATACACTTACACCGACACACATAGATAGATGGTTGGCACACAAACACTGATAATATGCTCTGCAAACTGGCACTGGATAATGAGTTGGCACACAAACACTGATAATGCTTTGGAAACGGGTACTGGATAAATGGTTGGGGCACAAACACTGATAATGTGCTCTGCACACTGGCACTGGATAGATGGTTGGCACACAAACACTGATAATATGCTTTGGAAACGGGCACTGGATAAATGGTTGGGACAAAAACATTGATAATGTGCTCTGCAAACTGGCACTGGATAGATGGTTGGCAAAAAACACTGATAATGTGCTCTGCAAACATGCACTGGATAAGTGGTAGGCACACAAACACTGATAATGGGATCTGCAAACTGGCACTGTATTGATGTTTGGTGCACAAACACTGATAACATGCTTTGGAAACTGACAATGGAGTGCTGGTTGGCACACAGACACTGATAATATGCACACAGTCAGCAGCACCCCCTCCCCAAGACCCCCTACCCCCTTCTCTGCAGCAGGACTTACTGAGCCAAACACGGAAGAAGATTGGGCCCCAAGCTGCTGGGTGGTTTGATGTGACATCACGACGTACACCCAGGAAAATATATAATGAAGTAAAAGAGTTCCAGGCACTCGCAGGTCTTGTGCAAAAAACTACATTTTATTCAATGTGCAAAACACATAATGTAAGTAGCAACATTATTATTGGACCTTTATCAAGCCATGCTTGTAACATACCTCCTTTACCCCCCCTGAAGGTGGCCCTGATAATAATAATAATAAATGTGATGTGCTCAGCATCTTATTGTCTCCTGTATGAGCAGAGAATGTTACATTACAATGCCTCTTTTAACACACCAGGAGAAACCAAACCTATGAGAAGCATTGTATCACAACTCGTGGCTTATTGTTAAAGTTTAATAATAATTTCAGATAATCAAATCAGATTAAAATCAAATAAACGAAAATCAAAATGTTGATTGTTTCTTGTTTTACCCAAGGGAACAATGACTTATTTATTTCCTAATTGAACTATTGCTAGTCTGGCTCAGAGGTAGAGAAATTTCTTCAGGTGTGAAGCTGCAAAATGTAGCGCTGGCTGTACATCTATAAAGCTGGGTACACACCTAGTGATTATTCCTCCTGACTGACCGTTCGATACTTTCGAACGGTCGGCCAGGAGGAAGGACTGTCGGTCGCAGCAAAAGCAGCCGCGTCCGATAGTCACCGCGACCGATCGTGCGGTCCATAGAGGACCGCACGATCGGACGAGGTTTTCCACCCCGTCCGATCGTCCTTTCGTCCGATTTGGACGAACGGTCGATCGGACATGGGCACATTCGAATGCGATAATTTCGGTCCGATCGACCGATACACTGAACTATCGGTCTATCGGACCGAAATATCTAATCGTGTGTACCCAGCTTTAGATTGATTAGATGTTCGATCTTATATCGGGCTGCACAATGGTACTACCTCATGACATCCACCACCATTTATTTTGCGATCATTTTTGAAACACTGCAAGAACGTGCTGAGGTAATAGAAAGTGCAAATAATTCAAGTGCTGCAATGGGATAACATATCATTTAACCACTTTGGTACTCTGCCCTCATTACTAACCACTGAGCTCACACAAACTATGTAATACAGGGACGGAAAGGAACAAGGGGACATATTTATAAACTCCTAACGAGCATTGTCGCAATCATAAATTTATGATCCTGGTCATAAATCTACCATAGTCATAAATCAACAATCGTAAATTTCGGAATGCCCATACAATACCATTGCGGTATTTTACTACCATGTGGTATTGTACAAATGAACATTCGGACATGATAGTACATTTACAACCCGCAGTATCAACCCGCAGGTTTCAGCATAACTAGGAATCACTGGGCCCCCTATCCGTGCTTCAGCCAGTTTTTTTTCTTGGAGAAGGCTATATCTGTCATAGGGAAAATAAGAAGATGGGGCCCCCCTGCAGTTGCTCCCCCTGCTACCTGGTAGTTGTGCCCCTGGCAGGTTTTAAAATTTGGCTCAAGGTATTTATACGGCTATGTTGTTTTTCATAATGAGGTTTGGACTGTAACAAAGGTTTGCAACATTTTGAGATTTTATATATATATATATATATATATATATATATATATATATATATATTGAAGCGATATAGTCAAGGTGCACAACAGGCCTTCATTCAACCTTTTATTGAGGATGCAAAAAACAGCGACGTTTCGGTCGCTGAGAAAGGTCTGAGAGAAAAGATCGAAACGTCGCTGTTTTTTGTATCCTCAATAAAAGGTTGAATGAAGGCCTAGTTGTGCACCTTGAATATATCGCTTCAATATAATATAATCTCCTAGGTAGCACCAGGCATTTATACAGGAACTGTGAGTGCGCACACCCATGAAGATATTTTATATATATATAAAATACCTTTATATGGTCATGGAACTCTGAGACGTCCAATCGTGTGTTTGTCCGATTCGGACGAACAAACGGTCGGTGGTCGGTCGCGGCCACAAGAAGAGCCCATAAAATAATTTGTCCCAACCAACTGAAACCAATCAAGATGGTCAGTAGGGCCAAATTATTGTATGGTGTGTACCCCAGCTTAACAGCTATTCGAAAATGAACACAACCACGGAAACCATTTCTAAGTATACCGAGAATGGCCAACACTAAGTGGTTGTACCGTGTTAATGGATACAAGAAAAGGATGTAGTCCATACACCTTTAATTATTAAACCAAATTAAACCGAAAACTCATACCGCCGCATATTGCCATTTCATCGCAATATATGCAGCAAAATGGTGACGTGCGGTAGTACGCGTTTTCATTGCTTTATAAATGCGCCAGCCAATTGTATCTATAAATAAGTGGTGAATAATAAATGTATGGTGAAAAGCACTCAATCATATTTATGAAGTGTCAAAAAGTGTTTTTTAGCATTGTCAGGCCTTTAAAAAACACCATGCCCGAGAAATATGCATTAGTGTGCATATTTCTAACCTAGAAATGGGACCCTGGAAGGTGTCAGTATATTACTGTGTGTTGCAAATAAGGCAATGAATATAGCAGTGAAAAGGTTACAGTTTATATATACGGCAATATATATATATGGCAAAAATAACGTTATTTGCCATAGCGAAGTCCGGCATTAAAGGGCATGTCTACCCCCAAAACTATAATCCCCCCCACTACTGGCCCCACTCTGTAGTGAATAAAAATCCTTACCTTACATCCCAGCTCCAAATGGTTCTCCTGTAAATGATTCTCCTGTAATTACCTCCCAGGATATATATTTAACTGAGTTATAAAACTCACAGCACACACAAGACACATACATTAATAAAGCTTTGTGCAGCTATGGCGCAATGCCTTCCAAGTTTAAAGGGCATGTTAGCCATAAAATTTGTATTTAAAAAGAGGTCGCCCCAAATCCTGAAATTGCAATACTTTTTGCAGATGCTCCTAAACTTACCTATGCAGAAGTATAGATGCCAGTGTCTCAACCTGTCTGTATATGGGCAAGTTTGTATATATATATTTTTAAGCATGGTGAGAGTACAGATTACCACAAATTCTCAGCACACAGCTATCTACTCCAATCCCATAACAATAATGTTCCCTTTCCAATAATTTTGTTGTCCTTTCAAATGGGGAGTCTAACCAGAAGTCATCCTTAGGGAAATTCTCTCATCAGTTAAAGGAGAACTAAACCCAAAATACAAAGGCCGTTCCACAGATTCTATAACTGTCACTTAGTAAAACCATTTGTTTCTCACCTCTGAATTCAGCCTCTTAGTGTAGAAATCATTTATAGAACATTTCTGAGTTCTGACAATCTATGATGTCACGGCTGGCTTCTAGTGTTGCCTCTTTCTGGTGGTCCAGGTACCAAAACTCCTTCTGCACATGCTAACTAGCTACCTTGTGTTTGTGTCCCACTCCCTTTATGCTAAGCTGCATGTAAGAGTTAAACTTAGAGTCCCCACCTGCCAGTGTCTCCCAGCCAATCATCAGAGATAGCAGTGAATATTATTAGTAGATTTTCCTGGCGTTAACCCTTTTCATGTGTATTTAGGAAGCAACTTGTTAACCATTTATATTTGTGAGCATTTCTGCAAGAGACTGTCAGGCTCATTTACCCAGACTTGCTGGGCAGATATATGGAGTTAAAGTCTACCGCTTAGCGCAACTTAACTCCATATTAGCGTTGGATGCGGGAGTTATGCAAAAATCACCCGTGCATCCAACGCTCAAAGTTAAATATTGTGTTTGCACTAGTTTTAGCGCAGGATTTTACCGCCAGCAAATAGCTAACGTGAAAATCCCACATTCGCAAATGTGATATTGAATCACGAACAGGACATTTACCCACGGCGATATCGACTCTGGGTAAATGGGCCTGTGTGTCTTTGTATGTGTTTATTTCTGCACTCAACCATATTAGTGTGTGTATTGCTGCAATATATATTTAGAGCACAGCCACACTGCAGCACACCTGAATCGCACATTTACATGCGTTTGCGATTTGTCCATTTTCATTCTGAAAACACATGCGATTGCAAGATCGCTAGTTTTTGGTGCATTTCTGCGATTTCAATACAATTGGAAAATTGCAATCGCCTGAAAAACGCGCTTGTGTGGCTTAGCCTTAGAAGTGTAATGCAAGCTGCATTGATTTCAGTTTAGCCATACAGCATGTATTTAATGCAAAGGAACTTAGCTTTGCAGCAGATCAATTTCCTGAGGCTGTGGCCCCACTAAAGTGCAAGGGAGGATGCACATTCGCAATAATGCGCGATCATGCTCGCTTCCGTGTATGGGTGTTGTGCTTCCACAATTGGACCCTAACAGAGCGCATATGCAATAAAGACCAAAAATGGTGATCGCATTCACTCAATTGCACACTGAAACACATCACATGTAGTGGGGCCAGTCCCATAGGCTATTACATGCCTGCACTTCCACTAGCACAATCGGATCGCAAACCTTAATCCAAAATGCACTAGTAGGAATAGCCCTAAGAGTTTGAGTCTTAAAGGGAAAGGTGGAGACCCCAGTAGAATTAAACTGACCACTTTACAAAGTACACTTGTAAAAACAAAACAGCTCAGAGCTGCAGGTTAAGCATATTGACTTGATTGGTCTTAGCACAACTCTGTGCAATGCATTTTAAAAGCCACCTTTGCCTTTAAGACTCAAACACGTATTAAATCTACATGTTGCAGTGCTAACCATTGCATTAAATACTGTATCAGCCTGCATCATGCTTCTAAAGAAAATACTAACAACCTTTTGTTGTGTAGATATTATCAGGTCTATGTAATAAAAGTTCTTAAAATCTGATTGGTTGGGGCAAAACTTGCACCATTTTTAACTATAGGAACTTTTAATACAGGCCTGTATATGTGTTCGGGTCTTAAAGACAAAGGTGGGAACCCTAGCTGGAAGTGGGTTTTTGTTTATGCAAAACTTCCCACAGACGGCCCACCTGCTGCATTAATTTTATATAACATGTTTGCATCCCTCTAACAGTACCCCTTTAATTAGCATTCCGTCCAATTATTCCTATTAATATGTACATTTATATAAACAACATGGTGCAGAGCTGCAAGTAGCATACCCACTAACATTCCCCTTTAATACGTATACTTATAAAACTATATATACTTATATACTTATAATACATGGTTCAGTGCTGAAGGTGGAGGATAATATAATGTCCCCAATCTTAACACAGCTCTGTGCATTGCATTTCTCTGTGTAATGCATTTCTTAGCTTAGCTCTGTACTACATGTTTTTTATACAGACAGCTAAATTAAAAACACACTCTTCCTACCCTCCAACATTCCCTTTAATAAAATACACTGATGAGAAATGCATTGCACAGAGCTGTGCTAAAACCAGGTTCACTTCACTATCATCCCTCTATCGTTCTGCACCATGTGGTTTCTATAAAAACACTATTCCTACCCTTCAACATTCCATTTACTAAGGTACACTGTAAGAAATGCATTACACAAAGTGTTGCTAAAATCAGGTTCACTTCACTATCCTCCCCCTACAGTTCTGCACCATGTGGTTTCTATAAAAACACACTATTCCTACCCTCCAACATTCCCCTTTAAGAAGCTACATTTCCCACTAATATTGCTGCAGCTGACAGGGAGAGCTAGAGACCTTCACACTACGGGCCATATTTATAAAGCTGTGGTATCTTGTGCGATCGTTATGGTGATCATAAATTTATATTCGCTATCTGAAATCTTGTGTACGATAACGAACGTAAATCTATGACTGCCCTTAGAATATTATTACGGTAGTTTACAGTATGGTATACTACTGCCATGGTCGTACAGTAACGAAAACCCGTGGTATCGCAAGTTTTTAAATATGGCCCTCCAACATTTAAACAATACATTGCAGGTGAAACATACAAAGACACAGGTCTGTAACTGTGAATAGTGCAGGTTTATTGCAAAACATGCATGCTACATGTTTCTGACCCAGTGCTTGAGTGGGTCTGAAACATGTAGCATGCATGTTTTGCAATAAACTTTTATTTTATATTGTTTATATATCGGATTTGGTGGAGTGAAAGCCGTAGGTGAGACATACATTATTACAGATCCGGACACACTAGATACCCAGACGCCAGACCCATATACATCACACTACAACACTGCTACTAGGAAAGAGTAAATCAGCTGCACCACCAATTTGAATATTGATGATTTAATATATTCCTAAATCATAGGGGTTTAGAGGTGGGAGTGGAAATCACACAGGTGCTGAAAATGTTATCAAGGCAAAAGTACTGGCAGGCAAGAAAAAAAATGTCAGCTTCAGGTTTGAGGAACAAACCAAACCTAAAATGATCTCATAGAGCTAAAGAAAATGCCCCTGAGTGGAATCTTCCATGCTGAGAAGGATGTTGAGGCAAGTACTTTCTAACTTAAACTTTGCTTTTTGGGTTTAGGTCTCCTTTAATGAGAATGGGAAGAACGTGTATAAAATTGCCAGAGGGAGCTATAGCTTCAAGATATATAAAATAAGACACAACTCAGGCTCTTTTATTTCCACATCTTTTTCCTCCTGGGTTCATTTACCAGTGGCTGGTGAATTGGAGAGATGACCTAGCATTGGCTGGTGAACTAGACGACTGACCTTACATATAAGGTGCCCACAGTGACTGGTACATAGAAGTTGCCCACAGTGACTGGTACATGCAAGTTGCACACTGTGAATGGTACACACAAGTATGTGTAAATTGCCCACAGTGACTGGTAATACAAATTTAATCTTACTGTGGCAATAGATGTAAAGGAAGGCAGGCTGAGACAGGATCAGAACACAGTAGGCAGCGAGTACACCTGCACACCCCCCTCCCCACAAGTGCACGTGGGGGGAAACTCTTTTTTTTAATCTAAGTGCTTATTTTTACTTTCACAGGGCTGGGATTTAATGTCTTATCTGTGTAATGTAGTTGTAGTGTATGGCCAGCTTAAAGAATTAACAGGACAATGTAAGAAAAATTGTTAAAAATTGTGCTAATTTTGACCAAACCAGATTTTAGCTGATTGGTTGGGGCAAAATAAGCACCCTTTACTTGCATAGCCTTTAAGTAAGATAAGGAGAGTTTAAAGGAAATCAAAACCAAAAAAATGTACTCCATAATCTGAAAGCATAATCCACACCATAAATATATATGTAATCCCCTGAAGAACTAGATAAGATAACTGTGTATGTGTGTGTATATATATATATATATATATATATATATATATATATATAGCCACACCTCCTGATTATAGTCACATGGTCCCCTGCCTTATATGGACTGCAACAAGATTGGCTAGTAGGTGTGACCTGCGGTAACATGTTTCTCATTCTAAGGTAGTTTAGGACTGGGCATGTAAAAGACCACAATGCTATACCGGAATGCTGGGAAATAAAACAAAAGCAACATGTTATTAAGTAAATTTCCCAGCACAAACATCAAAACCAGAGGTGAGACATAGATTACTGTTTATATATCAAGGTGCTCTGCCTTCTGATTCAGCATTGTTCTGAGGATTCAGTTGTCCTTTAATGCTAAATAAGGCTCTGCGTTTGCATTTAGCTTATAGAATGCTTCTTCTTAGAAGGTATAGCAAGGTATACCATGGTAACACAGAAATCTCCCAGAAGCCTCCATTGCTTATTTGCATGGCATGCCACGTGTATTCAGATAGTGTCTCCCTGTATAGCTTCCTCACCATCTGATATTAATAAAAGGTTTGTTTTTACTGGTGTCCTGACACTAATGTGGAGTATATAGTGCACTAGATCCCTAATTAAGTTTTCCAACAAGCTTAAAAGGTTGATTTTAATTGAAAGGGGCGACACGGTGGCTCAGCGATTAACACTAATGCCTTGCAGCGATGAAGTCCCGAGCTCGATTCCACCCCTGGACACATCTGCAAGGAGTTTGTATCCAACCCCCCCCCCCCCCAATAACTTGCATGGGTCAAATAAGTGTGCTTAGATTGTAAGCTCTTCGGGACAGGGCCTGATGTGAATGTATACATGTAACTGTAAAGCACTACAAAAGATGTTGGCGCTATATAAATCCAGAATAACAATGGAGGTGGGGGGGGGTCCCATCCAAACCATATAAGGAACAGGGACGACCCATGTAATGTGCTTCCTTCCCTATGTGTCATCATTTCAATGTGGATTACAGTGTACAGAAGGGGTGACAGCCTTGAATGTGCACCAATCAGCTTTCTCCCCCTTGTAGCCAATCAGGGTCACTACCTTTAATTGTGCCGGTGGTACAGTTACACACACTAACAATCCCCACGCTGGCTGTTTTAAACACTTGGGAGCCCCGCGCCGCATTAGGGGATGGGGCGATTGACCCAGAGGGGGGAGGGCATCACCCCCCTTTCCCCTTCGTCCAGGCAGGTAGCGGTCGCGCAGGGAAGCGGCCGCTCTCTTCCGGCTTCCCAATGTGGACTAAGTCTCGTGAGACGCGGCGCCGGCGTGACATCATAACGTCTCTCTTTAAAAGGCGGAGCCACGAGGTCACCAGCGCCATTTTAGCAGTGCTGGTGATAGGAGTAGAATCTCCCCTCCCTTCCACCCCTTCAAAGTTAATTGTAAATATTGTATACAGAAGTTGGTTTAAAAAAAAAAAAAAAAAAAAGGAAAATATTATGTTGGAGGAAGTTGGAGTCACGGCTGGCTGGTACACCCTTGTTGGAGAGGTTTATGGAGCCGTTACATGCCCTCTGGCAAGACAGGTTGGCATTCAAGCTGAGATCTACGGCTAGGTTGGTTAACAACAAACATGGTTATGATACGCAAGGGTGTACAGTGGTAGAAAAAGATATGCAAATTTAAAGAGGCATATTTATTTAAATTGATTTAATTTATTAAATCATATGTAAATTTATTCATAAAAAGCCGTGGCCTATTTTTGTTACCCAAAAAAGGAAAGTGGTCTGTGTTTTATTTATAGTGTTAAAGTATTAGAAGGTTTAAGTGTATGGCTGCCTGGGTCCTGTATGTTTTGTTTTTCCCTCTCTGGGTCTGGGTGCTGACAAGATATTGTAAGTTCCTTCCACATTCTTCACATAGTTCAGCCATGAACAGCCGGACCTTCTCCCTGACCGAGGGGCTTTCCGGATCGTTCTCTCCCTTCCGGCACGTTCGGGGTTAATAATTTTTGCCGGCAGTGGGCGTGTCCTTGACATCACCTCCCCCTCGACGTCACTATTCCGTGTTCTTATAGGAGAGAGTTTCCCCAAAGCGAATTAGTTATCAGCCCGACCGCGCAGAAGATCAGAACGAGGTAAGGACCGGTTTATTTCCACATGAATGATAACACAAGGGACGGGCAGCGTGTACCGCACACACCCTCTCCTCTGCCCAATAAGGACACAGCGTGTCACACTCTGGGACTCAGGCAATAGAACGTGACGTGTACACAGTGGACCATCTTTTGTCACATAGTCTGGTCCGGTCGGTCTGGCTTCCTCCTCCGAACCTCTTTGTTTTATCTGAATACTGCCCACTGGGACCTTGGCATTGCGTGATTGGCACTGGGTACCACACCTGGCATGTGCTGTTACTATACACCTCCCTTACATGACTGACACATTCCATGGAGATCATAATCCCCTCCCCCTCAGAGCATTGTAATTACTGATCAACTTAATTCATAGTAAGGTTGTCACAGGGCCTCATTAACATGCTAAACCAATGGGTCATCACTATTTCTATGTCAGGGAAGCACAGTCATGGTAAGATTAACTGAACTGCTATGCCATGGGGATGGGGTAAGGTCAAATGAGTTGGGCACTGAGTACAGTGAGTCTGGTAAAATGACTGGGATTGTGGGAACAGCATGGAGATGACTGCACATTCATTCAATATTTAGGAGTTTATATTCAGCACAAATAATTATACTTTCATTAAAAACCTTTTTCACTTATCTTAAACTGGCAATTTCTGTGTATAAGTAACTAGTTCCAAAGTGCTGACTTCCTGTATCCAGGGCCCCTTAAACTGGGTACACACTGTCCGTTCCATCATCCTGACCTACCGTTCGGCACTTCCGACCAAGAGGAAGGACTGTCTGTCACGGAAAAGGTAGCCATGGCCGACAGCCACGACTGAACATGCAGTCCATATAGGGCGCACGAGTGATTATGGTTTTTGGAAATGTACAATTCGGACAAACAGTCGGTCGCATCCGAAAAACCATGCAATTATTTCAACCCGATTTACCAATACACTGAACTATCAGTCGATCAGGCCAAAATATTGCATGGTGTGTACCCAGCTTTATAGTGTTTTTATGGTCTTGACCATGACTCCACCCCTGGGGCAATCCAGTTGCTCAGTAGAGATTTTAGCATGTTTGGCTACACAACCGGCAATGAGGTAAGCTTTACTGATAGGAACAGTACAAGGGAATTTGCACCCTCAAAAGAAAGTTGCACAATCTGAAATTGCAGTTCACTACTGGAAAAGTAAAATACTATCAATCAAATCAATTAATTTTTCAAAAATATAGACATATGTATACATAGGTATGTGTAATATAAATACTTAAAAAATGATTTTCCCTTTAAATTACATAATTACTTTAATATTTAGTTGTAGAAGAATAAACTGAATGCCTAGAGGGCTTACTGGAAGGTGAATTATGATTAATTCTAATGCTTCTAGTTTCTCTTTGTATCATTTTTTGTTTGATCCCACTAATGTCAGGTGCACAGGCAGATTAGTTCTACTTTTATGGGACTAACCTTACATACCTCTCTAGAAGTTTTCTTGCATTGTTTAATAAATTACAGGCTGGCTAACTGCTTAATAAATGCACCAAAGACCTGCACCCCACTGCAGCATCTCAGGTAAAAAAGTAATATACATTGACAGATTCTCGAAGTATAGCCCTTGTTTTGTGAGAACTATTTTAATTACAAAATATCTTTGAGTTCTGTTACTATATGATCCTTCTTACTAGTACTGCAGGATACCGCTTACTATGATAAAATAGAAATTGTTAGCAAATACCGTATGTGCAATATCTTATGGTTTTTGCTTTTTACACAGATGCAACTTTTCTTAAAGGGCAAGTAAAGGCTGTTTAAATTAATCAATATCTCTATGAAACTACTTTTGATTGGTGGAACTGTGCTCTTTGAGTTTCAGTCCTTGAAATCTCACTATATTTTCCTATCTGTGAAGTTTCAGTTAGTGTATCTGTTGCTTCTCATGTTGGCTGATGTGATACCATACCAAAGCCCAAATAAAATTTGATTTGGACATGGATTTATATTTCCTATTGTTTAAATGTTATCATAAACCTTGCCAAATCATAATATGTAGCTTAGTTACTGGCAAGTACCACCTTTTTTTTTTTTTTAAAGAGTTAATCTAGCTGTATATAGTGAGCACATGGGAGAGTAAGATCTGGTGCTAGGTAGCAAGATTTGAAAGAATTGTGCCTAGCTTGCAGTGGTTGCTGTCAGCGTGGATTTGATTTAAATCACTAGTCAGTAAAGCTTGATTTAAACCATAGTTTTCTACATAAAGACTAATTCTTGCTGGTATAAGTTTAATATTCAAGAAGATGAATATTTGTAGAATAACAACAATTTAAATAGATTTACTCAACTGAAACAATAACATTACAGCATATGTTTTTGCTTAAAAAAACATCTAGATCTATTCTACTCCGAACAATCAGAAAAATATTGTTTCTATTAAATGAACTTCTTGAAACTTTAGTTGGCCATACACCTGCGATTCCACAGCATGTGTGCCGACAGATCACATTGGTATCTGTCGGCACACATGCTGTGGGAACAGCACAGATGGACCCGACCGATCCCCATATGCGGTATGGGGATCAGTGGGCCGTGCGGCCATACACCACTCAATCAGATCGGCTCCCTCTACTTAAAGTAAACTCACAGATTTCTGGATTCCACTCTCCTCTCCAGACTGTCACTCTGCAGACTGTACTGCTCCTCAGTCTCAAATACATATAATCACAAAAATGCACCTGGACGCTCCAAGGTTCTTTTGAAAAAATCTTTGTTTATTCACCCAAGTGAGATCTCTCCAGCAACGTTTCGGGTGGACCTCCACCCTTTATCAAGCTTCATAAGGATGGAGGTGGAGGTCCACCCGAAACATTGCTGGAGAGATGTCACTTATGGGTGAATAAACAAAGATTTTTTTAAAAGAACCTTGGAGCGTCAGGTGCATTATTGTGATTCTACTTAAAGTAAAGGGAGCCAATACTGGCCGATGGAACTTTTCCATCATTCCCGATCGAGTGCCGACTAGGGTCGTTCGTTGGCGCTCTGATCGATCGGGGATATCCCCTACACACGAATGATAGTAGGTAAATCCTCACGTTCCCAGACGGGATTTACCCATTATCTTTTGTATGTATGGCCACCTTTAGCATTTCTATTCACTGAACTTCTTGAAACTTAGCACTGAAGGAGTTGATTCTGTATTCATAGGTTTGTAGGACTTTTTCTCAACTCTGTTCATGTTATCACATTTTTGCTGTGAAGAAGAGGCGTGTGATCTCTGCTGAGTCAAATTCAGTTTTGAGAACTGCAAAAGTAAACCAAGCATCTGTGCTAATATCTTGTGAAATGACATTGTGAATGGATTAATGTAGTTTATTTACCAAAAAAATTAAACATATACAGCCTTATTCTATATAAATAAAAAACTAATCTTTATTTCATGATGGAATAACCTTTGGATGGTAATATATTTTCCTCAAAAAGCATTTTATTTAAAAAAAATCAGATTTTTTAAACAAAACCATTGATTTTTATCCACCCTGGTTGCTTTGCTGTGAATGGTTAGATGGCTAGGCAATAAATGTAAGTGCATGGAATGCCATGAACAGTTAAAAAACAGAGCAAGTTACAGAATTGAAAGGCATCCTAATAACCGTTATGATATGTAATTGCCTTATTTACCAAAGTGTGACACCTATGTTTATGGAAAAGGGAATTTTTTAAGCATGTGTATTCAGGAAGTTGGGATTACTGTTTGTTGTACTTTGCATGTATCACAAGACTGAATTATATGATGCATGCTCTGCTTTCTGTCATTGCTGGATTGCCAGTTAGAATAAAATTTAAACTTTAAATATTTGCATTCTCTGATTAAACATAGTTAGATGTGAACTACCATTTTATAATCCCACGACATAAATTATGAGGACATCTCAGTGCAGTTCCTCCATTAAGCCTAATAATGGAGTGATGGCACAGTGCAATGTGCTCCATCTTCTAAGATTTATTCTAAATTTGACAGGCTGTCTATCTCTGGTATCTCATACAGGGTAGCATTGGGACCTTTTGGACTGGAGGCAAATACAACCAAGTGCCCCTTTCACAATAATCCCATCATAAAGTACAAGCATGTTTCTCTTGTATCCAAATATGATTATGCTTTTGGTTAGTATACATATAAATGTGTACTTTTATTTAAAGGGGAACTGTCATGAATACACAAAGAGCTTTCCAACTTTTAAAGTGTTAACTCAGCCAGGCTTCTTGCAAGTTCCATGAAGATCCAATGTCTAAAGAAATCACGAGCTCTTCCAGGTGCTCCGCCCCTCTAGATTACAATTGGGGATCTTCTTCATCTCTGCATGAAACATATGAATTGCGCACCAGTTTGCATGGAAAACCGTGGCCCCTGGAATCTAAAGGGTATCTATACTTCCAAAAACCACATTTTCAAAAATGATAGTTTAAAGGTCCACTACTCCAACATTTTTTTCAGATTTGAATCCGAGCTGTAGATTCTCAGAAATCTTCATTTTAAATAACCGCATGTACAGGGAAAGACTTGTCATTCAAACCAGGTGAATTTGTGTCCCTCCAGTGACCTATTACTAGGATCTCCCAAAACAGGTCAAAACATTTATTAATATACCTACAAATATAATGAGCTGATTAATCGTATTGTCTATCTATCGTAGTATAAATGCTCAGTGAGAGGAGGAGAGATGCAAGCCAGGTCTGCTGTAGGAGTGTGTCACAGGAGGTCACTTACAAGAGCCCTCCCCAGACTGCTTGCCTGTCAGAAAAAGGTAGAAGTGTCTGACACAGCAGCAGCTCCCCCACCCACTATCAGCAGTGTCGGGAAGATATGTTAGACGCAGGAAAAGGTGGTGTACCATGTTAGCTAGTCAAAATGTTTACAGGGTAACCCTTTTGAAATTAAAAAAAAAAAAATAACAAGTGGTATAAAGGTGATACCTTTATTGGCTAACTTAATCATAGCAAGCTTTCAGAATAATCAGCTTGAAAAAGGAACTAGAGTGTTCTTAAAGCTTGCTGTGATTATATTATCTGTTGTATTCAATTAGATCAACTGGACTTGAAATGTAGTTCTTGAAGACGTTTCGCTAGTCATCCGACTGGCTTTCTCAATTCAGAATGACTTGTACAAGAATCTGTGGCAATTATGTACCCTGGAAAATCCCAATTAGCATATCACAGCCAGGTGTTAAGGGCGTGATTGGATAGTGGCTAAGAGGTGTTATAGGAACGCCCAGAGTAAGGTGTTAAAACAGCATTGTACATGGCAGACAGTTGGTGTTGAACCCCCCCACCTCTATTTAGGCTTGGTTTCTTTATTTTCACATAAATGGCCTCCTTAACACCTCTCTTGAACCAGTCACGTTCCTTCGCCAATATGTTAACATTACAATCTTCAAAGGTATGTCCTTTATCCTTAAGATGCAGGTACACGGCTGAGTCCTGACCCGAGGAATTGGCTCTTCTGTTCTGGGCCATACGTTGATGCAGTTGCTGTTTGTGATTATATTAGTTAGCCAATAAAGGTATCACCTTTATACCACTTTTGTTGTTTGGTTTTTTTTTTTATTTCAAAAGGGTTACCCTGTGAAGATATGTTAATGAGCTGTATAGTGTGCTGTTAAAGGCTCTTTAGAACTGAAAAGTGTTGGCTTTTGCAAGTGGGCAGTGATGGGGGGGGGGGGGGGTAGGAGCAGTAAGTAAACATTGACAATTCACTAAGGGCTCCTTCACACTAGAAACTGACAGTAACGCACAGCATGTCTTTCTGTCAGGTTTTTATCCATTTTTTCATACATTTGTATCCATTTTTTAACAATGCATATTCCATAGATCTTATGGGGTTTTACGGTCTCCATTTTTTTAAAGGGCACGTCCACCCCCAAAACTAAAATGTAACCCCATACTGGTCCCACTCTGTAGTTTAATAAAATCCTTACCTTACATTTCTGCTCCAAATGGTTCTCCTGCTATGCCCCTCCAAAGTCTAGAAAACTGCAGTGTAGGAGCTCTGTGTGACTCATCCTGCTCCTGTGTCTGCCTCAACCTCCACAAGGTCTGAGGCATGAGCAGGAGAGTCCCCCCCCCCTCTCCCATTTGCTGTCCCTCCCCCTAGCTCTAAACCCCTTGGTCATAATGTAGGTATAGGTCCCCCAACCCCAACAGCTATAATAGAATTTAAAGCGAGTCCCCCAATAGGTACTTACCTTACCACTCTCCCCTGGCGTTCTGGGCAGCCAATCAGAGACGCAGCTGTCGGTCCCACCCCCTGCTTGCAGTTCCGTGCAAGCAGAGGGCTGGGAGAGTGCGGCGGAGGAGAGAGGTAAGGTAAGTAAAAATCGGGACACATTCTAAAAAATCTATTATGGGGCTGGGGGGACCAATAACTACATTATATATAAAGTGGCAAAAAGGGGTGACCATGCCCTTTAAATGCACCTGCGTTTGAAAAACGGATACAAACTGATGTAGTGTGAACGAGCCCTAAGGCTGGGTACACATGGAGGGAACCGCACGATTAATCATTATTTTCCGACCCATCCGTTTGTCCGATCCGGACGATCAAGGTTGGCCGTCCGCCCCACACCGGCCAATATTTTCGGCCGATCGAGTGCCGTGAATTGGTCGATCGGACGAAAATATTGGCTGGTATGTACCCAGCCTAACAAAGCAGGCACAGACACACATGTAAGTAACATCATTTTACTACCCGAACATTGTACTTTTCCATTATGCAAAGTTGTTTAAGTGAGTATAATGACCCTTTTAAGGGCATGTCCACCCTTTTAAAAAAATTTTGATATGTTGTAGGGCTTCCTCCCCCAGCCTAAACCGCATTATTATTATGTTCAGAAACTCCCCCAATCTTTACTTACCTTCCCTCTATCCTCCACCGCACTGTCCTGGCCCTCTGCTTGCATGTAACTGCATGCAGGGGGCAGGACCGGCAGCAGCACCTGTGATTGGTTGAGAGACAGACAATTACGGATGCGGCTGTCGGTAGTTCAGAATGGCGGATGGTAAGTAAAGATCGGGGGAGTTTCTGATAATTGTTTCATAATAATGCGGTACACAAAAAATCCAAAGGGTTTTGTGCTAGGGGGAGGGAGACCAAAATGGGAAGGGGGGGGGGGGGCTGCACTGACTGCCTCCTGTCTCTCCTCCGGGAGAGACAGGAGGCAGAGTCCTATATGGACTCTGCTAGGCTCCTGGTGGACAGTTTTGTTGGACTTTGGGGGAACATTTCAGGAAAACCATTTGGAGCTGGGATGTAAGGTAATGATTTTTATGCACTACAAAGTGGGGCCACTAGTGGGTGATATTATAGTTTTGGGGGTGGACATGCCCTTTAACTCGTCTGCCCACAGGCCCAGTCAGTTGCTGACTAAGCAGAATATAAAAGCAAGTAATACATTTATTAAGGTTAACATGTGTTGTACATTCCTTAAACTACATCTAAAATAAAACCAAAAACTACCCCAGATCACACATGAACAATTGCGATGTATTAGGCTCCTGACGTCAACAAATTCCACACAGAACAGGTTCTTACCAAACAATAACCTGACTAGTTTTTGCTGTGGGTGTGGACCATGACCTCAAGAGAAAATAACAGTACAGAGGTCAAAGAAGATGCAGCATTCTTCAGTTGGCCATAGTCTGACACAAAACCTTGCACATCCAATGCAATTTTGCCAATATCTGTCCATGGATGGTTTCTGGGGTAAAGTAGTCCTCAAAATGTTCTATTGTACTATTTAATGTGGAGTGCAGACATTTGCATTAGAGGAAACAAGATTGATTTACTCCAGATGTCTACACAGTAAGCCCTGTCTTTCATCTGAGATCCTATAGGTACAGGGAGAAATACTAGAGCTGTATTTTAATAATACAATAAATCTAAAAATACTGGATCCCACTGATAAGTGAATTTTTAAAAAAAATTTAATTATTTACTTAATGTCTCTCATCGTGTGTGGAAAGCAGTGTTTACATTTCAGTAGAATGGTGCAATAGATAAAGTATTTACACATGTTAATGTTTTTCCAGTTTTATATATAAATCCTGATTTTTACTAAATACCTGTTCTATGCAACATGTCCCACTTGTGCTGAGGGCAAAAGTTATCTGCCCTGTTAATATTATCTTCACAATGACCTTGAACCAATAGTATTGTCCTTGTGCTAACTCAGTCACCCCAAGTGTTCCCATTTTAGTTGTTTGTAGTAACCGCATTGAAGTTCCTTTTGGTTTGCTTTGAACTTTGTTAAACTCTGCTTCTTGTTTTCTCTTTGGAAATGTAGATTTTAGCAATGAAATAACCACTTTGTTACAGGAGAACAGAATTCTTGTGGCACATAACTGCAGACAGGGCCGACCATGGTAAGGGGCTCAGTAAAGTAGGTACTCTTGCATTGGACCCAATCAAATTCTCACTTGCCTGAAGGAGGGGGGGGGATAAGCTATTATAATGGGGGCCCAGAAAATTCTGATGACAGGGATGTTTGAGGTCATTACTAGAGGAAACACCCCGGATCACCCAAGCCTCACTTATTCCAGGACAAAATGGGTCTGTCCCGCTGAGACAATTTGGATGTGTGGGTATATACTCCTCCAGACCCAATATTTCTCTAAAAGAAACATTCCAGCTAAAACACATTTTTTCCTAACTTAAATGCCAGAAACTGATTATTATTAAGTTTTACTGCTTACCTTTCTGAGGAATTTCTGCCCAAAGATACACCTGTTTAATAATTTCCTTATATGAGCACCTTGCTAAACTGGGTGGGGTACATCTGGAACATGTGTACAGTATTACTTGTGGGATTTCAGTTCCTACTTGCTAAATTTGTGATGATACTGTTGCAATTAAAGCTTGACCCAACCCTACACTGGCTTGAGCATGTCTGTGTCATACATAGCCTTTCTTCCTTATGACGGATGCAACCAAATTCTAGATACTGACAATAGTTATGATTCACATTTGGCTCCTGATGAGATCTAACAAGATTAAGTCGGATGAATGGCTCTATACCATTGGGCCATAAAGTAGAAACTTTGCATGTCTCCACCCATTTCTCTTGGAAATCTGGGAGTGAGAAATGACTCCTTGTTTCTTAGATTGTGGACAATGATATTCCTATAGCACAGGGGTGAGCAATTAATTTTCTCAGTGGGCTGCATGAAAAAACTGGACTATTGTAAAGGGCCAGAGCAATAGCTTCAACTCAATTCTGCTCAACATTCTCTTTATCACATTATAGAAATGGATTAAAGGACATGTTCACACCCCATGCAAACTCTTTCAGATCGTTATCACCCCCCCCCAACCCCAGTTTTTCTTTTTCCACTGCACTCCAGAGTTCGGTTATCTTAAATTTAACTTCTCGGGTCCCTCACTATTGTCTGCAAAATGATATGACAGCTGCACGGCTCACCTGCTTTAAGGCTGTACAAGCCCCCCATCCCATTTATACACTTTTGCTGTAGTGTAGGTTTCCCTCCTCCAAATGCCATAGTTATTTGAATCCAAACTCCCCCGATCATTACTTACTTTGCCTCTCTCCCCCGACGTTCAGTCCCGGCCCTCTGCTTGCATGAAACTGCAAGCAGGGGGCCGGACTGGCAGCCGTGTCCGTGATTGGCTGAGAGGCAGCCAGTCACGGACGCGGCTTCCGGCTGTACTGTCGGTGGAAAGGGGCAATGTAAGTAATGATTGGGGGGGGAGCTCTAAACTAACAGACAAAGGGGATTTGAGCTAGGAGAGAAGCAGGGGGGGGGGAGGGCTGCACTGAGCATGGGATTTTTTTTTTTTTTTTTCCCCGGAGGAGAGACAGAGCAAGCCTATATGGACTCAGCCAGGCTCCTGGTGGTCAGTTTTTTGGACTTTGGAGGGACATTACAGGAGAACCTTTGGAGCAGGATAAGGTAAGGATTTTACTACACTACTGGGGCCAGTAGTGGGTTAATTATAGTTTTGGGGGTGGACATGCCCTTTAAGTTGAGAGCCACACTAAAATGCACAAAAAATCGTTGTGTGCTTGTTGTCTTCTTTGCAATATGCTTGTATCGGCTTTTACATGCACTTGCAGTTTTTGCAGGTAATTATGGGTAAAATGACAATCCTGTCATGCTGATTGTGTCTTTTTTTTTTTTTTTTTTTCTATGCACTTTTTTTTTATGCACTTCCATAGACTTGTATTAAGTGTGATGTTGACAAAAACGGGCAAAAAATGGTGATCGCAGCCTACACAGTCGGGCTTACTTCCCAAGATTTACATTATAAAAAACATGTAATGCGGAAAGAGCAAACTGATCGCAAAATGCAGCGAAACGGCTCTAGTGTGGCCTAGCCCTTGTAGCTCAGAAAGCAGTAAAGGGGGAGGCACAAAACAGTGGTAAGATATCAGGGCTCAGAAGTGCTGGAGAGAAAGGTAAATATTGTGAAAACAGGGTTTGGGGTGTGATTACGTGGGGGACCTTTTAAATTGATATACCGGATTAATTGTTTGTTTTTTGGTAATCCGCTTCAATTTTTTAATAGACTAGCATGTTTTTAATATTTAAAATCCATTCAATCATTTGAATAGCTCATGTTTTTTTAATGCAATAAATCAATTAACCATCCTGAGACAATCAATATTATTTTTCAACTCTGGAAGATTTTTTGGGTACAGGTCTAGAAGTAGGGGGGCGGTCTGGAACAGTCAACTGGCCGCATGTGACCCCCGGGCCTTACTTTGCACCGGTATGCACTAGTACAAGATTGCTTATTCTTATTGTGACTGTAGCCAGATATCTCTTAAGTGTAATATTATCTTTTACACCCACTCAGGGTGTGGTTAATAGAACTGAACAAATAGATAATAGATCACTGTTGCGGTCTCCTGTTTTCTAAGTTCAGTTCAGTGGTTACTGCAACAGGCTTCTTGGATTACTCAGTCTGTATCAGGCTGGACCTATGTCGGCTGCATTAGATAAAATAATGGTAATTTATGGTAACTATACTGTCAGGAAAGTGTGTAGTGACTTGGCAAGAATGGGTTAACTATTGGTATTAGTTCTTGCAAAGGACCAATAAAAATGCCATTCCACCCTGGGAACAGGCTCTGTTGTTTATATTCCGATTAGTGAAGCATGGAACCAGATCTTCTTTTCCAGACAATGTGGGTCCGAGCCTTGTATCTGGAATTCTCTGCAGCTAGAGGTCTGTTGGATACATTGAGGTCACTTTAAGGGCAACCATATGTATAAAATAAATATATTTGTGTATGGGAATATGTGATATGGGAACCAATATTATATTTGTGAATGGGAAAGTAGGCCCATTACAATGATACCCAACATGGAGATCTTATTCCCTTGCCGAGGCGAGTTATTAATGTCTTGGGAAATATGGATTACACACAGGTCATGTTTGGTATTGGAGGAATTGATAATTAATACAGGAGAGGAATATGTGGTCAATATCCCAGTACAATGTACATATTTACATTTATATGAAGTCTGCCTAACTAAGAGGGGAATGAATGCTTTTGGCTAGTCGTAAATGTGGACATTCCTAGACACTCCCACCTCATGCATAGCCCAGGAGGGGGGTGATTCATCAAGGGGTTTAAAAATCCTTGTAGCCCCTATAACTGTGTTCATACTGAGGGGACATGCTAAATGTGTATGGACATATTCCCTTTACCTCCCCGGGACACAGGACTTTTCTAGTAAGTAGTAGGGTCTGAATATTTTTATTTTTTATTTTATATAACTGTTGTACCTATTGTATGTCATTTTATGGTAACACCATTTTATTTTTGTATTATATGCACTGTTCATCTTTTGCATTATTAAATCTAAAATTTAATACGTTTTGTCTTTGATGCTCTAAAAACTCAGTTAGCCTCTGATAAGTTTATATGTGGTTGAATGGAATGTTTTGCAGTGTAAATGCTAAATAACTCTGTGACTGCTTGTGAAGGACTGATGCTAATTAACCAGTTAGTTGCTGGAGTGAATGGTGTAGTGTTAACCATTTAGCTGTCAGGACAGGGGTGTGCATAGTCAGTGAGAGTCAAGAGTGTTTTTGGGGCGTCTTTAAGGCCATAACTTAGTGGTGGCAGCGAGTACCGATTGCTTGGTCAGATCACGTGCCCAGCGAACTGGTGTTTGTGACAAATTGTATCCATTTCTTCTTGTCACTAGAAGTCATAGAAATACTAAATCCTGTACTTTGACAACAGCAATTGGAAGAACATTAATAATATTTGAGGAATCTGAAAATCTTCCTCCTACCCATATAGGAGAGGAGCAAGTTCTTTAACCGTATTTTATATTTCCCAAATACCCTAATGCTTATTACAAGAAATCCTTATTAAAGCCTGCTAACCACTATGGTTCAGCACACGAATATGTGAAGAGACTATTCCATGATGAACCTCAAGGAACTCAGTCATAAGACAGTAGCAGCTGGCAACTTTTGCTTGTTCTGACTTAAAATGCATCACTGGCAAATGTGGAAATGCTACAAATCCTAGGATACAGTGTTTAATTCCTATTAACTTATCTCTATATTCCAGATGATTAATAGGAAGGTTTCAAATCATTTATAAGGTTAGAACTTGCTGGTATGTGCAGACTTATTAATAGTTGGTTTGTTTTGTAAATCTTTAAATGTCTATTTTGTATACAGACAATTTTTGCTGTAAAAGTATCTTTCACTAACTCTTCCCTGTATTTATTTACAGAATAATATAGGATGTTGCTTCACGGATTGTCCTTGGTGACCTTGCGCAACCTCGCCACATCTTCTAGGTTGGTTTTGATGCATGGGAATAAAAAACACCTTATTGCTACATCTGTATACAAATATAACATGACATTGCTCATAATCACATGAAAATGCTTTATATCGTCAATGCACCTCCTTTAGTAAAAATATTGAAATCCAACATGGATCTCTGTGACGATATAGAAGTATATATAACTTGCAAGCCAATTTGTTTTTATAGGTTATGAAAAAACTCTCCCAGATATTTTTTTTTTTTATTAACTCCCAGCATTTTCTGGTGCAGAGTTTTCAAACATCTGGATGGATACTGTTTGAATATCCCTTATATAGGTCATGTAGCTCTGAGGACTTGGATGTTTAATAAGTACTCTAACAAATAGAAATCAAAGGGAAGGCAGTGACTGGACTTTAGCAGCTTCTGATGTCAGAAAGGGAGGGTGGAATAATTTTTTATAATTTTTATACTTTTTGAGACCTCTTGAAACATACTACAAAAGAAAGGGGAAGAGTGTGTGTAAATCTGTGACATGCGCACACACATGATATCAACTTAAACCAGGTGTGTGGAGTGGTAACCGGAATATTATGAGGTGCACTCTCTAATCTCCATGCCACAAACGTTAAGGTGCAATATGCTTCTTTACTGGAAGGGAGGCACACTCAAACAGTGCTTTACAGCATAAATCCTGAGGAAGGGGGTAAAACCCCCGAAACGTTGTGTGTACCTGGTTTACTCGGCACCTAATAAATGATTTATGCTGTAAAGCACTGTTTGAGTGTGCCTCCCTTCCAGTAACGAAGCATATAGCGCACACACATGATACTGAATCATAAAATTGATAAGTTTACCTTGGGAGGTGTAAAAAACTGAATAGTAATTGGTTCAGGGCTTGGATCGGTCGGACAGACTGGATCGGTCCTTTATCAGTAATGTGTGTACATAGAAAACGACCCTTTTATGGGGAGCAAGGCACGATATACTTTATATAGGGAGAATGCTTGTGACTGAAAATGTGGTTACACACAAAGATGATGGAAAGAATCTTGCAGATTCTGTCTGTCATCTTTGAAACATTGGTACAGTGTGCTCCCAGCTTTAGATTATCGGATTTACCTATAGGGCTACCTATGCATGTCGATCAGAGATGTCCTCTTACGGATATTAAAAGGCTTCTTCCTGCATGTCTTTTCTTAAGATGGGTACAAATTAGCAATAAAGTACAGGGAGTTGACTGCAACCCAGGGAAATGTTGGGTCCAAAACAACTGTTTGTGTACCACCAAAACGACCGTTTCCAATGAAGAACATTCGGAATCAGAAACTGTCATTTTGGTGGACCCAAACAGTTGCTATAGACCTAACATTTTCTTGGTCATGGTCGGCTCCCTGTACTGTAGTATAAGGAGTCTTCCGCGATTATTAGGGTTTCCCAGTCACAAATTATCTTCCCTATACTTTATATAGGAAGACTTTTCGGGACTATATGCAGCCTATCTGTCATCTATCATAGACTGTGTACCCAGCTTTATTGAGAAAACCAATGTACATCCACATCAATAGTATGTTTGGTCTGAGATAAGTAAATGTGGTTTGTGTCTGCAAAATATACCAAAACACTAGGGACTTTATGGTAGAAGACCTAGAAATAGAATTCTATTGCCTCCAGCCAAACAGCTGATGTATCACAATCTTTAGGGCAACCATCAGGCTATTGTTGGTATCCCTTAAGCTGAATAAATGGAATTAATGTGAAGGTAGGGGTTTGGGTGCAAGTCTTTCTTCCTGTTGGTTACTCCAGGGGCGTATCTAGGGTCTAAGAAGATCAGGGGCACTTTTGGGCACTCCATGTGCCGCGCGTAGCGTGGCGAAAAATTTTTAAGTCACGCCCCTTTATCCGCCCCCAATTAGGCCACACCCACTATGTACTTATAGAGATTACCAAAAAGATACAGACAGATAGACAACCACAAACATAGATACACAGCCCGATAGTGATAAACAGACAGAAAGACAGTGAGTTGGACAGAGAGACACAAATTAATGACACAAAGGCACAGTAAACTGGCAATTTCATTATATACTGGTAGCAAATTGGTCATTTTAAACTTACTGTTGTGTTCAGTTGTAGTCAGACGCTTGCCCACACCTTTGGCCAGGGAGACCTTCTTGTACCTTCTACATGGACCTCTGCCCCTATCTATCTCTATCTGTCCCTCTCTCTCTTTGTATATTATCTATCTGCCTCTTTTTATCTATTTAACTATGTCTATCTGCTTCTTATCTACTTGTACTCATAGCTACTATTACTGCTAGCTATCTATCTAACTGCTGCTATCTATCATCTAACTGCTATCTATCTATCTATCTAACTGCTAGCTATCTATCTATCTAAAGCTAGCTATCATCTATCTAACTGCTAGCTATCTATCTATCTAACTGCTAGCTATCTAGCTACTAACTGCTATCTATCTATCATCTAACTGCTAGCTATCTATCTATCTACGCTAGCTACTATCAACTGCTAGCTATCTATCTATCTAACTGCTATCTATCTATCTATCAACTGCTAGCTATCTATCTATCTAACTGCTATCTATCTATCTACTACTGCCTAGCTATCTATCTATCTACACTGCTAGCTATCTATCTATCTAACTGCTAGCTTCTATCATCTACGCTAGCTACTATCTATCTAACTGCTAGCTATCTATCTATCGACTCTAGCTACTTTATCTAACTGCTAGCTATCTACTATCTACTGCTAGCTTCTATCTATCTACTGCTAGCTATCTATCTGCTATCTATCTATCTATCTGCTAGCTATCTATCTATCTGCTATCTATCTATCTATCTGCTATCTATCTATCTATCTGCTATCTATCTATCTATCTGCTATCAATCTATCTATCTGCTATCTATCTATCTATCTGCTATCTATCTATCTTACTGCTATCTATCTATCTAACTGCTATCTATCTATCTATCTAATCTGTCTGGCTCTGCACGCCTGCCTAACTACCTGTCCCTGGATTCCCTCCGATAGCTCTCTCTCGCGCCGGCGCGCTCGTGACATCGGCGCACCGGCATTGCGCATGACGTCATTGTGTGCGACTGTGCCGGCTGCGCGACGTTCCCAGAGGTTCGCGCAGCCGGGAAATCCGGAAGTTCGGGGCACTTGCAGGGGGCACAGGCAGCGAAAACATTCGGGGCACTTTGCCAAACATCCGGGGCACGTGCCCCGAATGTTTTAACGTAGATACGCCACTGGGTTACTCCTTTGTATAAACTCCCTTCCTGTAAATGTTGACGTATATGAGCAGATGATGAGAAATTATTTAACCTGACCATCCAGCAATTTAAAACAATTTCTATTTCTGGGACTGATCCTTTTTATACAAGACCCTTTATCCAAAACACTATTAAGTTCTTATGGCTGCTCTTCTTTACAAGAACACAAGAAAGAGAAAAGAAAGTAGGGCACTGTCAGTAGAAACTTTCATTCCTTTCACTCATCAGTCATACTGAATCAGAAGATTCTTTTTGTCTTGCCAAATCTCCATGGTAATTTGTTTCCAAAACAAAAATGCCATTCAGTGTTTAATCAACATCTAATCGGAACAATTGCGCCCGATGGATTTCCACCACAAATCCTTGTGGTGCAGTTTCTTCAGGTACCAACTGCAATATTACACTGTGGTCTGATAGGGAAAAGTAGCTTAACTCGTAAAAACAAATTGCCAGCAAGTAAGAGCTAGCGTATTTCTAAAGCTGGGCATAAAACTTGTTTATTTTCACTTTAGTCAAAGATCCCCATTTATCCCTTGAATTGACAGACTCCCAATTGTTTTCTAGGCAGCTGTATCACCTTAAACCGATTTCTAGCTAAAATCTGCTCCACATCAATGGTGCACAGATCGTGGTTTCCTGATTCACAATCTGAACTTGTCTATTGTTAATGTAGCCTGTTGATTAATGTACAGATTTAGCAAAAGCTTTTAACTATTGCACATTTCCCCTTTTGTTTCTAAGGATGTTTTTCCTGGTGTAGCCATGCATACTATATGGAATCCTGTGGCCTCACAAAGGTGGTTGTATATTTGTACCTCATGCCTACAATCATTGCTTTGAAGATATTTTGTTCAATCAAAATAGGATACCTAGTTTATTGGGCAGACCTTGCCAACAAAACGTTTTGCTACACTAGCTGGCTATCTTGCCAAATTCTGAAAATAGACAAAATGTTGAGTTGGTAGCACAATAAACAGGAGAGGAGATACCTGGTTGTTACTAGTAAGCATGCATACCACAACTCACTGGTGCTGAGGAAAAAGGGACCTCATGAATTCAGAGCACTCGATTAAAGGCACAGGATCTACCTGAGCCAGGGAGGAGCAAAGGAGTCTAACCCAGTCTCCATTTCAGGGTCAAACATACTTAGGCTGGGTACACACGAAGGGACTATTTGTCGCTTGTAGCGGCACAAATGTCTGTCGGTTGCAGCAAATTCGTCCGCAGCCGAATTTGCGATCGATCGTACAGTCCCATAGGGAACAGATTGATCGGAATTTACCGACACGTCCGATTGTTCATTCATACGATGGAGGTCGGTCGCGGCCACCCGCCCCACACCAGCAGATATTTCCCTGTCACCTCTGGCCAGTCCTTCACCAGACTGGAAGGACTTCCCCAGGGTGTGAACAGGAAACACATCATCAACTATAAATATCTGCCTCTCCCATAGGACAGCCTCTTTTTTGTGTTTCCTGTATGGGTGAATAGGAAATCCAAGCTTACCTGCTGTTGTTTCCAGGTGGAGTTCTCTCTCTCTCCTTTTGGTGACTGAGGCTTTGGTGCTCCAGTCTGGGAGGCAGCTATAGGAGCGGGCATCGCGCACATTAGGTTGCTCGTGCGGAGTCCCGCGAGACCGGGGGAATATTTTTTAAACCGGAAGTGACATACACGGAGCGCGACTTCCGGTTCGCGGCCTTATGGGAATTGTAGTCCCGCGTGCCGGCGTTCGTCTGCAGGTCTCAGTGCTGCTTTCCCTCTGGATGCAAGTGGGATCCTTCAGCTTAGCCAGGATTTTTTGTGGCAGTGGCTGGCTTAGTCATTAAAGTTTCAGGGTAAGTAATATTTTTTTCTTAGTTTGTTGATTTTGCTCAGGACTTTGTTCTAGAAGCTGTTTTTTTGTTGCCACTGCTTACCAGTCTGTACTTTCTTTTTAGTATGGATTCTGGGAGCGTGAGCAGAGGTCACGGCCCTAAAGGTTCTAGGTAAGCGTCAGGTAGGTATGTTCTATACTAAAAGAGATGAGTGGGTACAGTAGCTGATGCTAGTTCCCCTTGTATGTTTTTCAGTGTCTCAACCTCTGACAAACAATCCAGGATAGAGGAGAAGGCGGTTGAAGAAGTGATTGTTGCAACCTCAGGTCCTTCCACCTCTACTGTGCAACTGGATACCCTTATGATGCCTGTAAAGCACTGTTTGAAGTGTGCCCTTCCTCTCCAGTAACGAAGCATTACGCACAACACTGATACTGAATCATAAATTTATAGTTTAACTGGGAGTGTGTAAAAAAAAATGAATAGCTAATTGGTTCAGGGCTTGGGATTCGGTCCGCAGACGGGATGCGGTCCTTTATCAGAATGTGTGTACATAGAAAACGACCCTTTTAGGGGGCAATGCACTATATCTTTATTATAGGGAGAATGTGTGACTGATGGAAAATGGGTTCACACAAGATGATGGAAAGAATCTGTGCAGCATTCGTCGGTCATTTGAAACATTGGATACGTGTGCTCCCAGCTTAGATTATCGGATTACCTATAGGGCTACCTATGCATGATCGATCAGAGATGTTCCTCTTCGGATATTAAAAGGGCTTTCTCTCCTGAGTCTTTCTTAAGATGGGTACAAATTAGCACTACAGTACAGGGCGTTGACTGCAACCCAGGAATGTTGGGCCAAACAAACTGCTTTGTGTACCACACCAAAACGACCGTTTCCCATGAAGAACATCGACATCAGAAACTGTCCATTTTGGTGGACCCAAACAGTTCTATAGAGCTAACATTTTTTCCTTGGTCATGGTCGGCTCCCGATACGGTGTATAAGCGAGTTTCCGGATAAGTGTTTCCCAGTCACAAAGTTCTTCCCTACACTTTATATAGGGAAGTACTTTTCGGGACTATATGCAGACTATCTGTCATCTATCCTAGACTGTGTACCCGACTTTATTGAGACAACCAGTGTACATCCACATCACATAGTATGTTTGGGTCTGAGATAAGTAAATGTTTTGTGTCTGCACAATATACCAAAACACTAGTGGGCTTTAATGGTAGAAGACCTGAGAAATAGAATTCATTGCCTCCAGCCAAACAGCTGATGTATCACAATCTTTAGGGCAACCATCAGGCTTTGGGTTGTATCCTTAAGCTGAATAAATGGAATTATGTGAATGGTAGTGGGTTTGGGTGCAAGTCTTTTTCCTGGTGGTTACTCCAGGGGCGGATATAGGGTCTAAAGAAGATCAGGGGCACTTTGGGCACTCCAATGTGCCGCGCGTGCGTGGCGAAAAATTTTTTAAGTTCACGCCCCTTTATCCGCCACCAATTAGGCCACACCCACTATGTACTTATAGAGAGTTACCAAAAAGATACAGACAGTATAGCACAACCACAAACATGATACACAGCCCGATAGTGATAAACAGACAGAAAGACCGTGAGTTGGACAGAGACAGAGAGACACAAATTAATGAACAAAGGCACACGTAAACATGGCAATTTCATATATAATGGTAGCAAATTGGTTTATCTTAAACTTACTGTTGTGTTCAGTTGTAGTTCAGACGCTTGCCCACCTTTGGCCAGGGAGACCTCTTGTACCTTCTACATGGACCTCTGCCCCTATCTATCTCTATCTGTCCTCTCTCTCTTTGTATATCTATCTATCTGCCTTCTGTTTATCGTATTTAACCGAATGTCTATGCTGCTTTTCTATCTAGTAACGCTAGCTTATCTATGTAACTGTAGCTATCTATCTAACTGCTAGCTATCTATCTATCTAACTCTGCTAGCTATCTATCTATCTAACTGCTAGCATCTATCTATCTAAATGCTAGCTATCTATTCTATCTAACTGCTAGATATCTATCTTCTAACTGCTAGCTATATCATCTAATGCTATATTCTCATAACTGATCTATCTATTAACTGCCTATCTATCTATCTACTGCTTCAGTCTATCTATCTATCTTAACTGCTAGCTATCTATCTATCTAACTGATAGCTATCTATCATCTAAACTGCTAGCTATCTATCTATTCTTAACGCTAGCTATCTATCTATCTAAATCTAGCTATACTATCTATTATGCTGCTACTCTCTATCTATCTAACTGTAGCTATCTATCTATCTAACTGCTAGGCTATCTATCTATCTAACTGCTAGATTATCTATCTAACTGCTAGCTATTATCTATCTAACTGCTAGCTAATTCTATATCTACTGCTAGCTCCTATCTTCACATCTATTCTCTTAGCTATCAATGCTATCTCTATCTATCATCTAGCTTGCATCTATCTATCATCTGCTATCTACTATCTATCTGCTATCATTATCTCATCTATAATCTATCTGTCTCTACATCTATCTAACTGCTATCATCTATCAACTGCTTATCTATATATCTACTAATCGGCTTGGCTCTGCATGCACTGCTACCTACCTGTCCCTGGATCCCTCCGAAGCTCTCTCTGGCGCCGGCGCGCTCGTGACATCGGGCACACCGGCATTGCGCATGACGTCTTGTGTGCGACTGTGCGGCTGCGCGACGTTCCAGAGGGTCGCGCAGCCGGGAAATCCGGAAGTTCGGGGCACTTGCAGGGGCACAGGCATCGAAGATAGGGGCACTTTGCCAAACATCCGGGGCACGTGCCCCGAATGTTTTAACGTAGATACGCACGGGTTACTCCTTTTTATAAATCCCTTCCTGTAAATGTTGACGATTATGAGCAGATGATGAGAAATTATTAATGACCATCCCGCAATTTAAAACAATTTCTATTATGGGACTGATACCTTTTTATACAAGACCCTTTATCAAACAAACACTATTAAGTTCTTATGGCTGCTCTCTTACAAGAACACAAGAAGAGAAAAGAAAGTAGGGCACTGTCAGTAGAAACTTTCATTCCTTTCACTCATCAGTCATACTGATCAGAAATTCTTTTTGTCTTGCCCAATCTCAGGTAATTTGTTTCCAAAACAAAAATCCATTCAGTGTTTAATCAACATCTAATCGAACAATTGCGCCGATGGATTTCACGCAAAATCCTTGTGGTGCAGTTTCTTCAGGTACCAACTGCAATATTACACTGTGTGGTCTGATAGGGAAAAAGTAGTAACTCGTAAAAACAAAGGCCAGCAAGTAAGAGCTAGCGTATTTCAAAGCTGGGCATAAACTGTTTATTTCACTTTAGTCAAAGATCCCCATTATCCCTGAATTGACAGACTCCCAATTGTTTCTAGGAGGCTGTATCACCTTAAACCATTTCTAGCTAAAAATCTGCTTCCACATAATGGGGTGCACAGTCGTGGTTTCCTGATTCACAATGCGAACTTGTCTATGTTAATGTGCCTGTTGATTAATGTACAGATTTACAAAAGCTTTTACTATTGCACATTTCCCCTTTTGTTTCTAAGGATGTTTTCCTGGTGTAGCCATGCAGACTATATGAATCTGTGGCCTCACAAAGGTGGTTGTATATTTGTACCTATGCCTACAATCATTGCTTTGAAGATATTTTGTTCAATCAAAATAGGATACCTGTTTATTGGGCAGACCTTGCCAACAAAACGTTTTGCTACACTAGCTGACTATCTTGCCCAATTCTGAAATAGACAAAATGTTGAGTTGGTAATATCTGTCACAATAAACAGGAGAGGAGATACCTGGTGTTACTAGTAAGCATGCATACCACAACTCACTGGTGCTGAGGAAAAAAAGGGACTCATGAAGATGCATGGTCATTCAGAGCACTCGATTTTAAAGGCACAGGATCTACCTGAGCCAGGGAGGAGCAAAGAGTCTACCCAGTTCCACATTTCAGGGTCAAACATATAGGCTGGGTACACACGAAGGACTATTTGTCGTCTTTGTAGGCACAAATGTCTGCGGTGCAGCAAATTCGTCCGCAGCCGATTTGCGACGATCGTACAGTCCCATAGGGGACAGATGATACGGAATTTTACCGACACGTCCGATTGTTCATTCATACGATGGAGGCGGTCGCGGCCACCCGCCCCACACCAGCAGATATTCCCTGTCACCTCTGGCAGTCCTCACCAGACGGAAGGACTTCCCCAGGGTTGTGAACAGGAAACACATCCTCAACTATAAATATCTGGCCTCTCCCATAGGACAGCCTCTTTTGTGTTTCGTATGGGTGAATAGGAATCCAGCGTACCTGCTGGGTTTCCAGGTTGGAGTTTCTTCTCTCTCCTTTTGGTGAAATGAGCTGTGTTGTCCAGTCTGGAGCGGAGCTAAGGAGCGGGCATCGCGCACATTAGGTTGCTCTGTGCGGAGTCCCGCGAGACCGGGGGAATTATTTTAAACCGGAAGTGACATACACGGAGCGCGACTTCCGGTTCGCGGCCTTAGTGGAAGTGTAGTCCCGGTGCCGGCGTTCGTTGCAGGTCTGCAGTGCTGCTTTCCTCTGGATGCAAGTGGGATTCCTTTCAGCTTAGCCAGGATTTTTGTGGCAGTGGCGGCTTAGTCATTAAAGTTTCAGGGTAAGTAATTATTTTTTTTAGTTTGTTGATTTTGCTCAGGACTTTGTTCTAGAAGCTGTTTTTTTGTTGCCAATGCTTACCAGTCTGTACTTTCTTTTTAGTATGGATTCTGGGAGCGTGAGCAGAGGGTCACGGCCCAAGGTTCTAGGTAAGCGTCAGGTAGGTATGTTCTATACTAAAAGAGATGAGTGGGTACAGTTAGCTGTGCTAGTCCCCTGTATGTTTTCAGTGTCCAACCTCTGACAAACAATCCAGGATAGAGGAGAAGGCGGTTTGAAGAAGTGATGTGCAACCTCAGGTCCTTCCACCTCTACTGTGAACTGGATTACCCTTATGAACTATATATATCAGCCATAGCTAAAGGCGTCCAGGAAGCCTCTGCGACTCAAAAGAATCGTAAAAAGGCTGCAGGAAATCCACTCTGAGCAGTCTGATGTAGATACTCCTGTACCGGAGTCTTCTTCAGTGATACCGTCTGATGTGGGAAGATGAAGCACGACTCTGACATAGAGACTTCGTTTGACATTAGTATTGAGCCATTGATTAAAGCAGTAAGATCTACTTTACGCTCAATGCAGAAGAACCATCCAACAAACTACTGCGGATAATTCATTTCCAACCATCAAGAAAAAAATGGCAACTTTTCCCATCCATTCATCTATGCAAGAAGTCCTTGCAGGAGAATGGAAAAGACGGAAAAAAAGTGTGACTATAGCAGGGAAATTTCAGAAGAAATATCCCTTTAAAGAAAATGAGACTGCTGGATGGGATTCCCCACCCAAAGGAGATGCAGCCATCGTTAGGCTGGCAAAGAAAACAGCCGCCGGTGGATGACGCCGCGGGATTTAGGATGATCCCATGGATAGGCGCACAGACTTAATTTTTAAAAATCTTTTTTGGCGGCACTAGCAGCTTGCCATCCACTATTGCCCAACTCAGTTTCTAGGGGCATTAAAAGAGTGGCTATCCATATTCATGAGAAAAATGTCAAATGAAACAAAGTTATTGACAATGCTAGGAGACTGTAAATGGCCATTGGATTTGTGGCCGAAGCATCTGTTGATTTAGTAATAGACTATCGCCAGAAGTATGTCCCTCAGCAGTAGCCGCAAGGAGGTCGCTTTGGCTGCGTTTCTTGGGCGGGGATGTCTCATAAAAAAATAACGTGTCAGCTTTCCTTTGATGGAAAACATGTTATTCGGGGAAAAATTGGACGATCTCTAATTAAAAAGGCTTCGGGGGGGAAAAGTGTCTTCTTACCCCAAGAGAGAACCTTCAAAAGACCTAGATATATCCCTCATTTATGAGAGAGAAAGAGAGAGCCTTTTTCGGACCGCTAGGCAGTACCGGCCAAGAAAAAAGGTCAAAGGCAACAGCGTAAGACTGGTCGTCAAACAAGCTTTTTTGCCGGGAAAAGGTCAGTTGGTGGAGGACAATCAGCCAGCCAACAATGAGATGAGGCCGGCCTGCGGGGGAGAGTGGGCGGCAAGTTAAGCCTATTCTCACAAGATATGGGCCAATAAAATTTCAGACGTTTGGGTAAAAGCAATAGTAGCGCAGGGTATCGTCTGGAGTTCAAGGCATCTCCCGAAAGTCTTTTTGTACAATCAAGCTGCCCAAAGTCAATAGACAAAGAGATAATGCAAAAATATATCAGCAACTCTGGAGATAGGGCTGTAGAAAGATTCTTTAAGAGAAAGAAACCAAGGGTTTTATTCTCGCCTGTTTTTGGTTCAGAAAGCTTCAGGGGATGGAGACCAAGAGAGTTTGAACGTGTTTATAAACATCAGGAAGTTCAAAATGAATCCTTAGGGTCAGAGATCCGGCATAGAAGGATATGCATGGATGGTTAAAAACCGATTGAAGGACGCTACTTCATGTGCCAATTCATACAAACGACAGAAAGTGGTTGAGGTTTCACCGCTTTAGTGGTACCATATTACAATTCACATGTCTTCCTTTCGGACTAGCAGTATCTCCCAAGGGTTCTTTACCAAAGTCCTGTGACTTTGATAGCAGACTTGAGGAAGAGGGTATTCAAGCATTCCATTATCTAGACGACATACTGATATTAGCAGAGTCTAGAAACAAGAGCGGCAGAAAGCCTAGACGAAGTTATCCATATCCTTTCATCACATGGGATGGTTATAAACAAACACAAAAGCATTTTCTTTCCTTCTCAGAGATGTTTTAGGAGCACTGTTCGACACGTACAGAGTCGGGTGCTTTACCAGAAGAAAAAGCTATGAAATAAGGAGAGAGTGGGACAACTCCGCAAAGAAAGGTTTCTGTCCGTGAGAAAATCCTAAGAGTATTAGGTTGATGTCGTCTGCAATCCCCTCTGTAGCATGGGCCAGTGGCAAATGAACCTCTACAAGAATGCTTGCTGGCTCCAAGTAGAAAACCTCAAAGACAGATTAGAGAAAGAATCATCATGGTCAGAAAGGCTGGAATGGTGGATGGATCAGAACAACCTGGTAAAGGGAAAACTGATAGAGGAGCCAGAATGGGTTTCTCTAACAGATGCTTCAACAACCAGCTGGGGGGCACACCTAGGTCGTTAGTAGCCCAAGGAACCTGGTCAGCAGCGGTATCCATCAAACGTCATAGAGTTGAGAGCAATCTCTAAAGGCCCCTTAATAGCCCTGCAAGGAAGCATACAAGGAAAATATGTAGTATAAAAGTAATTCCAAACAATTCCACGCAGTGGCCATGTGAAAATCAAGGCGGCCCAAGGAGCAAGACAACTGAATGCGGAAGAAAACAAACTGTTTTTGTGGGCAGTAAAAAAATTTAAAGGAATAATGGCAATTCACACTCCAGGGAAAGAAAAATCTGAAGGCCGGTTTTCTAAGCCGCACCAACTGCTTCCAGGGGAGTGGGGCCTCCATCAAGATATTCTTTCAGGATTATGGTATCAGATGGGTCGACCAGTCATAGATCTTATGGCCACAGCAAAGAATCGGAAGTTAGGAAAGATGTCTTTCGAGGTTTCCTTGCCGCCAACTCTAGCAGTGATGCTCTGGCGCAAGATTGGTCCAAAGGACTCCTCTATATCTTTTCCTCTAATTCAGGTATTGGAGTTCTGAAGAGTAGAGAGAAGGTGCTTCAGGTTATAGCGGTATTCCGAATTGGCCCCGAGACCTTTGGTTCCCGCTCCTAAAGGCAAATGGCAATAGAGGATCCATAAAGATAGGGATGTTTTCCGGGTGTGTTATCCTAGGTCGATCCAATTGGACAGGATCCTCCAGTTTTCATTGAAGGCTTGGCGAGTTGAAGGCGACGGCTGAGAGCAGAAGGTTTTAAGGAAGAGGTGGTTGATTCCTTTGGCCTCAGAAAACAAGTCAACTTCAGACAAATATATGGGGCAATTTGTCAAGTTTGCCTATGAGAGGAAGGAAGATCCTTTGTCCCACGAGCAAAAGTCAGTGGTCCGTTTCTTGTTTCTGGATTCAAGCTGAATCTACGGACTAGTACATAAAGAGGTCAGGTGTCTGCCCTGTCAGCTATGACTGGAATCTCTTGGCTAAAGAATCCTCTAGTAGTTAGATTTTCGAAGCATGATCGACGAGACCACACAGTATCCTCTTCAGTACCTCCTGGAACTTACGCTTGTTCTGCAATCATTAATGGGTTCCACCATTGAAACATTAGACAAGCCTCAGATTGGGTACTAACCTGAAAGTTGTACTACTAGTCACTGTCACCTCCGCTTGTAGGGTAGGAGAACTATCTGCTTTGTCCGCTAAAGAACCAGATACAGTGATCTTTCCACGACAGAGTAAGACTAAAACACCTCTTTAGTTTCTTCCTAAATTGTCTAAATATACTTCCTGGAGGAGGTCGGACAGGTGTTCGTGATTCCAAGGGGAAGAAGAAAGGGCTTGGCCCCATCTAAAAGGACGATAAGTTCTGGATAGGATCAGCAATAACAAAGGCTTATCAAATCAGAGTGAGGCCATACCTAAAGGGCTAAAAGCTCACTCGACCAGGCATTAGCAGCATTCTGGGCAATGCAACCAAGACTCCGTTAAAAGACATTTTGTGAAGCCGCCAGGTGGACTTCAATAAAAACGTCCTCAGACACTACCGGATTGATGTAGCCACTGCTCAAGAAGGCACGATTCGGGAGAAGAGTCTGGAGGCAGTGTGGGAACGTTAACTTTCAGTTGTATTAAATTAGTATTTTTAAGCAGCAAATTCTGTCTCCCTCCTTTTCTGTCTAGCTTTGGTATATCCCAGTCTGTGAATGACTGGCCAGGGGTGCAGGAAACAGGAAATTGTTAATACGTACCGTAATTTCTGTTTCCGGTCACCTTCTGGTCAGCATTCACCAGGTTTTTCCCTCCCTATCTGGGTGGATGTATATTATTGTTTCTTACGGCTTTTAAAGAGAGGCGTCCTATGGGAGAGGCAGATATTTAGATAGATGATGTGGTTTCCTGTTCCACCCTGGGGGAAGTCCTTCCGTTTGGTGATGGTGACCGGAACAGAAATTAACGGTAGTAGTTTCAATTTCCTGTTTTTTGGGCGACCGACCGAAAGGGCCGTGAATTTAACCGTAGTGTAAAGTATATATAAATAGTCAGTCTCATCTGTAGAATGGTTCACATACTGGATATGTACATACAGGATCAGCCATATATGATCGTGGTTACACACAGGCATGGGTATATTTATATTTACAGTTGTAAAACAGGTTCGCACATTCTTTTGCATCCATTAAAAAAATGTAAGGTTAGATACCTTCCTTTGCTTGTTACTGCTACTTTCCTTTTACCGTGTACATGCAGCAACCATCAACAGATCCATCTCTCGCTTCTATTTAATTAAAGTTCCAAGTCCATTAGTTATAGGGTTTTATCTATCAGGGAGTCTGGAACTGATTATGTTTTGACTTGTTTAAATATTACAGTCTCAAGGGAGCGTTCGCCAGTAACACAAACCTGGCTCAACGCTTTAGTACATTCGTATTATGTTCTTTATGCTTTGTTATTTAGTTTGAAATGGCAACACTTTTTTTACATTTAGCCAATTACATCTGCCTTGCCCCAGTTAAACACAATCTGATCATTCCCTTTTTACAGGTGCACAAACTACAGTCAAATAATCAGAATTGAATTAAAAGCAAACAAGTGTTTTAGTATCAACTTTTTTTTTTTTTTTTTTTTTTTTTTTTAAATTTCGTACAAGAGTCTAAAAATGAATGAATGGTGACTGTTAAGGTTCGTACACACGTCTGATCATTTGCAGCACGATGGCCCGACGACCGTTCAAAACCGTCTACACTAGTTCTGCCAACGACGCCTTGTATATACAATCAACGATAGTGGTAAATATGTTTGTTGGTAAAGGTGTGCGTGGACGAACGTATACAACATCTGAATATCGCGCGATCTTGTTGAAATGTTGCACATTTATTCTATTTCATCAGTTTCCATTACAATCTGCGACTATGTACAAACATCGACCAATCGGCAAAACGAATACACCAGGTGATCGTCGAAAAAAACCGGCATAGTCATGGAGCGGTTGGTCTTAGAAGTGTTCTTAAAGCTTCATTTTTGCACGAATGTCACACGATGGGTGTTCGTTGGCCAAATGTTGCAAAAATTATCTGACGTGTGTACGAGACTTCAGACCAGGAATAAATGGCCTCACTTTTTTAATGCTATAAAGCACCTACATGGTGCTTATATGGTTTCTGCATTTTTGCATCCTTTACACAAAGTACTTGGAAAGTATGTAGCACATCACTCTCTCCCTGGTTGAAAGCACACTGAGCATTTCTGTCTCACAAGGAATTGTATACAAAGGTAACAATGGTTATTTGGCAATTTCTGGGCAAGTCAGGGAAAAAAAGTTCTAAATAGAGTGAAAAAATGTACTTTAAAATAAGGGAGTTCGCTTCACCAGGGCCAGTAGCAGGGAGAAAAATTATCTACGTGTATTATGGGCATTTCAATTTGACTGACCAAGCTGGTGTCTGAGTAAAATTTTACAACTTGCCCTGTAGAACTTTTCAATAGACGTTCTTTTATTCCATCAATGATGAGGAGATAAAGTAGAATTCTCTGCTCTGCAGGGATTTCTTTCTACATGCCATCTCTGAGATTTTTTTAAAAAATCATTTAATGTATACAAGCCTTACAAGTAATGACACCTTGTTGTATGATTTTAGTTTACAGAGGCCGTTGTTGCGTTTAAGAGCTTGCACAGTTGATGCGAGCTCAGCAGGAAGCACAGCACAGAGTTCCAGAGTAAGCAATGATCGTGAAAGAGGCAGGACAAAATGGGGACTGGCAGTTACGGTGCCACATTGGATTGGAACGGTTTTTGCTATAGGTGCGAAAGAAAAAGGGTAAATAATAATATACAATCTCAACCAATGCGTTTTGTATAATATCTAAACAAGTTTTTAGATATAAAGGATTAATGTAGTAATTCTCCTTTGTGATTATTTGATAGTTTCGTGTTTTACAAAAAGGCGAATAGTTCCTTGAAGGAGGAGTTATGAAAGTAGATACGGTATTTCAATACATACACACTTAAAGGACCATCAGCAGATGGATTCCCTATTCCAGTTCTTTTGTTATTCTGAGCATGTCAGTCTCGAGGACGTGGTAGGAAAAACAGGACTGTATTGTAGTCTGTATGCCACTCTGTCATCTGGTATAAATCTGGATTTTTTTGCCCAGCTTTACGCTAGCCATACACTATTAAGATATTAACGGGAATAGAGTCATTCTGACAATTCTAATCGGCTTTAACGCTTCTTCCTCCTCAGCGGTTCTTTACCCGAGACATTCTTAGGCTAGATTACACTTTACGGCATAAATTACAGCTGTATTGTCAATAGTAAAGTAAATTGGAAAATCCGGTTTTGGGTTATGTCCTGGTAAGTTAAGTGTATGGGACCCTTTAGTCAGTTGGTGCCCAATTTATTGTATCAATGTGTGTATCGTTCTGTAATTGTTTGATTTTATATTTGTTGTGTCTCTCTATCACTTGCTATGGCGGGTGTGTTTATCCTTGGCTATTCCCATACAATTTCTAAAATATTGCACAATTTGGCATAAAGGACAAATTGCTATGATCTGGATGATTCAGGGATATAACACCTTTAGGCCACAGTCGCATAAGAACAATTGAATCTAGGTACATTATGTGCGCATGGCCTTCACTGCTTTGTATTGCAAAGCCCAGACACTTGGCAGATATTGGGAGGCAGGAATATTTAATCCTACGTCCCCAGGTTTTTTTTTTTTGTTTGTTTTTTTTTTTTTAAATAACTTTTACAAGTAGTTGTCCTTTTAACAGGCGTTTTGTTTAGGTGGAATTTACCATTATGTGTCCTTTATTAAACGAATGTAAACCAGCAAGTTGTGTCAGACAAAGGAAAACTTTCTGATTTTTTGGCAAGCAAAAATTCTAATGTTACATTATAAAGTTTTGTCCAACGATGATTAAGAAAATGAGTGCAGATTTATTTAATATGGGTGCATTATTTTTCCGGAAAAAATTAACATACACTTTTTTTAATTGAAAATGAGATTCTGGAACTGAGGTAAACTTTCCTGTCAGCTCTGTTTTGATTATTAAAGAAAAGGACTTAGACTTAGCCCCTTAATCTTCCATTTTTCAGTTTGAGGGTATGTCCTCATTACTTTACCTCAAAACTTGGGCTGGGTACACAAATAGGGCTTTTTTTTGTCCTGACTGAGCGTTTGCTTGCTGCTATCAAACTCCGGCCGGGACAAATCACATGTGGTTGTGGCAATAGTTGCTGCGACCGATCGTGCAGTTTTCTGGGAACCACACGATCAGTCGGATTTACTAGCATGTCTGATACACGCAATTCCTATTTTTCGGACCGTCCGATGCACGGAAATCTGTCGATTGAGCTGAAAATCTGCCCGTTGTTACCCAGCTAAAGTCCAGTGATCTACTGAATACACAGATATACTGACCGGAAGGAGAAACGATTGCAAGGAAGTGTTGCTATCAGGCTCTCATGTCTTTTCTGTAATTAAAAGTTGTTCCATGTTTACCAGTACAACTAGCAGCCCATGTAGTCTTCAAAGAGCATTTTGAGCATGTGCACTTATTGGTGGCCCCTGGCTCAGTATTCACTTTCTGCGGTATTTTTTTAATAACGACTTTCTCACACTGGATATGGAAGCCCCCTGTAGTGATTTTTTTTTTTTGCCCAGGTCGGAATGAGTTACAAAATAAACAGCCTACCCAGAAACAATATCAAATAGTCATCTGATTTTACTGTACTTTTTTGTTTTCTGTGTGTTCCTAGGAAAATATAGTTTCTTAAATGCACTGACAACTCTATATGGCTACAGTCGGAGGACAGGTGGTTGTAGGTTCAATTTCCCAGAACACACTACACTGAAATCCCTGTAATATATCAGAGAAGCAGGATGGTTGTAGCATGATTGAAGTTGGCTCTAAACAGCAAGGCTGCAGCTTTCCTATGAAGTGTAAAGTAAAACTGAGAGATGACACTGCTTGTTGTATCCTTTGTGCTCGGTCTATGGGACAATGTTGTCTGGTGGCCATTTAATTTCTGATTTCATTTTACCCTTTTTTTTTTTGTACAGGTGGCCCAGGCTATATTACAGAAAATGCAGTGACTACAAATATTCCCCAATACACCAAAGAGGATGTAAGGAAACATTCTTCAGTGGAAGACCGAATCTGGGTGACCTATGGAGGAGATGTTTTTGACATCACCAGAATTTGTGGAGCTCCACCTGGTGGCAGCCGAATATACTTGCGGCAGGAGGAGCTCTGGAGCCTTTCTGGGCTTTGTATGGCGTGCCAAAGAGTGAGCATGTATTGGAGTTCTGCAAGAATACAAAGTGGGAGTGCTTAGTCCCAGATAAAGAGGGACTCTGTTGATGAATCTGATCCTATTACCTTGACCCCCCTAGGCACCCCGTCTTAAAGTAAATAGATGAGCCTTTAATGCAGAGCCTCAGCAGATATGCTGAACCGAGCACTACATCACTCAGTTGACCTGTTGTCTTTAAAAGGAACCATTTGCCTGTTCCACATAAACCCTGATGACTACAAGCTTTTCATAGACTCTGCCTTTGGAGAAACACAAGGCAAAATGATTTCTTTCTCTCTGACTGATCTAAAAACAAAATTTCCTCGTCATGAGATTACAGCTACTTGCAGTGTGCTGGAAACAGGCGCACTGAAATGAATCAAGTATAAGCAAGTAAAAGGAACTGAATGGAGCAATGCAGCAATTAGTACAGCCCGATGGGCAGGGGTTACGTTTAAGGGATGTACGTTGGCAGCTGGATACACAGGTGAGACTTCTAATGCTGACATGTCCATTTTGAAGGATTGGATAAAGATCTGACCGGTAACAAATTATGGTGCAATCTATCCCTTTTCATCATGCAATGATAAAAGATAAGAGGTTTGCTGTCTATGAAATGAACGGTAAAGATTACCTAAGACCATAGTTTTTCCCTTGCGGGTAGTGTAATGTGCCAGGCATAGTTGGCGCTCGAAATGTGAAGTGGTTGGGAAGAATAGGTAAGCAGAGAAGAAAGGCCACATCATTGGCAACAAGAAAGATTACAAGGCTTCATCCATCTGTGGATTGGGACGTGTAGACTTTGCATATCTTCTCAGCCATACAAGAGCTAACCAGTACAGTCTGCCATATCACCACAGCCAACATCAGGGAAACTGTCTTCCTAACATTGTGGGGAACAACTGTGAAAGGATATGCATGGAGTGGAGGGGGCAGAGAGATTGTACGGGTGGATGTATCTGTAGATGGTGGAAAGACTTGGAGAGTTGCAGAACTTATTGGGGAGAAACAGAAGGATGGTCGAGCCGGGCATGGAAACTATGGCAGACTGAATGTCCACTGCCTCCTAAAGGTAGTGATTGTTACCATAATATGCAAGGCTGGGACAGCAGTTATAATGTACAACCTGATACTGTGGCACCTATTGGAACTTACGTGGTGTATAAAACAATGCATGGCATAGAGTTACAGGTCACAGTAGATACAGACTAAGAAATAATCGCTACACAGTTTCAAGGAGCATTGCCCTTAAACTGTGTTTCTCCTCGAGAGAAAATGTTGGATTATGAAGACATCCTTGGTAGACTGTGTGCGCTATATGCTAGGGTCCCTTTGCTTTTCCTGCAAAAAGCCAAAACCTTCCAAAAAGCAACGAATTTATTAGGACTATCAGGTCTATTGGATGGGATGGTGAAACATTTATACCGAAGATGATGAACACTGATGTATTTTAAGTAAATACAGTAGAAATAAACAGACTTTATAAATAAGGTTTTTAATAACAAGACATTAATATTATTTTACTTACTTTCTCTACTTGGACAGGAGCACTTCCAAAACTAAGAAATACCAGCACATATTTATGACCCCTGGGTCCCTTTACATCTGTGAACAAGGATATTTATAAATGGGCATAATGCACCTTTCACTGTAAATTCAGCATGTGTACTTTTCTGTACTTAACTTTGTTTATAAATTGGCTAAATAGCAAATCTAACACTGAAATGCAAAATTGTATATAGGTTAATCACCCACAAAACTTGTTGTAGTACTAACCTGAAATGCTACCTGATTTCCGTGCCTCTATTTATGCTTCCTGGGTCTTCTAGTTAGCAGCTGTCCGTTGTTGATGACATCACAGCCATAACAGAATGCTATTCCTCTAGCAGCTCCTACTGAGCTCTGGAGTAGATGGAAACCTTTTGAGAGGCAGAGGGAAACCAGAGAAGCACATTTTGATGCATAATAGCTTGTCCTATGTCTGTCGGCTTTCTTACTATCGTAATTTTGGGTTCGAGGGTGATTTAGTATATATATTTTATTGAGGGATGAACATGCCCATTTAAAGGGCTGATGCAAAAAAAACGTGGTTAATGTTTTTGCCCCTAATTATTGCAGCTACCAATCGAAGTTATTGAACATCTACCCGCCGTAACCTAGCAGACATCTGACTGGTTGCTGCATTTTAACAGCACAGACAAAAGTTTGCACTCTTATTAAAAAGCCCTTATATTTCCCCAGTAAAACTCCAAAAGTGTGTTAATTAGACGCTATTCAGCTGGAAGTAGTAACAAAAAAACCTTTTTATGTCTAAGTGTTACAAGCAATAGTGTATCATAAGCTATACCCAATTCTATTGGACAGCAAGCAAAGACTTTTAGGGTGGCCAAATGCTGTGAGGGGAGGTTTTATCTCGCCATGGTATGTGGAGTCCGCATTTCCTTGTTCGATAGGCCAGTCATGGTGCCAGGTAAGTGATGGCTGAACTGGTTACATGCATCACCACTTACTAGCACTTCCACCTCCCCTGAAATGAAAAAAAATCATGTAACCAGAGCTCTTAAGGTCTTTACACATGTTAGAAATGTAGCAGCTAAACAGGAGAGAGATCTCCTTCAGCCAACAGTCTAATGTATACAGGCTCTAATGCTGCCATACACTAGGAACTTGCCTTCTGGTTCCTGCAAAGTCAGAAGAACAACTGGCCTTATCCCTTTCCATGCTGGCCCAGTCATTTTGTGATCCAGACGACAGTCAGAAGTGTTTAAACCGCTTGTGGGTACCAAATATAGATTGGATGTCAATTGCTGGTTTCTGTTTAATGTCTAATTGGTACTGTATATGGCCCAGTATTACTGAATATTATCACTCTGATCCGGATGTGGTAGTAAACCACTGTTGTACCCTACATTAAAATTGATTCGACATTCATGTCCATACGAATGTTGGATGTATGCCACCATGCTGGGAACCTAAAGAATCTCTATAGCTGGTGGCATTGTGTAGTGCTCTTTCTTTTCACTTCTAAACATAGAGGATATCAAGTCCTTTATAACTTATAAACTATAAATATAAAACTATTTTCCAGTGGAGATTTAGATTTTTAATGTTTTGCTTTTTTTTTTTTTTTTTATTTTAAACTTTAATAGAGCATTTTATTAACCATATAATGTACATAAAAGCTATAAAAAAATGTTGCTTTGTCTGTATGTCCTTAATTAATAATACAATTTGAAACTCTGGTTTTAGCTTGTGAAATGTGATAAAGCAGGGCCGGATTATCACAAGGCACCCGAGGCAAGTGCCTGGGGCCCGGATGTAAGGGGGGCCCGTGGGGCCGTCCAGGGGCCCCAGTATGTATCTGCATTAAAAATGTGTACTGACAATATTGGGCAATTAATGCTTTATTTACCCCAAGCGCGTGCGTGCGCAGAGTTGATTGATTTGCTGGGATCCAGACAGGGGGCCCGGCCGCTGACATCCAATCAGGAGGAGGGAGACTGGACTGTACATCATTGGTGGTTCAGTTCGTCTGGGCGGGCAGCTGTGCGGCAGCACATCATCACTGATGTGGGCCTGCTGCCTTGCGTAAGAAGAGACTGCTGGGGCGCAGGCAGGAGAAGAGCGTGCCGCGTAAGTTTGCGTAATGCAGGCCGGGCCCGATGCTGAGCCGAGTGTGAGACAACACTGTAACTGTAAGATAACTTTCAGAAGTGTATTCAAATTCCAACTGAACCTATTGATGATCTGATCCTCAAACCTCAATAATAATGTGATAACCCAACTACTGTCTTTTATCAGTGGGGTAAGGGGTTGGTTATGGGGGGGTGGGGTGGGTGAATGGGAAGATGCTCGAGCCAACATTGTCATGGGTGCTACCTATCGGGGGGGGGGGGGGGGGAGAGCAACAACATGGGTGCCATCATGCAGAGATAGAAAGATAGATAGCGAGTTGGAAGATGGGATAGATAGCAGAGTAGATAGATAAGATAGATAGATAGGTAGCAGAGATGGATGGATGATAGAGATAGATAGCAGAGGATAGAATAGATAGCAGAGTTAGATAGAGCAGAGAGATAGATAGATGATAGATAGTAGAGTTAGATAGATAGATACGGTAGCAGAGATGGATGGATGATAGATAGATAGCAGAGTTAGATAAAATAGATAGATAGCAGAGATAGAGAGATAGATAGCAGCGTTAGATAGATAGAGAGATAGATAGCAGAGTTAGATAGATAGATAGATAGGTACAGAGATAGGTAGTAGATAGAAGATAGATAGAGAGTTAGATAGATAGAGAGATAGTAGCAGAGTTAGATAGATAGGTAGCAGAGATGAGATGGATGATAGATGATAGATAGATAGCAGAGGTTGAGAGAGTTAGATCAGAGAGCGAGTTTAGATAGAGAGATAGAAGCAGAGTTAGGATAGAGATAGATGCAGAGTGGATAGAGAGATAGATAGATAGCAGAGTTAGATAGAGAGATAGATAGATAGCAGAGTTAGATAGATAGAGAGATAGATAGCAGAGTTAGATAGAGAGATAGATAGATAGCAGAGTTAGATAGAGATAGATAGCAGAGTTAGATAGAGATAGATAGCAGAGTTAGATAGAGATAGATAGATAGATGGAGATTAGATAGATAGCGAGTTAGATAAGGAGATAGATAGATAGTAGCAGAGATAGTAGATGATAGAAAAGATAGATGATAAGAGATAGATAGCAGGTAGATAGATAGAGAGATAGATAGCAGAGTTAGATAGATAGCAGAGTTAGATAGAGAGATAGATAGATCAGCAGAGTAGATAGATAGAGAGATAGATAGCAGTTAGCTAGATAGAGAGATAGATAGCGATAGATGTTAGATAGAGAGATAGATAGATGATAGAAAGATAGATAGTTAGATAGAGAGATAGATAGCAGAGAATATGTAGATAGATAGCAGATTAGATAGATAGATAGATAGGGTAGCAGAGAAGGGGATGATAGAGATAGATAGAGTTAGAGAGATAGATAGAGAGTTAGATGAGATAGAGATAGCAGAGTTAGAATAGATAGAGAGATAGATAGGCAGAGTTTTAAGATAGATAGGTGACAGAGTTAGATAGATAGGTAGCAGAGTTAGAAGATGTCAGGGTGGCCCGTCAGGAAGCCGCCAGGGGGCCCCTGTATGATCGGTATGTATCTGCATTAAAAATGTGTACTGTACAATATTGGGCAATTAATTCTTTATTTACCCCATAGCGCGTGCGTGCGCAGCGTTTGATTGATTTGCTGGGATCCAGACAGGGGGCCCGGCCGCTGACATCCAATCAGGAGGAGGGAGGACTCGGACTGTACAATCATTGGTGGTTCAGTTCGTCTGGGCGGGCAGCTGTCGGCGCGCAGCACATCATCACTGATGTGCGCCTGCGTGCCTTGCGTAAGAAGAGACTGCTGGGCGCGCAGGCAGGAGAAGAGGCGTGCCGCGTAAGTTTGCGTAATGCAAGGCCGGGCCCGATGCTGAGCCTGAGTGTGAGACAACACTGTAACTGTAAGTAAACTTTCAGACAGTGTATTCCAATTTCCAACTGAACCATATCTGATGATCTGATCCTCAAACCTCAATAATAATGTGATAACCCAACTACTGTCTTTTATCAGTGGGGGAGTGGGGTAATGGGGTTGGTTATGGGGGGGTGGGGTGGGTGGTAATGGGAAGATGCTAGAGCAACATCATGTCATGGGTGCTACCTATCGGGGGGGGGGGGGGGTATCTACTCTGATCTTATCTAACTCTGCTATTCTTCATCTCATCCTCTCTGCTACCTTCTATCTATCTATCTATCTAACTCTGCTACTATCTATCCTATCTCTCTACCTATCTTATCTAACTCTGCTATCTATCTAATCTCTCTATTATCTATCTATCTTTCTATCATCTATCTACCTATCTCTGCTACTATCATCTATCTCTCTATCTACTCTCTCTGCTATCTTATCTCTCTTCTATCTACTCTGCTAATCTATCTCTCTATACTATCTATCTAACTCTGCTATCTATCTAACTCTGCTATCTAATTCTCTGCTATCTAAGCTCACTCTCTTCTATCTATCTATCCTATACTATCTCTTTCTATCATCTACTATCTATCTCTGCTACCTATCTATCTATCCTCTCTATCTAACTCTGCTATCTATCTCTCTCTAACTAACTCTGCTCTACTATCTCTCTATCTACTCTGCTCTATTCATCTCTCTATCTATCTAACTCTGCTATCTATCTCTCTATCTATCTACTCTGCTATCTATCTATCTATCTCTCTATCTAACTCTCTATCTATCTCTATCTAACTAACTCTGCTATCTATCTCTCTATCTATCTAACTCTGCTATCTATCTCTCTAACTCTGCTATCTATCTCTCTATCTATCTAACTCTGCTATCTATCTCTCTCTCTCTCTAACTCTGCTATCTATCTCTCTCTCTCTCTAACTCTGCTATCTATCTATCATCTATCATCCATCCTCTCTGCTACCTATCTATCTAACTCTGCTATCTATCTCTCTATCTATCTAACTCTGCTATCTATCTATCTATCTTTCTATCATCTATCTATCTATCTCCTATCTCTGCTACCTATCTATCTATCTAACTCTGCTATCTATCTATCTATCTAACTCTGCTATCTATCTCTCTATCTATCTAACGCTGCTATCTATCTCTCTATCTACTAACTCTGCTATCTATCTCTCTATCTCTGCTATCTATCTATTTTATCTAACTCTGCTATCTATCATCCATCATCTCTGCTACCTATCTATCTATCTAACTCTGCTATCTCTATCTATCTCTGCTACCTATCTAACTCTGCTATCTATCTCTATCTCTGCTATCTATCATCTATCATCCATCCATCTCTGCTACCTATCTATCTATCTAACTCTGCTATCTATCCATCTATCCAACTCTGCTATCTATCTCTATCTCTGCTATGATGGCACCCATGATGTTTGCTCTCCCCCCCCCCCCCCCCCCCCCCCCCCCAAC